>CM065366.1:17687478-18197478 GCA_033032245.1 Poecilia picta | reverse complement strand
TGTTATTGTTTTTAATGGTGATGTTTGCGTTTGTGCGTCACGTCTTTCTCTGACTTCCTTTTCACTTTCTAATATTTTTTCCTGGGAATTGCTCGACTCCCCTTCAGAAATGTCGGTCAACCATAAAAGGGAACCTGAATCAGTTCTGGGCCAACTCTCCTGGCTATTTCCACTAGAATCAGTTTTGGGCCAACTCTCCTGGCTACCCTTGCCTGATTCTGGCGTTTGAGAAAGAGACTCAAAAGCCATTAAAGGTGTAAGTCTCCTTGGGGATTGATCGGGATCCATCTTGCGTTTCTGTCGCCAGGTGAAAAATTACAATGGTCTATGAATTTGTTGGGTTCTGCACATCTGGCTTTAGAACACATAACAAGATATTCAAAGGGTTCAGAGCTGATGTCATAGAGTCTATGTCACAAAGCCTGGGTTCCTAGTGACATCATCAGTTAGGTAGAAGCTAACAGTTGCTATTGCTATGGTAACCAGGAAAAGCTCTGAAGTGATTCACACTTTCTAGTAAAGGAGATGTTTCAACCCATCAAAACATTTCCAAATAAACTCATTCATATTAATACAAATGTAACTTTTTCCAACAATTTTGACAAGCTTCAGCCAATGTGGCTGTAATTGATATAGGCTTTACAATGTGCAAAACACAATCACCTGGTTTCCCATTAAATCTGCTCAACAGTGTTTTCCTCATCAATACATTTTTTGATGAGGAACCAAACAATAGTTTCTAATTTCTTTTGTTGGCCGCTATCTAAGCTACGCCCTAAAGACGGCGTTCCCAGTCGTTCAACACATGGGTGTGTGAAAACCACCTGTGTATGTATGTGCGAGTGTTACTGGCACCAGACCTGGGGGAATCTGGTGCCGGTACCAAGTGGTGCACAGGCAGATGAATCCTGTCCACCAGATCTGTGGATCACAGAGGAAGCGAGTCGTTACAGTGTATCTCCGGCAAGGGCTTGTTTATTCTGATTACAAAAAAACAAATAAATAGATAAATAAAATTCAATTACAATACAATTCAAATTCAATAGACATCCAGAGTTATCGCCAAGAAATAAAATAAAAACAATATTCACAAATAAAATAACATAGCAAAAAAATGAAGAAAATCTAATCCTAAATTAACATAATCAAACTAAAAAACGCTCCTCCTAACACACAGTGAACACCAACGTCCGTCAGTTATAACGGTTCCTAAGCATTAACGTTGGGCTGTTATAACCGTTACAGAGGTTATAAAAAAGATCAAGCCACCACAAATAAGTACATCGTCAAGAGAAACAAAAACACACAACACTACAAAATACAAACACAACATTGACCAATCATCATATACCACAGAACAGAACAAATGGCTCATACAAAAAGTTGCCGTTTATGCTACATGTGGCTCACAGAGGAAGCGAGTCGTTACAGTTTATCTCCGGCAAGGGCTCGTTTATTCTGAGCCGCGCATGCGCAGAGCCAGGAGACTCGTTCTCCCTGTTAGACCCACAGCGGCACAAGAGCGCCCCCACTGGCAAGACACATGAACTTGACAAATACGTCTACAATGAACAATAAAAATAATAATAATTTAAAAAAAGAACAAAAGACAAGACACATTCTCATTGAGAAAAAATAAAGAAAGGGTGTATTCATCTTTTTTTTAACTGTTTCTCAACACATACAGCTACAAAGTAATTACAGTCATCTCTCTGAAGGGCTTACAGTATTCATAAACAAACAACAAATCAAATATCAGTCTAAGTTTACTCTGTACAAACAAGCTAAGCCAAAGCCAAAACCATGAGTTAGTTAGAGTAGGAAAACACATTTTAAGCAATATTTTTTGTTTATAGTGAAGCAGAAGTTATATCCCTACAGTGTACTTTGCAGAAAAGAAATGAAAATCACATAGAGCCAAAATACAGCAAGGATACTGAAGTGGACTACAATACAATACACAACACTACATATGCAAAACTGAGGTTAATTTTAACCAATGCCTAATTTACATTTCTGCAGTACAGATTTCTAGCACATCCACACACCCACGCCAACCCACACGCACACACACACACACACACACACATGCGGATGCCATATTTGCATCACCGGATCGGAACATTTTGGCTAAAGTTGGACATTTTCATCAAGTGTGGCCATCATTCATTCACTGCAGCTAAGATTCCACAGTAAGTCAGTGTTTAAGCGATGTACAAGGCATTTTTGAAAGTAACTACAGTAACAATACGTTTTCATAATAAGCAGTATGACATGAGAAATGCGTATAAAATAACTTGATAATAGCAACACTAGTAATGCTTCTCTGCTTTTCCAAGAACTCCCCTCCGGCCGCCGTGAGTCGTAATGTCACTTTGTTCCACGAGAGCAAAATAGATATCACAGAGTAAGAAAAAGCTTCCCATACAAATCCAACTGTATAAACATTATACTAAGTTCCTGCTAGGTAAAGTTCCAGAAAGTGGAAAATGAAATGCACTTTTTTTCTCTTTTAAACTGCCTTCGACAATGATTATTATAAAATGACTCTGCAAGTAAGACTTCCTACTATGAGAGAGCAAAGGCAGGATGTTGTTGGCTGCACACCTTTGGAAAACGATGAAACAAACATATTCAATCCTAATTTACGTACACGTTCTAAAGACAGCTGTAAATGTTCGCGTGTTGTCACATCCGCCCTCGTGCCAGGCTATACCCGAGTGGTCGAGTGGGTGCTGGGCAAGCCTGTGGAGCTGTAGCCAGCGGGAAAGGTGCTGTACGGACTCATGTTGGATAGGCCCATCAGAGAGTTGGGGATCATGGTGATGTTGTTGGGGGTCATCAGGGAGATGTCATCGGGGGAGCGGCGCTGGCTCAGAGAGTAGCTGGGTGAGGCGTGAAGAGGATTGTGGAGGGCTTCACATGGGCTCCTCTGCTGGGACGACAGGGTCTCGTCCACCGTGTTGGTGTGGCTGGCATTGTTACCTTTGCTCTCGCGCTGGGGGCTGGGCTGCTGGGACGTCTCCTGGCGACTGCACTTGTCCTTGCGGTAGTACAAAGCGGCAAAGGCCAAGACGTTGAGGAAAAGCAACGACGCTCCCACGGCAATGGTGACGCTGAGCTCTGTGGAGTAATCCCTGGGGTTGGGCATGATCAGGGGACCCATCTCTCTACCGGCCTCACCGTCACCATGAGATGTGGACATGGGAGGCCGGCCGGTGCTGCCGGACCTCTTGCCGTTGGACTAGGTGGGATCCAGAGGGGTGACTTTGGTGGTCGTTGAGGAGTAGTGGAAAACGTCGTGGAGGTTGTAGAGATGGGGCACCAGGTGTTTCCAGAAAGCTACTTTTGTGGCTCTGTAGTGGTCGCGGATCCGAGGCTTCAGGCCAATGTGCAAATACAGCTGGTCGTAGGGGTCATACTTGGACCAGGCCACCTCCTCGAAGCGATTGGCCTTGGTGTGGATGAACTTGGTGTCCTGCGGCACTGGCTTGTTAGGATCCCTGTAAATACAACACAGAGGACCTTAGAGCACATTAGATTCATGATTAGATCAGATTAGATTAGATTTAGGGTTGGAACCTAGATTTTAATGTGTAAAAAATGTTCAGTGCACTTTATCACACTTTTTTTTTCCCACGTCCCAAAGTAAAATTTTTGTATGTCAGTGTTCATGTCCACATTTCTAAAGATGTATTAGACCTATTAGAGGTTCTGGAGACACTTGGAAGCTGAATAGGCCTAATGACACTTTGGACCAATATGATGATTCCAAGTGCAAATTAAAACAATTAAATCTTTGTTTTTGAGATCATATTCAGCAGTTTTTGAATTGAAAATATTTATTTTGTGGATACATGTTTTTTGATGAAAATGTTATTAATTTTGCTTTTAGGGCAGCGTTCTGTCTTTTTCAGGCACATAGGGCTGTTTTATAGGACAATCCAGTAGCTATGTTACCATCAGTTGTTATAAAAATCCCAGAAATCTCATACATTCTCCATTTATATACAGGATTTCTGTGAGGAGAAAGTGTGGAAGCTTCGAAGAGGAGCTGCACCTCAGAGGTGGCGCTCGGTCCTCCTAGGTGTTTTGCACAGCTGAATGGTTGCCATGGAGATTAAAGGATTTCTCAAACATAGATAAAAGAAGCAAAACAACACTACAGGTATGTTGTTGATTAGGGAATGACATTATAATATGATGTAAAGCTAAAAAAAGATGATTTTGGATAATACTACTGCTTTAATGATTTACAGATCCTGCAATAAATTCAATAAAAAATTAATTGTCACTAATTAGATTAGATTATGTATGCATAAGATGCTAAATAGTTATTTGAAATCCTAGTTCTGTGTTTCATAAACTCGGCTTATTCTCGTTGCTCTTTTATGATTGTAGAATCACTTTAATTGTTGTTTTTAAATGTGATATATAAATAAAGCTGACATTGACAAAGATTAGATTACAGTTTTTAAAGATTATTGTCATTACACATCTGTAAGTACAACGTAGCAAAATACAGTTTAGCATCTTAGCAGTTCTGCAAAGAACAGCAGAATAAAGTAATAAAATACAGGAGGAATTCTGATGTCATCCTTTTATAGCATATTAAAACATCTAAAAGAGAAAATAATTATTTTAATTTTCACATTATGGACTATCTGGATAGATCTTTAGATATCTATCTATAGATCTGTCTATAGATATATATCTACCTATAGTTTGATATCTATCTATCTATCTGGAAAAATCTAGATATCTATCTATAGATCTGTCTATAGATATATATCTACCTATAGTTTGATATCTATCTATCTATCTGGAAAAATCTAGATATCTATCTATAGATCTATCTAAGGATAGATATCTATAGATCTATCTATGGATAGATATCTATCTAAAAGTCTCCTTTCTTTACGTTTATTCTTCTGGCTGTCTCCTATTAAATTATCATTCTCTCCTGTTCTTTTTTCAGTACAAATCAGTTCATGTAGCATCAAATCAGGACAAATATTATCTCGAAAAGTTAATTTAGTCCATGTGTGCAGACAGATACAAAGTCAACTCATTTATTTGATCCTGGCCATCAAAACATGCAGTCAGATTCAGTGTATAATTCAAATTGCTGAAAAGTTTTCTGTTTAGGAAAAACTAGTCGATTGTTCAACTCACTGACTTGCAGTATTCCCTCCTGAAGCCAGTGGAACTGGGAAGTCTAAGCTTGCAAAAAGTTTAAAAAAATAAATTCTATATTAGCAAACTAACATTTATTCTTAATTTTAGCTATTTTTCGTGCCATCTTTAAAAAAGAAAAGGTAGCTATGATGGTACGAAACAACAGCTCAAGATTTCAAAAGTGTGTGTTTGGCTGCTGTTGTCTGAATGAACAAGACAGCATGTTTCTGGTTTTATAACTTTCACATGTTGAAAAATCAAACACAGATATGGAGATATGGAACTGATTCAACCTTGTTGAGAGGTCCACAGCTGGAAAGTAAGCCAGCTTTCCCACATGAACAGCATACATGTGTATATATATATATATATATATATATATATATATATATATATATATATATATATATATATATATATATAGTATACCGCAGTTTCCCAGAGATCATAATCCAATCAGGTTGCTGTCAAATTGTCAGGGACACCTAAAAAATGAAGAGCAGCTGCCATCTGTTTGATAATTTGAGAGGTAACAAAGCTCCATGCCGCTCGCTCTTGTTTTCATTTGCATTGACTCATGGCTTTCAATTGAAACTGCACTGAGATGTGGCAGAGAGCAAGTTTCCAAGAACAAGACATGTTCCAGGAAGTCCCTGTGTGTGCAGCCAAGAGTTAATGGAAACCCTTCGACTCAACGGGAGATTCAGTGGAGGACGTGATACAAGTCTTCTCTTCATCATCCTGGCCTGAAATGAATGTGATCTCATTGTAAATTCACTAAAGTAAAAGAACATAATAACAAAAAAGATTACATTAATCAAACAGGAAGGCTCAAGTTGACCAAGAACCATGAATCACAAATGAATTTCTGGTTTTGTAACAAGACAAATTCCCTCCAAAAATACATGGAAAGGATAACAACTGGACAGGAAATGCTTATTCTTACGTTGTTGCCACATTTAAGATTCAACAAAATATTAAAATAACTTGAATGAGTGAGGCTTTAAAATGTTCTTTGATAAATGTTCTTTTTATTATGTATCCATTTTTGCATGAAAAACAGGCTTAAATTTATAACATTACTACTTTTACTACTACTACTACTACAAATAATAATAACAATGATAATAATAATAATAAGATTAATAATAATAATAATAATAATGCCCATTCTTGCATTTAACAAATGCACCAGTGCTTTAATACTTCCATTATATTGTACATTTTTAAATATTTTTTAAACTATCTGGGGGCTGGTAAATGATAAATTCTTCATATTTCTTGGACATAAAATGTACAGCAGTACCAAAAATGCTTATCTACTCAACACGCTACAAAATGTTGATAAATTAAGTGTGTTTGCTTCCAGTTGCAAATTAGAGGGACCCTAGATATTTATGATGCATTATTCAGAGTTCTTTTTTGCACTATTGACACACTGTTTCTTATCTTGTTATGTACAGTATGTAAGCTTACTGAATTAATTTTACTACTTGCTGACACTCATAGGTTATTTATGGAGCATTCAACTTTCTTTCCCAAATAGTAAGGTGAATATACAATATGAAGACAGTGATGATAAGGAAATATAAGCTTCCCAGACATAACTACTATTGTCATGCTGCAGGACTTATCGTTGACAAAATGTGTTTTGTTTTGTAACCTGCATTACTATGTAGATTTACAAACTTGGAAAGATACATCATGCTGCCTATGCTGTCAATGAGGGATACACAGTGATGTGAAAAGGGTTTACTCCTTCAAAATTTATTAATTTTGCTTTCCTTAATATTAGACATGACCTGAGTTGATATTAAAAGCAATTTTCTAAAAATTATTCAATTTATTAACTAACCCTATTGGAAAAAAAGGAATTCTTCTACTTAGTTAAATCAAGAATTAACCGAATGAGTCATTTTTTTCCCCGACCAATTTATCAGCCCCTGATTTTAAAGCACTGCGATACTTTGTGTTTAGTCAGTGTAACTCGTATATGAATGATGTTGGGTCCATACAGAAGATATGATAGCTGGATTGCTATGTCAGCACTGGCTTTAATGTGGTTATTCTCTGTTTTGTCATCTCAGCTCTTTATGTTTCTGTGCAAGCTATAACTTTTCTTTCTGCACGTTGTTGCCACATTTAAGAGTCAAAGGTTTTTATGCGTCCTCTAAAGTCACTCTAAAAGGTTCAATAAATCAGTTTTCTTAAACTGAAAAATAACTGATGTGAGACAGAGTACCGGTCATCCATTTATGGGATTAATCCGCTAAATCAAGGAGCAAAAACACTTTTAGAGGCTTAAATAAAAAGTGCACGTTTCCATGTTTCAGTGTGAACTTCCTCAGGTTTAATAGTTTTGCCGTTGCTAGGATTTCATAACTTTCATCTTAACAACAGCAGTTACAGTGTTAATTTGACGGCTGCCATTTTCCAGATGTTCCACAGTCACCATTAATTTACCCACTTCACAAACAGATGCCTGTGGAGCTGAAGTATTAAAGGGAGGGTGTGCAGACTCAACATCTCTTTCATCATATGAGAGATCATCGTCGTCGTACGGCCTCCTTTTCAACATCACGTTAAAGCTTTTAATAAACAACAATTAAATGTACTGAAAATGTTTTAGCTGCCTTCACTGCCATGACATTACCTCATCGTATGGATTACATCAAACAGACATCTGCAAAATGATGTTGATTCTTATTCATTACAACAAAGACCAAGGAATGGGTAGAACAATTTTACTGCAGGCAGCTTATAAAATGCAAAACTTTTATTCACATCACTGCGTTTGCTCAATTTTGCCACTTCGACCCATTCTATTTGGAAAGATTTTTTCGTTCTTGACAGTGTTTACCACACAGATATGTCTTTTTAGTTGGCTGTGAACAAACGGTAGACAGATTAATATCATGGGTTCCTCCTCTTACTTTCAATTCTTCTTCATCTTTACAGATGATACCATACAGACCATTTTCTACAGAAATTCCTGTATAAACATCAGTGGTATCTTACCATGACATGTTGTCATGTTCTTTGTAAGCATTTGACAAACACAAACTTTAATGTGTTTTTTTTATTTTACAGGCCAAAACTGTTTTTTTTACATCACTGTGATGTGGAAAGAAAATGACAAATAGGCATCACATGAAATAAGAAAAAGATTGTAAAAGATTTGGAGAATGTAATTGCTTCCTATCTTTTTATAGAAGCTGCATGTTTTTAAGCTAATCCTGTTGGAACATGAACATGTACTCAGCCTGAAGTCCTTTGCCGGGTCCAATAGGTCACACATTGTCTTGTATTTAGATTATTTCAACTGCTCAAACTCTAAATAGCTTACTTGTCCTTCCTCATGAAAAGCATAGTACAATTTTTCTCAGGGTAGTCAGAATGATATGCAGTGTTTGTTTGCTGCCACACATATTATGTTTTACACTTTGGACAGAAAGTTGTTACCTCATCAGAGTAAGCATCAGTTTTTACTGCACATGTTGGTCAAATTTGAGGAGTGTACAACTAATAGCTGACCTTTAGACAGATTGGACTGGTGCTTCACCTCCAGAGATAAACTAAACATGAATCAGGAGTTTTGAAGTGAAAGGATGCTCAACAAAAATTCACACCCCGTTTTCTGATTTATATTTGTAAAAAAAAAAGAAGAAAAAAAAAGAAAACTAAGTTTCTTTTTTGTTCTGATTTCAAGAGTTCTAAAAAAATACTGTTAACATTCAGTTTGTCTCTCTGAAATGCATACCCTACAGTGCGTGGAAGTGTAAAACCTTTATCACATGCTCTAAAATAAGATTCTCACCAAACGTTTGCAAATTCAATAAAATAAAGATCTTAAATTATCCACTTTTGTTTCACTGGATCACCCTCCAAAGATTTAGTTTAAAGCAGGAAGTGCTCTTAAAAATGTTGTAATGCATCATGTGAAGCTTGGAGCTGTTCCTAACAAGAACAACTTCCTGAACAGACAAGATCGTGAGCACAAGTTTGGATTTTGCCTGCAGGGTTTCACTGAAGCCGGTAATTTGGATGACAGGTGGCCCTCAAATGCCTTCTTTGAGGTTTAGCTTGTAAAGCTTTTTAACGTGAAGAAAGTGCGCACAGAGGGTGGGCAAACCTCTTTACGAGCAGAGCATGTTGCATAATGTCACATTTGCAGAGGCGCCTCTCTTCCCTGGTGTCCTTTCACAGGTGGATGAGAGGCTTCAGACAGTATTGTTTCAAATCATCACCCTGAGACAGCTGGTGTTGTGAAGTCCCACAAAATCAAGAACAGGTTAAGTGAACAAAATGTTCAGTCCTGAATAACTGTGCTTTCCTATAGAGAAGAAAGATCAAAATGTTCTCATGTCATACAATAGTGCCTGACAAAAAACAATAACAAAGAACATATTATACTGACCTGACTTTAAATATACCATATTTTCATCTCATTTGTTATTTTATTGCTGTGGACTTATCTTCACTATTACACTCCTCGTGTCTCCGTTTCAGCACAGGGCAAACTTCGCAAGAAATACAGTCCTATTATAGTCAATGAGAGAGTTTACACTGCCTCAACATGTTATCAGTAAAAATTTGATCCAACCCCAGTTTTACATGACGCCAAAGTGCAGAGCTTACCTGGTCTGTATCACAGACCACACAGCTCCAACAGAAAGTGGATTAACACAACATCCAGCATTATTTCCAAAATAATTTGACACGACAGACTACGTTTGGTGAAAAAGTATTAGCTATATCAATTAATAGAGTATCAGAGCAGAGATGCGTGTAGTGTAAATCTGGGGTTAGCCCCAAAATTGGAAGAAGCCCACCTACAGCAGGTGTAAAACTCAAATCCGTACCTCAATAAGTTTTTACGTGGCCCTCTAGACACATAAACTTAAACCTTTAAGATGGTAGTTGTGAACTTAAACCAAAACAATTTTTATCTGTATACTGCCAAATTACATCAATGTGAAATATAGTATCATATAAATAAGATAACATTATTTAATTGTAAGACTTGCTTATGAAATGGAGAGATAGCTGTGTATTACAATTTCAACAGTTTGTTAATGGGTTTTAGAAATACATTCTGGCACAACAGGCCTTTTGAAGACATTCACAATTTGAATATGGAAATGAGTCCGACAGCTCTGCCTTACAGGCCCCTCCGTCTTGCTCTCTGTCTCCGTCCACATCTCCTCCTCCTCAGCAGAGACAGCTGACAACTCAAGAAATTGACAGTTGTCCTGTAAGGTCACATAGTTTCTCCTCCATTAGCATAGCTGCAGCATGCTAGCAAACTTCAGCTTGAATGATGTTACGCGCTGAATGGGAGAAAGGGTGTGAGCAGTGTGTACACTAGCGAGATTGGCACCACTAAGACCTTCCCTCTGGCTCCGATTGGTTGTTTCTGACCTTAGCAATGTGTTTCTGCAAAAAGAAGCCAGAGGAAGTTGATTATTTCACAACTATCTGTTTCATATTCTGCCATGAAGAAGCAGTGACATTTTTAACAAATATGCCCCCCAAAAAGAAGACATTTTCATAAGTTACTCACTGTGTCTTTAAGGGACACATCCACAGTTTCTAACATCTGCCTATAATGCTTAGCCACAATAATTGTCCGGTCTGTGATGTCCCTGGAGTCAGATCCATGTCTCCTGTTAGTGTTTGTCCAAAACTTGACCTAAGCCGAACCTAAACAAAGAGCCATTACCTGTTAACAATCTCAGTGATGTTTGTCCGGTTTCCTAATGTGAGGGAACACATTTTTGTGTTGTTAGCTTATGTCTGACATCTGGACAGCTTTGTGGAAGCCAGTAGTTAGTTTGCAATGTTTTGCTCCATCTAAAGAAACTCTGAGTTTATAGCTCACACTTGTAATAAGTAACAGAAACCTTGTAAATTGCACTGCAGAGTTATGTGTGGTTGGTAAACATATGCTAACTCGTTCTTTACTTTGACTTCAGAGGGAAAACATATTTCCATGGACTTTTCAAGTTTGGATATTTTGTACATTTTTAAATCCTGAAATATTTTTAAAGGCAAATTCAAACCGGGGTCCCTAGAAAGATTTGAATTTGCAGAATTTCACCATCAATGAGATGCATTTTGAATACAATATGTGTACCCAGTTGAAGTACCAAGTAAATATTTACAGATAAACCTTAAGCAAGAGATAACACAGACAACCTGAAGGGAAAAAGGCTGATTATCAGATTTAGACAGAGCCAAGTTTTAGGGATAAGAACAGCGACTCTTTCTTCTATAAAGTCACCCACTTCAGCCTAGCAAACAAAAATAATAATTTAAAAAGGTTTAGCAAATTTTATTTTCCTACAAGTTTATGTCCAAATAATTCTTTTCAGTTGTGGTTTGTTGTTTTTTTTTGTGGTGAGACTCGCTGAAGTTATTACTGTCACCTACAGCTGGCTTCCCAGCACACATAAAAAGGCCATCTGCTTTTTTTACGATGAGGCATTATGAGGACAGCACTTAAATACATTAACCGCCATAGATGTCTCTTCTCAATTATCCTGTGTCATCCATTTCAGAGATTGCTGCATCCTAAATCCACTGAGGAGCAGCAGTTGGTCTTTATAACCATAACCGCTCCAAACAAACTCAGCAAGTGTTTACATCTTTGCAACTTTACTATTTTTTTTTTGTGGAAACTAATTGTAAATATTTTTAAATAACTACTTTGTATCTATGTTGAAATTTTACCCTTGCCATACAGTATTTTAATTCTTTTTTTTTGTTTATATAGATATACATTTTGCATTCTGTCTTTGTGTGAGTCTATTTACCGTGATTGCCTGTCACTGTCCTGCTGTTATACAGGAAATTCCCCATTGTGGGAAAATAAATGACATTTCTATTCTATTCTATCTCAGGGCCAAGCTCAATGTTTTCCAAATGTATTGCTTTTGGTCAATGAAATCGTCCCAGTGACTGTAGAGGTGAACATTTTTATAAATTAGTTTGTTAAATAGTTTCTGATATGAAAATGTTGGGGTAAATGTTTATTAGGGAGAAATTCTGTTTTCATTTGGCACGGTGCAGAGCCATTTCCCCCCTAATCCATTAGAATTAGAAAAACGTTTATTGAATTTACTCAATAAAAATGAGTTTGATCTGAAACACTTCAGTGTGACAAATCAACAGAAGAAGAAATGTGTAAGGGAATATAACTCAATAGAATAGAATATGATATGCTGCCAACTAGAGGTGTGGCGATCGATCGGTCACCGATCATAATCGGCCGATTTCCGTGAAATCGGTGATGATCGGGATCGGCCGATCATTGGCTCTTTAACCGATACCGATCACCTGCATCTCATTTCTCAGCCTGTCTGTCCAGCTGGTCTCGTCTTTCCTTCACTGAGCAAACGCGCAGCAACAAATGCTAAGCGATGTGTAACTATAACGCACTGAGTGAATGAGGACGTTTACGTGTTGCGGCGGAAAATAGAAGCAGGTCAAAATGCATCAACACAACGAAGCTAATAGACATAAAAACATTGACGGAGTTTGGCTACATCGAGGCTCAGTGCAGTAAAAAGACACGGAGGATCAGACAGCAGGTAAAGCAGCGCAGCTACAAACACTCACCGGATTAGCATGACGGTCAGAAAGCTAAACTAATAACCTGTAAAATGATTTAAGTCTTGGAGCTGCGATGTAAGACGCTGGTTCTGCTGTTGAACCGCTGCTCCGCTACAGGTAGTAATATTTAATATTTAGTAATATTTGACATGGAGCCGCTTCTGCTCCACCCGGTAGTGACTCACACCGAACCTGTTTAAAGCTGCAGCATCTAACCTAAAAAATACATTTTACATACGTATTAAAACTTTCTCTGTCCTAACATGAGACAGATAATCTCTAAAAAATAATCGATCTCCTCCCTGTTCTGCATAATTACTCCGCTCAGTCAGAAACAGTCAATCAGAACTAGCAGTAACCAGCTAGCCGCTATGCTAACAGGAAGTTTTCATTCAGTAACTCTGGATTGTTCATTGTAATGGATCCTGTTTTTGCCTTTGAATGTTAAGTTTTATACTTGAATTTTTTGTCAATGTTGAGAGGTTTTATTTTAGCTCTTTGCGTTGTAGCCCTGGGGTTTGAGAACTGCAAGAAGTGGGGTTTAAGTCTTTTTGATAAGTAACTGGGGTTAAGAATAGGTAATGGAGTTGCATAAATGTATATTTCGGTATTTACCTATTGTAAAGTACGGAGAGGGGGAACTTCCTAGGTCTGAGAGTAACTGAGATTTACGAGGGGAAGTGAAGTGCACGGAGGGAAAGAGAAAGAGAGGATTCTGGGAAGAATAAAAAAAACAACGAGAGCTGAAGGAGAGGAGAGGTAGAAAGAAAGGGATTGTAACGATACGAAAAAAAAGTTATGTTAAACCTATTTGGCGTGTTAGAAATAAGATTATACGCGAAGTACAGGTCACAATTAAGTAATGGGAAATGCTGACTCGTTAATTAGGACTGCCACTGCTACTAATTAGAGGACGGCAGCGGAGAACGTGTTTGGGGTAACGCGGCAAGATGGCGGGGATGTTTTAAAGATAAAGAAAGCTACAACTACAAGAATCCGGTGTGGGGACGCGAAGGGAAAAGAAGGAAAAAGAAAGTGGACTCGCGACGCAGCGGCGACGCGAACTCAAACATCCACAGGCCTGCAACTGAAGCGTCGACGGGTATTGGACTGTATGTGTGAGTGTGTGAAGGTATATGCTAGGTATATGTGTAAATTTAAGAACTGTTAATGTTTGTAAATGTATATAAGGGTTATAGGGGCTGATATGTGTTAAATTCCTACCAAGGTTCGGGGTAGAAGAAGCCCAGTTCATTTTGTGTGTTGAAGATAAATAAGAAAAACAACTGGATGTCCTGGATTGTTTTACTGGGAAGGTAAAAGAATGACAACCGTAGTAGAGTAATGGCTACTCGTATGAGGTAAACCTACTTGAAAATCACGAACCCAAGTAGCAACCCCACAAGTGAGTTAAAGTTTTGTCCCAGTTAACAGTGGACAGAGCAGTGGGCTGCTACAGCATTATTTAGCCTCTTCAGAGCCTCATATGCTATCAGTCTGTTAAAGATAGTACAGTATTACTGATAGCAGTTCAATTTGCACAATGTCTGTTTTGTTTAGTTTTCATCTTGGAAAAGTTATTAAAAACAAGTTTTTGTCTAAATTAAGGTGAATTCATGGTAGTCATGTCTCGGTGATACTGATTATTGATAATGAAATAATAAGTTTAGCACTATCTCACATGTGACCCATGAGATGGGATCCTCAAATATGTGACATCTTATATCATTGATTTAGTGAAAAACATTTATGTGCATTTGTGAAATAAAAAGTAGCTGGACCTTGTCATGATGCATTAAATATTTTGCTGTTCTTGTGTGAAAATATGATCAAATTAAAGTTTGTTTCCTTTTTCAGTTCTGTTCTGCTACCACTGATAGAGCCAACAGATTGGTAAAGCGATTCATGCATATCTAGCATCCTAATACACGACTATTTCCTTAACAAAAAGGTAAAATCACAAACAGTTGCATCATTTCTGCAAAAAGTCTCAAACAGTGAAAGGAATGAAATTCCTAAGCAAATAACAAAGAACAGTGGTTTTAGACCAGAGGTGGTTTTAGACACCAAACAAACTGTGAAGTAGTTTAACGTTTGAAAATTTTCTGTTATGGATTTTAGAATGACTAACCAGAAGTAAGGAATCTTCCACCACTTTCCTGCTGCTGATCTTTGAAGATTTTACAAGGACTGTGTGTACTCATGAAACCTTGAGAAAATTAGGAGAGCATATTAGGACTATAAAAGCAGTCATTAAGACAATTTGGAAAGTACCAACATCTGCTCTGTAGTCTTTTGTGCTAGTGAATTAGATGATGTGCTTCAGCCTAGAGGTGCTGCTTAGTACTCTTGATTGATTGTTTAAATAATTGATTGATTCTTATATTGCATTCTAGCTTTAATGATTCTGAAACATAGCACTGACATTACCAGACTTTAGCAGAAGTTTGTGGGAACAAAGTCTGTTTTGATGTTTTCCCTCCTTCATATATCATTTTAAATATTACTAATATGGTATTTTATATATTTGTACACATTAATAAAAGTTAAAATGACGCACCACAGTGAAGTGGATTTTTTTGTTGCATTTTGGGGTACATAGTTATAATTTGAGTAGAGATGCACAATATATTGGCACCAGCATGGGTATTGGCTGATATTAGTCATTTTTAACACGTTGATATCGGCTAAATAAATAAAACTGGGCCAATATTTATTTTTTATCTGTTTCTACCTGTTTTTCTCCCAAAGGTGTCAAAATGGCAGTGAAATATATATGATATTGGTAAATATCGGTTATCAGCCATAACAGCAATATTAATATCGCATATCGATATCGGCCCACGTTTTTCATATTGCTGCATTCCTAAATTTGAGTATTCATTTTTAAACATTCAGTTATTTTAAACCAGTGGCACAGGCTCAAACTTAACATGCTGTGAGCTATCTGCCCATTACTGATTGTCTTGCTGTTTCAGGGTCGAGGGGGGACAGAGTCTTCATATGAACAAACAATGATGTCACTAACACAAACCTAAAGTTTTCTCCACATGTTCAAAGCCTGTGGTTTGCTATTTTATTTTCCTGGCTTTTAAATAAATATTCAAATTCATTTGCCCAAAAGTCATAAAAAGAAACATTTAGCAAACCTTGTTGAATAGTTTTGATCTGGATTTAAGCAAACATTTCTTCATTTTGCTTAACTAAATGTAATCTGATTTAGAAAGTCTAATCCGGGCTCTCTGGCTCCACAAAGTTCTTTCAAAAATCTGGAGGGGATTTCTGACAACTCATTTAAGTTGGAGACACAGATCAGTGCAATTTTTAAACCAGTTTTGCCAAAGTAAAACCTAATCTGCTCCTCAAGGACCTGGATGAAATAGTCCAATAATTTATCCAATTTACACTAGACTTTTGCAGTACAGTGTTTGTTCATCTAGAAGAGTTTTCTTTGTCCTTTTCACGTTTTTTGGAATGCAATTGCTGCTTTTTAAATTGGTTTGAAAAAGGGCATAAACTCTGATGCTGTACCTTGTTTATTGGCTCCCTGACTGTTGTTTTTTTTAAGGTTTTATTTGCTGTTGGAGCCTTTATTTGAGAGTGATTAGACAGGAAAGTGGGTAATGAGAGAGGGGGAGACACAGCAAATGTTATCAAGCCAGGTCTCGAACCTAAACAGCCACGTCGAGGACCGAGGCCTCCATATGGGGTCATGCTTTACCCCTCACCACCACAGCACCCTAACCCTAACTCCTGTTTTTAAGTTTAAGTTCTTGATGAAACACTGAAAAATAAAACATGCGATTGACCAAACTTTCACAGCAACTTCTCTGATTCTGTGGTTTTGCTTTTCTAATTCACATTGCTTAGACTGGAGAAAGGTTTTAATCCCTATGTAGAGTTATATTCTCTCAGCAGCTTTTCATCAAGGAGATTAATGCCTTACAAGATCATCCATCCATCCATCCATTTTCTTAACACCCTTGTCCCTTGGTGGGGTCGGGAGGGTTGCTGGTGCCGATCTCCAGCTAACGTTCCGGGCGAGAGGCAGGGTTCACCCTGGACAGGTCGCCAGTCTGTCGCAGGGCAACACAGAGACACACAGGACAAACAACCATGCACCACACACACACCTAGGGACAATTTGGAGAGACCAATTAACCTAACAGTCATGTTTTTGGACTGTGGGAGGAAACCGGAGTACCCGGAGAAAACCCGCACATGCACAGGGAGAACATGCAAACTCCATGCAGAAAGGCCGGGGCTGGGAATCGAACCCAGAACCTTCTTGCTGCAAGGCAACAGCTCTACCAACTGCGCCTTACAAGATCATACATATGTTAAATTTTGATAACATTTTTCGTCAAATAGCCAATCAACTAAAAACTGCAGTCAGATTAGTCATGCTCTAACGAAAAAAAATATATATATATATTTTTTTTTTAATGTCTCAAACCAAACATCTCAGTTTTCCAGGTTTTCCTATTCAGGAAGGTGTTAAAGAAGTAATTTTGTTTCAAACGTAATTTAGAAATGTTGACTATAAACTGGTTTTGCTTCGTTGAAAGGATAACTCACATTTGCAATAAGTGGGCTACATACTAACTTGGTTTTATCCATCGCCAAAAAACAGTTCTTGTATTTTAAAGAGAAATTTGCAAACTAGTTTGACTCCTCACTAATTGTTTCATTTGCATCTATGACTCTGCATTTATGAACTTAGTAAAAGACCAGTAATCTGAATTATGTAATAAAAACATGCTAAAGTTGTTAGATTAATTGCATGCGTTAACGTGAAAGTTTGGATTTTCTCCTACATGTTTTATGATTTCATGCTTCTTGAGCAGACTTGACTTTAAGATCAACCAAACTTTTGTTACTTTTAAATTCACCAGCCACTTTATTAGAGCCGCCTGTTCAATGATGGCATAGTTGAAAACACAGAAGACACCACAAATACCAGTCACATGGCACAGACTCAATCCATTTTGGCAGACAGGCTGAATGTGATTTGAAATTCAAGTAGACGACCAGAATGTAAAAAAAGTGGATTTTAGGGAATTTGAACAGGGCATGTTAATGTCATATGAGCTGGTTTGTGTGCAGGTTTTCCACACACAACCATCTCATGTTTACACAAAATGGTCAGATGACAAAAATGTCCAAAAATCACTTACAATTGAACGCCTTTCCCTAAATGCACAAAATGTTTAACTTTTTGCATCAGAAGAAAACACTTTCATAAGAGAAAAAAAAAGAAAAGCGTTTTAAGTCACACAGGCTCACAACAAATAAACAAAAACAGATTGAAAAAGACATATGTGTGAAAAGGCTTTTCTAGACCAATGAATCTGTAACATTCAGAGTCAGATTTTGGCATAAATAAGATGAAAGCATGAATCTGGCCCAACTCACATCAATGCATTGCACAATATTTGTAATTTTTTTTATTGTTGTTGCAAATCACTTTGTGTCAGTCAGTTGCAAAATATTATCCGCATGCAATGCGACAGTAGTGACCACACAAATTGATGGAACAGTGACTGAAAGGGAAAACGCATTAATTTAAACCATATTTATTGTGTTATGTGTTGAGCTTAGGTTGTTAGGCTTTAAAACAACATTTTGTGCCCTGTCAGATGAAGTTAGACTGACACATGGAAGCAGTTCACAGATGTTGGGGATTTTGGCCTCCTTTCTTTATCTACCACTTGAGTCAAACATAAAATTTGCACTGCGGTTTCATAAGTCATTCAATTAAAGTGTTAATCTGATCACCATCAAAGATATTGGCTGTGAAGCAGAGTTTTTATTTGGAGGGGATCAAAAGATCTTAGACATTGGCTGGACACATTTTACTGATTAAATTTTAATCAGAGATTTTACATGAATCATTAATTGTGAACACGTCTAACAGTTCAATTTAAGGTCTAAATAATGTGTTCACGCAAAGACATTCTGGGGAAAAGCTGACTTGACTTTAAGGTAAAGCTTCAATTTAAAATGTTTCTTTGAGAAACCATCATTAAACCTTGATCAGATTTTAAACAATGTGATGCAACCATGCGGATAATGGTTGTATTATAAAACAGGATTATCTTTGAAGTAGCAAGACAAATATACATGAAAACTAAATTATCCATCTGCAAAAACAACAGGAAATCTTTATGACAGCTGTGGATGTAAGAGGGAAAAAATGCATAAACCCAGAAATGATCATCCAGAGTAAAAAAAACTCTTTTGAATCAAAAGACAAAACAAATACTTAATTTCAATTATTGTATTCACCAGAGTTGAATGCCACGTTTGTGGTCTTTTCCCAACACCACTAGTGTCTCAAACACTTAAATGCTGGAAACAATCTTCTTTGCACAGTTTCTTCCATCCTGACTCTCTTATTAGGCCCGAGCAGCTAAACGCTGCGAAGGCCTATTGTAATTGTAATGTTTATTATTTGTTCTTCTTTTTAGTTCACACAGTCACATATAGTTGTGGGGTCCTGGGACTGAGAAGGCCTGGAGAAAGATTGCTTTTGTCCTGTTTACCATTTCTATCTCCACTAATCAACACACTGGGACCCCAACTCATCCTTAACTGTGAAAGAAAAAACAAATCTGTTGAAGTTGCAACTCACAGATAAGTTGCTTTTTTATTCCTCATGCAACCCCCATTGTAATGCCACCCTGGGCAACTGTCTGTATGACCCATAAAAAATATACAATGGTGATCCAGAAACAGGCCCACAGCATCACACATCCTGCACCAAAGTGAGAATGAACTGCTTTTCCATACTTTGTTTCACAATAAATTCACCTGGAGTCTTGTAAGCAAAGTATTTATGCAGATGTAGTGCACATATATGGCATGCACTTAAGCTTATAGCTAAATTAAACCACAATACAAAGATAACTAATATTCTAACTTTATGGGAAACACCATAGATTAAAAACACATGATAGAAAAATAAGAAGCAAGCAAAAGAGCACAATTTTGTATTTATCAAACTTTTCAAGTATTCACAATGTGGCTTGCAGCAAAAAGCCAGCAATATCTACAAATGAGATTATTTCATTCTTCTGATCTACTGTCTGAAAGCATTTCTTGTGTCTTCTGTCTTTACAACACTGCATACTTACATTTTATTATCCTCTGCAGTAACACCTGCTGCACCATGACTCCACAGCGATTGTACACGATAGAATTTAGGACCTTGCTATATTCATCAGACAGCTATAATGTGCACTGAGCATCAAATGGCTATATTTCTCTGTGTGTCCCAGATGTTTATCACATATGAAGACTGTTTCTCTCCATGTCTCCAGTCAGGCTCTGCAGCAGAGATCTCTGAAAGGTCACATCGCTGGACTCAGGGATCAGAAACTCCAACAGCAGGTCACAGATGCTGTAGATCAAATGCCTGCAGACAAGAACACAAACAATCACTGACAAATGTCAAGAGCCTCTAAGAGATGTAGATACATGAATCAGACCTTCACTGACACATTTTGTTCAATTCCTCTGATTATTAAACCAGCAAAATCACGGTGCTTTCCGAAATGACTTACTTGTTTATCTGATAGTCCTGTAAAGACTCCAGCATGGTCTCCAAGCTCAGCCTGTACTTCTCGCTTCCCAACATATCGGCTATTAGCTCTGTCACGGGATCAAAAGAAAAACTCAGTTCACATTAAGACGCCATTCAATTCACAATGGGTAAATTTAAACCCTGAAGCTGCTACGGACCAGGAAGCAGCTGCATTAGGCAGTTCAGACATTGCTCCTTGGTTTCCTTTTTTTCAGCAGCATTTCGTTCAGGCCGGGGTTGAGCAGGCAGCGTCCCACCCGGCCACACAGCTTCTTGCAGGACCTGAAGGTAAATCACCCAGCAAGGGGCGCTGGTTAGGTGGGTGGCGAATATGTCCAGCCATCTGGAATGGAAATGGGACAGTTTAGATCTTTATATTAAGTGTGGGCATTTTGGTCAATTTAAAAGTCAAACTCTGATATAAACAAGCAAAAATCTGTGATCCTGATGAATTGTTGCCAAAATAACAGGAAAGCCGCATCCAAATATAAAGATTAAGACAGGAAAGGCCTGGTTCTTCAATGAACTTTGTATTTAGAGTCTCTGATAAATATGTAGGACACAACTAAAACAGTTTTCAAAAACAACTTTTGCTGCTTCCCACATCTAGATTTGAAGATAACAAAAACAACAACAACAAAAAAAAGCTTGGAAAATGCATCTGTTGCCATTTATTTATATGTTTGAAGTGCTGTTTGCCTTTACTTTGCAAAATCAGATGAAAAAAACAAAAAACTACCTTTCAATGAAGGTGCCAAAGAGAAGTCTGATGGCCTTCTGGATGTTCTCTGTGCAGAGCCAGCTCCAGTGATCCTTCATCAGCAGGCACAAAATGTTCAAAGCCACATCTGCCACAGCTGTGTCTGCGGTGGACACAAATACTCACCAGATAAATCATGTCAGCACAGCGACTTAAAAAAAGTTTGATATTAATGATTCGGATACTACAACGCAACTAGATCAGGTTTGGCCACACGACGGAGTTTTAGCGCCCCCTAGTGGAGAGACTAAGTCACTGCAGGTTACTGCTGCGCTACAGTACAGATAAAACTACAGTCCTGCAAAAGTATTCATTGTCGTTTTTCACTTTTTTTTTTTGTCAAATTGCAAACACTTTGATTTATTTTATTGGAATGTTAGATGATGCGCAAAGTGAAACATAATTTTATACTGGAAGGAAATAATTGCAACTGTTGAACAATTTGTAAAGTGTGGCATGATTTCACAGAGAGCTCACATTATGTCATTACTCCTGGATAACTCCTGCCTTCAGAAGTAACCTAATTAATTCAGTTTATTTATATTGTGCCAATTCACAACAAATATTCTCCCAAGGCACTTTGCAAAAATAATTCTAAAAATTATAAGTAGAGCCCATGTTCTTAAGGGTTTTATGCTCCTTTTTTTGCAAAATAGCCCAAGCTCAGTATGATTAAATGGAGAACACTTTTCAACATAAAGTCCTGCAACAGAAGGAATTGGATACAGGCCTGGACTTTGAGTGGGTCATCCCACAACACTAATATAAACTAATTCCCTGTAGATCTTTACCCCCCAGCAGCACAGTAAAGTATTTTCCCACAACTCTATTAAGCCCCATCAACCTTACCATCTACTCTGACCGGCTTCAATTACTCTCCTGTAGCACAATGTGTTCACAGTGATCAAGTAAAGTTAGCTTTCCGGCTTAAAAATGGCAAAAAGTTTACTCATTTCACCAGAGAACATTCTTGTACATGTTTGCTGCGTCTTCCACGACTCTCAGCAAACTTTAAACGTACTTTTCATGGTTTACTTCAACAAAGAGGAGCACAGATCTGAATATTTTTGCAGGGCACCGGATCATTATCCCAACCTGTCCCATGAGTTTTCCCTGATATCTTCTTGTCTTTAGCTTTCAGCTCGTAGCTCGGCTTGACTGTTTCTGTCATGTTTGGCCCACCAATAAGTCTTTCCTGTTCTCTGACGAAGTTCTCCAAGCCACACAGTGACATGCCATTGAGCACCTGAACAGTCACAACAAATGGAGGAACATGTCAGCTACATCTGTTTTCTGCCTGGAGTGCAAGTTTTACAAATGTGTTCAGTGTGTCATCTCACAGAGCTGCCTTCACTGAAGCAGTATGTCACTTTAGGATGGAGATCTGGAATATTGAGCGATGGAGAAACTTTACTTGGGAAAAGTCTCCTGTGGCCCGACATAAAGAAACAGAGTAACGTCTCATATACAGTATATCTTTTTAAAAGCGTTACTGCACAGAGCACAAACCAAACAGGGCTGTTACCTGTACTTTCTGTAGTCCATTGTTCTTCCGTCAGTATCACCCTCAATGTCCTCGGTTGGACTGAAAAGCTCAGGATGAGGGAATGCTGTCCTCAGAGTATCTAAAGCATTTTCCATCATCTTCGGTTGAAGGTGTTGAGGAAATATAATCATTGTTTAGTGTTTTGTTGAATTCAATCATATAACCATTTCTAGTGCTTTAGTTTAGTGAATCTTTTACTTATATAACCATTTTTGTAGTGTTTGAGTTGGTTTTATCTTTTACTTAAAATTAGGAGTTTTGTGTCAGTAAGCTCAGATGCAGGGCCTGGGGTTAGAAGGTCACAGATAAATGCATTTATAAAACCTGGTTGCAGGTTGTAAAACCACAGGAGGCAAGCAATCTTATCTGTGTGAAAACCAGGGCCACATTCCTGTCTCAGGCAACATTTGGCACGGCGTACGAGTGACCTATGGACTTCTGAACTTTGGAACTGTGAACTTTTAAACTTTCAGACTGATATCATATAGAATACTTTAATATTGCATGCTTTAACTGAATATTTTATTTTAATATTCTATTAGAATTAAAACTAGTCAATGATAAAGGTAAATTGAAAATGTTTTGTTTTGTATTAAAAAACAGGAAATGGATCTGATTATTTTTTGAAGTTTATATGAGTTTAAATATCAGGGAGACGTTGGGAGGAATAACAGAGCAAAAGCATATTAAGTTTAGAGATAACTCTTATTGAATTAAATATAGGATTTAAGGTAGAACAATCCAGGATTTCACAGAGACTTGTGAAATCCTTGGATGTTCGTGGCTCAGGAAGGGGCCAGGTTCTGGAGATCTCCTGACTCTACCTGAGTCAGGAGATTGCATCAATTGGTGAAATAAAACCTGGATACATCTTTAGGATTTATGGTCGACCCGGACGCATTGACCTGCAGTTTACCCGAAAAAGTATTTGTTTAAAAGCTCATAAAATGTGCCTTTATTTGTTTGAGTTGAGGCAGGGAATTCCAAATACGTTTCTTTGATCATTCAAGCAGATTTGAGGGGAGGTGCCGTTTTCAGTGGTGCTCGGAGACGGCTTCTAATTGGTCGAGGCAAGGGACGCCTTGCTTGAAGCAAGAACCTCCCACGGAGAATATAATCTGCCTACAGCAAAGAAATAATTCAGAAATTATGGCCGATCTCTAATGCTTATTGCTCTGGTTATATTTCTCCAAGACGTCTTGTTTGTCTTTGTTTTGTCTTCTACATATCTCAGGTAACTAAATGTAACTCTGCATGTTTTTTTCTGTTCTGCTCTGTATGTCTAAATTCTTTGTTTCTGATTGGATTAAATTCTGAACTTCTGTGACGCCAACACGCTGCGTACGCCTCTTGTGTTCTCGCGAGGGCTCCCAGACCGCTGCCGAGATCCGGGACCAGGAGAAAAGGAGAAGGAACCGAATTGTATTTTTTAAAAAAGTTTTACTTAATACTCCTTTTTTTCAACAAAGGTTTGAGAAGTTAAACAGTACAATACATAATTAAGGTTTACAATACTCTAGGTTTGACTCATCCGTCTGTTTTAAGCTACCTTATCAATTCTTGACTTTGTTAATGGCTTTCTTCCAAAATACGTGCAAACGTCTGAGTTGATGGCCAGAAACTCCTGCACGTCTTCACTGTTGGCCGTCTCAGGAATGCTGTTTAATTGCTACAAAAAACAAGAGCACATAAAATGTACTGCCTTGCATTTAAGTCCTACGTCTTTAACATACCTTCAGGAAGGTATCCAGCTGGCTTTTACGAGCTTCAACCTTCTCACTGTCCTGGCTGCCAAAAGGAAGGTCAGGAAATATTTTCTTTGGGCCTTTGACATCTGAAAAGCATTTCATTTATAAATAAGGATGCACTCTCTTTGGAATAATAAGATTTGCTTGACGTGAAAGTAATTCGTCATTCACTTCGGATTAGTTTCCTGAGCTCCGGCTTCTCCTCCAAGCGAGCTTGCAGGTTGAGGAACTCGCTGTATCTGCGGTTAACAGAGTGACCGACTGCCGGAGGCGCAGCGGCTGGGCAGTCACCATCAGCCACCGTCTCAAACTGTAAAAAAAAACAACAACATGGTTTTAGTTTTGATTTGGTCATATAAAAGTAAACTGCATGGCTAACAAATAGACACGCACACACACCTGTACACAAAAGCATTTTTAAAAACTAGCTTAGCTATGAATAGAGTAAAAATTGGTTTAACTTTTGATCATGTCAGACAACGATAAAGATAATTTTGTATCAAGAGTTACATTAGTCTTGTAAAAATCTTGTACTGATAATGGGAGAGTAACATTAAGCATGTTGTTTTCTTAAAGATTAAAATGATTAGTAATGTGGTTAAAACTTATTTTCCTGAAACATTCAATTTGAGCTTAAATAATCTTTCTGCTGTTATTCAGTTTGACATTTTCCCTCATGATCTTTTCTAATTAGACAATAAATAACCTGTTACATGACATTAAAGTTTCAAAACTGAACTTCCTTCATCTTGCTGGTCTTGCCCAAAATTTGCCTGAATAAAGATATTAAAAATGTCCATTTGTACAAACAATAGCCCCACTTCCCCAACAATGACTCAATACCGTGTTAAAATCCTTAAGACATTTTATTCTATTTGCACATTAATGCAATTTAGAGGTAGGATGTCGTTCTAATCAATATTTTAAACCATTATAATGTCACACCGATCAAATAAAGTCTCAATTTTAGGGGTCTCCAGTCATTGTCATCATAGTAATAGTTCAGAAAATCTAATATAAATTCGTCAAACAGTACGTAGAAGCACCTGGAGAGTGTAGAGTGTGTAGGGATGTGTGCCGGTGCTCCGCTGCTCCTTCACATTGACTGTGCCAGAAATGTGAACGTTCTGGACTCTGAATGGCGTCGTATTCGGGCCGCTGGACAGATCGAAGCTGTATGAGGTCAGGCAAAGCTTTTTGGGGGGGCAAACTGGGGATTTGTCCTGCGCAATGCCAGCTGGCCACTGGGAGTCTTTGGGCTCAACCACCTTCGATCCAAAATGTCTTAGAGGTCGAAAACAACCGCAGGCTTCTTCATCATTTACGGGGAGAAGGTTGCAGAGGTTGGTGGTGGGAGCGCAGTCGCAAACACTTCCTGTCAGGTCATCGTCTGAGTCCGAATGGATAAGTGGATCTGCAGAAACAGTTTTGGTCTCTGATGACTGTTTATACTGGCCCGATGGGAGTGGGCAGCAGTTCACCTTGGACGGTGTGTTTAAGCCTGCTTGGTAGCTGGACGTTCGGCTGGTAGACGTCAGGCTGACCAGGCTGCTTTGAGACCAGTCCGACCCAGAGATCGGACTCTGGCTCCGAGGCTCATCTAAATCAACAGAGACGTTCTTGGAGCTGAAATCGGTCTGATCGGAGACAGACAGTGACTTGCAAGTAGTCCACGACTCCTCATGTTCATGACATTTATACAGTGCATGAACAGAAGGGTCATCCACGCTAATATCCTGCGATTCTCTGGTTTTGGTGAATATGTCCACGATGGTCTGATTGAGCCAGTCGGGATCAGAAACCCTGCTTATCAACGGCAGCAGCACATTGCAGGTGATGAGCTCTGTCACCATGTAACCCCCGGTCCTCGTTTCCATCTGAGGGTATGGGACGAGAACATGCAACACAAGTTTAACCAAAGCTCTGGCGTAGTTGAGCTCAGCAGTGGAACTGCTCACGGCTGGATGAGGAGACTCGACTTTACTGTAGAGCTGCCAGAGGCCACTGCTCTCCTTCTGCGCCGACTGGATCTGCCTGACAGTCATGTAGCTCTGCAGGTGGCAGCCATACAGCTCCAAGAGCCGCTGAACCAGAGCTTTCCTGTCCACTCGCCGCGCACGCTCCTTCAGCTCCATCACCGACTCCAGCATCGAGTGACGCACGGCTCGTTCAAACTCTCCTTCCACCTCAGGAAGCAGGGTGCGGTACCACGAAGACACAAAGTCACGTACTGCCTTGTGGACCGCACAGTGGATCTCATGGTTCAGCCTCCACTCGTGCTCAGGGGAACACAGAGGAGGGTTAACTTTCCCCAGGGGTAAAAAATGCTCCAGATGTAGGAAGCTGTTAGCGTTCAGGGCAGCTCGGGACCCGAGCCAACCACCAAGAACCACCAGGAGGCTGGTGAAGACGCAGAGCAGCCACACGTTCACCAGCAGATGGAACAGGATGAGCCATGCCAGGATGGCGCCGAAACCCAAGAGCCTCCGCTGGCCGAATAACTCCAATAAAGTCCAGTGAGTGGAGCTCTTTGAAGAGCGCATCACAAAAATATGGAAGATGACGTCCTGTGGAAAACAAAGATATGGTCATTTAAAAAGAAAAAAACATTAAAGGGAAAACTGTTATATTGATTTTTTTTGCTATAATTAGATGCAAAGCGGAGATATGTAGGTAAGTCACTACAGTGAGAGATTTTTTTCAAAAGTAACTTTAAAATATATGATTACACATCATCTTAATTTAGCAATCAGTTGATGTTGCACATCTTCAGTATCACCCAATTTGATTGATGCCAAATCAGAGGAGTGTGTGCTTGTAGAAAAGACGGCTTCTAAAGCCAGAGCCATGCGTTGAGGAATGTAAAGATGCTGTGTGGAAAAGAATAAAAAAGCCTGTGTTTAAGGATCAGAAGGGAATCAACAGGAGATTCCTCTGGATTAGAGCACAGATCTGTGGGCTTGGTTAAAATTAAATACTTCCTTGTTCTCTAAAGTCTGTGTCAACAGAGTATTTTCTCACTTCGACAGGCCACCAGGAGGACCAAACTAAAATAAATTGTATTCATATATTTTGTAGATTTATTTACTTTAAAAAAAACCCTGCAACTTTGATATATAAAATAGTAAAAAAAAAAATAAAAGTGAAACTGTAAATCCAAGTTTAATTCAAGGTAAGAAAGTAACTGACAAAGTACATCAAGTATCATACTTTTAAGTACATTTTTAAGCTAAAATATTTATTGTGTAAAATTTTCCATCTGTTCCAGTCAGTTAATCACTGCATGCATAAATAATCCGCCAATAATTTCTTCCAGGTTAACATTGCTCAAGAATTTATTGTCTGTATTTGCATCCGTCTTGTAAACATTTCTCAAAGTTTACTTGTTGAGTAAATTTACAGCTCAGTATTTATGAAATATTTTCTGCTGCAAAGTTTAAAGTCACTCAGTCAATATAAATATTAGAATCACTCGTACTTCACTATACTGGTCGGCTAAACTAGATCCAGGGTGTTAAAACAACTCGCTGCTAAACTGTAGAGCATTATTTTAAAACTAATCGCAATGTAGAATATGAAATACAATGTTATGACTGCAAAACATAGGACTACGGTACCTGATATGTGACTGGGTCTGTATTAGCTGGAAAATCGTCCTGCTTCTCCTCCTGAAGCTTTCTGGACTTGCTTTAATCCTACAGCAAAGATTATCTGGATTGAAAGCTGCTGCCCATATGGACAGCTGACTGTCTGAGAGAAGCTGCTGATACTTCACTTAGCTGTTTATGCACATAATAAAACAACCAATTCATCTGTGGATGGAAAAAAAATACATTTCCATATCGAGCAAATATCTTGGTTTGAAATACTGTAAATATCTGGTCATTCAGATCATTAGTAAGCTACTAAATTCTGCAAAAAATAAAATAACATAAATAATATTAAAAACAG
Organism: Poecilia picta; assembly: GCA_033032245.1. Classification (NCBI taxonomy): domain Eukaryota; kingdom Metazoa; phylum Chordata; class Actinopteri; order Cyprinodontiformes; family Poeciliidae; genus Poecilia; species Poecilia picta. The sequence goes on along the minus strand of CM065366.1, from coordinate 18,169,096 downwards.
ATGTAAAAGGTTGATCAGGCATACAGAAATATAATTAGTTTTTTTGTTTGTTTCTATGTTTTGTCTTCTGCAGGGTCGCCACTTTGAAATACTAATTCCTCCCCTTTGCTCCCAGAAGCGTATACATGTGAGAACATGATGCTGAAAATTTTAAAATGATGCTTTGTTTTTTTGGATTTATTCTGTACTCTGAGATGAGTTGTAGTCTCCATCTGTTCACCAATTTAAAAAGTTCTGGCAACCTGTTGTCGCTTGAAAACACCGTTAACCAAGCGTATCCTAAAAAGACAACACACACAAGATCAACTGTGACTCTGAACCTAGAAAATACAGAGACCTATTCCTTAAGCAAAATACAGAGACCTATTCCTTAAGCAAAATACAGAGACCTATTCCTTAAGCAAAATGTTGTAACTTGGTATATATGTGAGAAAATGCCAAATAAAACTACTAAATGCACATGTCTCCCTTCCTGCAGCAGCCTGCCACCACAGCAGAGGGTTAATTCCCTGAAGTAAGGTATTACGTAATCCTCACGCCGCGGCTTCGCTGTGCTGCACACTCGGCTGACATTGCACAACAGCTCACAAAGCTGACATCAGGAGGGGGCGGAGATATAAGAAACCCTTCCCACACAGCTATAAACGCTTTATAACCGGACAGATCTCGGATAAAGCAGAGAGGATCTGCATCCATCCATCCGTCCTGATGGCTCCTGTTGAGGTGGAGAATCCAGGTGAGCTTCCTGCATGTTGTACTCTATGTAAGAATGAGAGCAGCTGTTCACCTTCTCGGACTTTCAGCATATCAAGATGGCTTCTTCCACACTGATCTTATAGTAGAGCTTTACTCTGTCTAATTTATACAAGTTTTTTTGAACATATGCTAAAAATCAGCTTAGGGTTTTCTTTTGTGGACTTTGTAGGACATGATGTTCTTTCTGCAGCTAAACTCTGGAGGTATCAGGTTTCACCTTTATACCTGCGTCTTGTTTGAATACAACACTCTCTCATTAGCAATTCTAAATGAAATAAAGACTTGGTTGCATGCATCATGCCTTTTACTTGAGCTGTTTTCACACTGGTATTGGTTTGTATAAGACTGGCCTTTAGTGTGTTTGAAAAGCTACAATAAACAAACCATTTTAACTCTTTTAGGAGAAACTGCACAACTAGAAAAGCAAAATGATAGTGTAAGTAGCACAGAAGACAAAAAACAAAAACATGTACTGTTAAATCTACCATGCTAATACTACAAAGCAATAGCACCTCTTTCTGCAAAGTATAATCCCGTTTATGAATGTTATTGAAATTCAGTTTTCAGAAGTAATCAGAAACTTGAGATTTCTGTTAAACTCCTAGACTGCATGCCAAAAATAAAACTCGTGCACACTTGTTTGAAGAGTGTGTGTACAGACATCTGCAGCAGTTTCAAATAGTTCCCTGTGCTTTGAACGTTTGATTCTAGGAACTTCTGTCTGACTGGACATATTGTGACCCTTTCTTATCCTTATTATATGGATAAGAAAGTCCAGCTGCAATAGAATGAATTATATAAAAAGCATAAATTCAGTTTTGATCAGAAGGAACAAAGTGTTTGATATTCACACATGTGTTGGTCTGGGAGCACATGAGGGACATGTGAATGCATACCTGACCGACTGCTGACTCTGACATGAGTTGGCAGAAAAGAACCTGATAGAGGGACAGCTAGTGCAGCACATTGCTCTGAACAATGAAGCTGTTTTGGCCCAGCCGATTCTGTAAAGTGCTTCTCTTATCTGTTAACACATCAACATGGTCCTGAGCTAAGTTGATTTTATCTGAGTGAATTACCAAATGAGGACTGCTGGTGTGCAATAAGGTTGTTTTTTCTAAGCAAACATCCTCAGAGTATTATTATTAGGAAAACGGCGTACCTTCCTGTTTGAGGAGAGTTTTGTTCCCACAGCAACAGATGGTATCCATCTCCATGTTGTGTGGAGAGTCAGTTTATGGTCTAATTGCTGTGTGTTGCAGGCAACCAGCTGTTGAAAAAGTGAAAAGATCAAGTTTAGATGGCTGAAATCCTGTTTATGCTGTAGCTAGGCAACATTAGAGTCTGGACTGTAAATACAGAAACACATCGGAAAGGAGAGCTTGATAAAAAAAAAAAATGTGTCGGTGTGTTTATGGCTAAATGTTCAGTACTTTCCTCCACAGGATGATACACTTTGGTTAAACGTTCATTCACTGATAACCAAATTAAAAATTATTCCTTACTGAAAACACCAGAAAGAAAACACTGCTTTGCTAAGCTCCCAATAAATGGTACAAATTTCCTAAATCAAAGATGTTTAACTTCCTCCAACACAGACAGTCACGCCTCTCTCAAATTTAAAGCTCAGATTTAACATTATTGCTACTTTAAAGCACAATTGCGATTCAGCGTTTGTATTTAATTAATTAGCTGTTATTTTTTTAGACATTGGTTGTAAGCTTGTGTTTCTAATAAGTCAGTTTTATTATTTTATTATGTTTAATTTACTTTTTAGCACAGTGCCACACTTTTGGAAAGATGTTCAGCTGAGATTAAATCTGTTTTGAGTAACGTTGAGTTTTTTTATTTTGGCAATCTCTTCCTTGAAATAATCCTGCAGTGTCAACCCTCAGGAGAGTGGGAGTTGACTTGTCAGCTACATTTTTACTGTTTCTATGAAAAACAAAACAGCTGCCTATATGAACAGAGGGAACAGAAACCGCATGATCTTTATTGGGTTCATGTGTCAGATTTTGATTAGCACTCAAAGTCAGATGAGAATCAATCATTTGTTTCTCAGGGGTGAGTGAAAATAAATGCATGTCTGGCTGCATGTGAATGTTTTATAGAGATTGATTGTGCAAGAAGGCCACCAGTGATCCAGCAAATAAAACTATTGATTTTTTTTTAACTTTTGCAACTATCTTTATAGAGAGAATAAGTTTGTCACAAATCCATTATAACATCCCCTTTATTGAAGAAACTCGTGTAAACAGTTTCTATTGCTGACAAAAATATGTACCACTACTGAAATCTAAATTCAGAGTTCAAGCAAATTCAACAAATCAAACTATTTTTGCAATGTCATGGTTATGAAATTGTATTTTGCTTTGTACATATTTCATAGTCTTACCAAAGCTAAATGTTACTAAATAACTAAATAACGTTTTTTTTCTTCCATAAACATATTTCTAATCCACAACATCACAACAGCTTTAATGTTTAGAGCAATATACTACACTAGGTATCCCTCAAATAAGCACATGAATGATGCTTGATAAAGAAATGAAAGTGATAATAGTGATAGTTATAGCTGAACTTTAATATCCATAAAGTTTAATTAAGATGCTGGGTGTGTTTCCTGCAGATGTGGCCAAACCTACTGCCAAGACCAAAGTAATTACAGGACTAGAAAGCATTGCTCCTCTTGTCAGCACAGTAGAGGAAACCCCTGAACCAATCACCACCACAGTTGACGGCTCTATCCCATCCTGGATCAATGGTAATTTCCTCCGCAATGGACCAGGGAAGTTTGAGTTTGGAAATACGCAGTGAGTATGGAAATCAGCTCGGATTGCATCATTCTGGTTCTGCTTGGTCTTAGTATGTTTTCTTCAAAATACAATTCCATACATCCAGTTCAGCGTTTGTTTTTGCTAACAGCTACAACCACTGGTTTGACGGGATGGCCATGCTTCACCAGTTTAAGATCCAGAACGGCCAGGTGACGTATAAGAGTCGCTTCCTGCAGAGCGACGCCTACAAGAAGAACAGCGAGCGAGACCGCATCATGATGTCAGAGTTTGGTACACTGGCAATGCCTGATCCATGTAAAAACTTCTTCCAGAGATTTCTCTCTCGCTTTGAGATGATGGGTGAGTGCAGTGGGTGGATGATTAGATATTGATTTGGCAGAGGATGGAGAAAAATGAACAGAGTGAACTTCTCTAGGAATCCTTCTCAGTTTTAGTGTTTCCTTCTTATTTTCAATCTTGTTTTAAGCAAGAATAAAGAGTTTGGATTTATAAAATAAACTATAACATTTGAGAAGAGCTAGCTATCTAGCTCTGATTAAGTGTGCACAAAATATTTTTAAAGTCTTTGCTTGTTCAAACTCCTTTGTACTCCAGCTGTGTTGGAGAGAAGCCTCTTAAGGAATTTTCTGTGCTGCAGTTGCATAATAATAAAGTATAACAGGATACAAGGGAGGAGAAAATATTTTACATAACCAAACTCTACACAGTAAGTTCAAACTGAAAACTCTGTTTCATGAACATAAAAGAAGCTCAAGTTATGTTTTTTTTTGTTCCAGAACCTACAGATAATGCAAGTGTGAGCTTTGTGAAATATAAGGGTGACTACTATGTCAGCACCGAGACAAATTTTATGCACAAAGTGAACCCGGAAAACCTGGAAATGTTGGAAAAGGTACTATTATAGTCATCACAAAAAGCTGAAAACTCTGTTTCATAAACATAAAAGAAGCTAAAGTTATGTTCCTCCATTTCTAAATGTTGTGCATAATATTTTTCTGTCAAATAACACTCATCTTCCATAAACTAAATCTATAGATGTGTCTATAACTGAAGACTGACTGAGTCAAAGTCCAGACCTAAATCTAATTCAGGGGCAAGACTTGAAAGTTGCTGTTGGACTATTTTGCACTATATGCACTATATGCACTATTTTGCTTTATTACTTGTGCTTTACAGGTTGACTGGAGCAAGTTCATTGCTGTGAATGGAGCTACTGCTCATCCCCACTATGACCCAGACGGCACCGCCTACAATATGGGCAACTCCTATGGAAGCAGAGGTCAGGCCAATTCATTAGTGAAGCACACCTATTTAACTTTTACTAGGTTTCTCTACTGTTTTCTATCTTAATTTTTCATAAGTTTTATAAAAATATTTTTTTCATTTTTTTAATTGTCACTTTGTCCTGACAATCAATTTTTTTTATTAATGAAAAAAGAAAGACTGCCAGATTCTCCCGCTTGTTCTCTGCTCTGCTACAGTTAGCATACCCACCGATAACGGCGGATAAACTGTTTTTCTGTAACGGTAAGTTGTTTCTCCGCCATTAGAAACTGGAAACCTTCCTTCTTATGGGGTTCCATTAGCGTCAAAAATTGGAACTTCATGCGCTCTGGCGCTGAATGGTTGGCGATAGTAGCACTCTAAGAATTTAGTTTTTTCACATATTACACATTTTTCACATATGTAAGGACATAGTGACAGTTTTAACAAATATGTAAAAAAATAATTATTTTTTTAAATAAAAACTTATGAATTTCACCACAAAGCCAATGATATATCTTATGTTTTAGGAACACTGTACAACATCATCAAAGTCCCCCCTGAGAAAACAGAAAGCACAGACACCCTGCAGGGAGCCAAAGTCCTTTGTTCAATTGTTCCAGCAAACAAGTCCCATCCCTCCTACTACCACAGCTTTGGTAAAGCCGTGCTTTGTGGTACCTCTTCTTTGAACTCTCTTCCATTTGCTGCTTTCAGCTCTAATGCACCTCTCTCCTTGCCATTCTTTCTGGTACCAGCCATGTCTGAGAACTATGTGGTTTTCATCGAGCAGCCAATTAAGATGGACCTCCTGAAGATTGTCACCTGCAAGATCAGAGGAAAGGCTTTGAATCAGGGAATATACTGGGATCCAAAGCAGGAAACTGTTTTCCATCTCGTTGACAAGCGTTCAGGAGAGGTCTGATGAAAAGCAACTATTAAAATTAAAACCTAAAGTCATAATTTCATAAAGTTCATGATTTTGGTTATTGCTCTGTAGGTCATTCCAATGAAGTATCACACCAAAGCCATCTCCACCTTCCATCAGATCAATGCCTTCGAGGAGGACGGCTTCCTGATGCTGGATATCTGCTGCTCAGATGGCGGCCAGGCCATCAGCAATTACCTCATCCAGAACTTACGCAAATCAGGAGAGGCACTAGATGAAGTCAGTAAAACAACATAACCATGTGTTGAGCAACCTATTTTCTCTTTTCAGACAAATCAGTCAACCTCCTTTACTTTCTTTGATTAAAGACACCAAAAACATTCTGCTCCTCTGTGATCTTTCCAGCTGTACAACACCAATGACAAGACTTTCCCACGGCGGTTTGTTCTTCCCCTAAATGTGACCAGTTACACCCCAACAAACCAGAACTTGAACACTCGGCCTTCCAGCAAAGCAACATGCGTCAAAATCAGTGCCTACAAGGTGAGATGGATTTACAGTGCGTTTCAGAGATATTCAATCCCCTTAAAAATTTCACAATTGACTATGTTACAAACACAAAATTTGTTGTATGTCACTGGAACTTTAGAGAAAATCTCAATTAAGCTCTCAATATTAGGAAATATCGGATATAAAAAGACTGTATCATTTTCTGTTGAGATATCAACCAACCAAAACGTTTGTGGCTGCCTTCACCCTTCAGCCTGAAGAGACCCGATTACATTTTTTTTTGACATAATGCGACCTGTATCTGACTTTTTCATCACAGACTGAACAACACAGGTCAGATCTTTTTCAAATGTGACCCAGACCACTTCGATGTCCGATCCGATTCAAATGTGACCTAACTTCCAGGTCCTGAACGTCACTGATACTCGACAAATGTCCCTATTCTGCGTCCTGATACACGCAAGCGGGAAGAAAAACAGCAGCAACCATGACGGAGTATAAAGAGGATTAAGTTGTTAAAGTGCTGGCTCCGCTCGGAAAACAACTTCAAAATCTAAGCTCCACCGTTGGCATCAATGTTTACTTCCGCAAACGCCGAGCGCTTCCTCTTTATGGCGGTTGGCAGGGCACGCTGTCTCTGTGTGACGCTATAGCGCCCTTTACGGCGCATACGGGACACTTTCAGGTCGTTTGCAGTTCACACTGCAGATCACATACAGGTCGTGTTGATTTGAAACCGTGAACGACCACGGCAAAAAAATAAATAAATAAAAGTTAAAAAAATCCGATTTTACAATAAAAAAGCAGTGGAGTATTCACCTAACATCGGGGCCAGTAATTAAACGTATAAATAGAAACAAGCACATTCTAGTGATGCTTAATGTGTCCAACACTGTTGAGTTTGACTGAACGAAACCTAATGATTCGTCTCGTCTTCGTCAACAGGTTTTCTGCCAACACGAGGATCTCCATGGAGATGACCTCTACGAGTACGGTGGCCTGGAGTTCCCACAAATCAACTACAGCAAATTTAACGCCAGACCGTATCGTTATTTCTACGGCTGTGGCTTCGGACACATGGTGGGAGATTCCCTGCTCAAGATGGACTTGAAGGACAAGACACTTAAGGTGTGCTCGTGTTGCTAAATGTTCTTTTTGGAAGACGCACTGACTGTACCATCAACAACTGTATGCTTCGACCAGGGTTCTGCAACATGTTCTGTAAGCCTGCTAGCAGTAAATGTCAAAGAAAACCTAAAGTGTAATGTGTGGGATATAAATGACTGCAGGCCTGGCACCAGAAGGGCTTCTACCCATCAGAGCCGGTGTTTGTGCCGTCGCCTGACGCTACGGACGAGGATGATGGAGTCATCCTGTCGGTGGTTCTCACACCTTCACAGGTAAAACTCCCCATGTCAGGCTTGATAGCTGAATTTTACTGAAACAGTTACACAAAGACAAGTGCAACATTTACCATTGAGTTTGAGTGCAGAACTGTCTAAAGTCAAGGGATTTAGTTTAAGAAAAAATCCAAGATTTTTACGTAGGTTTGAGGAATCAGAATTCCTCAAAGAAATCACACAATCAATCAATATCAAGTTTTGATATTGTTGAATATATTTTATTGCAAGAGAAACAAAGATTGTATTAGTATTAAAATATTAGAAATGAAAAGTCTGTCATTTGCTTGTTCCTGTGGACTTCACACAAATATGTTTGTGTCCCAGAAATATACAGGAAAATACCGAGTATGTGTATAAATTCATACAAATTAATCGTAATAAAAATTAGGCTACTCTAAACCAATTTATAAAAAGTATTGCTTTAATCACAGACTAAGTTTTAAGTTAAGCTTCAGTGCTGGAATGCTTTTTATGTTAGTTTTAATATAAATTCATGTTGACTACAGTAAGAAGATGGTTCATTTCTTTCTTTTAAGCTAGCAGCTTATGCTGCAATTATATTACATTACTGATGGCTCACTGCCACCAAAAGACGGACTGCAGGGGTTTTCTGTTTGTTTGAATTGAGTGTCTTTTCCATGCCTGATTTTCTTCATTCTTTCTGCAGGATAAAGGGACATTTCTCCTGGTTTTGGATGCAAAAAACGTTTGAGGAGCTGGGAAGAGCTAACGTGCCTGTTAACATGGCTTATGGCTTCCATGGTGCCTTCTCCGCCTCTCCATAAGCCACTGCCTTCTACATTAACAGCATTAAAGTTAGTGCATATAATGTAACTGGTTCAAATTAAGTATTAAGCAAAAATAAACAGTATTCTTTAGGTTGCAAAGTTGCTGTTGCAATGTGCACTTACACCTCCTAGCACTTGTGTTTGACTTCAGAGTTGTTTCAGCAAAGTGTCTGAAACAATCCGTAAAGACTTTTGTCCACAATGTCATGATGCAAATCTTGTTGAATGTTAGCAGCTCAAATCAAGACTCCTCTGATCTGATCTGATATTTTGTCATTTTAATGAGCAGGTATGTGAATTGTACCCTGAGTTTCTTGTTCTTAGCCGACAGCAGTGGCGTCCATTGTGGTTTGCAGCCTTTTCCCTTGAAGGTACGATATGTTGTGCATTCAGAGATGCTACTCAGTTTCTGGAACACTCAGAGCCTTGTATGCAACCAAAATTGTGCCATCTTCAAATTCACTTCACTTATTTTCCCATTCTGAACTGTAGGAAGTCATTTTCACCACGTCTAAATGTTTACAACCATCAAGTTTCTGCCACGTTTTGGCCGATTTGCCTTTTTTTTTATCAAGCAATTGAAAAAATGTGCATAGAAAGAGTCCTGAGTGTGTACAAATGTTTAAACGATTCACTTTTGATACCGACTAAATGCTGCTAACTATTATCTGCTTTCTTGAAATTTTGCCTATAAACCTATTAACTGAAACATGATATTCTTATTTTCTTTCCGTTTTACATGTTAGCTCAAAACTGACAAGTTGTTCCTTAGGACACAGTAGTATTACATAAGCTGCCAAAATCAATTACTTTTGTACAATTTTTTTACTGCTTTTAAATATTTGTATTCACTTCTACATTTTCTATCAACAAAGTTATAATTAAATTTTAATTTTGCTAACTTCTAATGTGTTCCTGGTCATCTGTTTTACACATCAAGTTAGGGGTGTGTGAGACCTAAAAACATGCAGATACGTTGAATAAATTTATTCAAATCTATTTTGAATATTTTTACATTTCAGATTATGCCTCTGAAAGGTAGATGGATTTGTCTTTTTGTTTTATGCACTACTCTTCCAAGGTTGCCAATAAGATGTAGATGGCAAATTCAAGAAAACTGCATCCTGTATTTATGCTATGCCGCCAAGAGTCAGCAGGGCATTGGTGAACTAAGCTAAACCAGCAGGGGGCGCCCGTCAGCGTCCTGCTCCTCAAGCAAGATACACATTTTAAAAACCTCAAAACTTGTAGGAGGAATTATGAAGCATTCTTTCCAATTAACGAATTTTTTTTAAAAAGGGAAAATTCTTTTACATTTTAAATGTATTTAGAATTTACAAGAATTGAAAAAAAATATTGTAAATATAAAAATGAACGTGTTTATATTTTGTCAAAATTTAAATGGTCATAATTTTATAATTTCATCGCACAAATTTCTAAGTATAAATGAATAATTTATCATTGATAAATGCATTAATGACGTCTGTTGCTCGTGTCAGCACTGAAAATAAAATTTGCGCATGTGCATTTTGTCATCAGATCTAGAAAAAAACAATTTGGCTACCATTAGAGCAACCAGCATGTTACTAAATTTTGAATGAAGTGTTCTTAAATAAATATCTGCCCAATCAGATGCCTAATAAATATGTAATAATATCACAAACAAGCGCAGTGATTGACAACATTCATGACTGCGGTAAAATAATCCAACATTTGTCCACTAGAGGGCACCATTTGGCAAGAAGTGACTTCAGTCACTTGGATCCAAGATTTCAGTACTGAACTGAAATCACTTCCTCAGCAAAATAAGTTGTTTTAAAAAGAGAGAGAAACTCTAACAAGTGAAAAACTGCCACATTCTTCTCTGTAGGAATTATCCATTGATACTGCTTGTTTTTGAACAGAAAATCTCATATGTTGCAACATTGTTAAACAGCAACTCTCCCTGTTTCAGCTGTGCGGTTCTAAATCATACCAGATGCAGTTTATGTTGAAATGTTTGAACAAAAGCAGAGGGGAACATTTCTGGACCCAGCATGGACAATCTAGTCATGAGAGTGATAAAAGCTGTGCTTTTTTTTAATGGAGGGAGAGAAAGCATCGAGAAACAGCAGGCTGGCTGGCTGACTCTAAAGTTTAGATTTTTTTTTACGTGCTCCAATCTAGAAACTAAAGAACCGCACATGTGGGACAGTTGAGAGAAAATGCAGCTACCACAAAGGAGGAAAAAAAATGCAAGTTGATGCAAAATGCTAGAAAATTTTACCTTAGTTTACAAAGGAAATATATTTAAATCAAAACAGTGGATTAAGCATGGAGACTGTGACTTCACTTTATACGCTGCGTGTGTGGCCAGAGAAAGGATGCAAACTTCCACAGAGGAGTGAACAAAAGAGAAGAGAGGAAAAAAGGGCTTGCTCTGGGTGTTCCTGAGAGACATTTAAAGCAACAGGGACCCCGATCTTAAAAGGACCCCTACAAACGCTAAAGTGGGAGGATTTCGGGTTGCAAGGCATGCATTATTAATGGTTCCAAATGGATCTGCAGATTGTATTTTATAACAAAGGCGTTTCTGTAATTGGAATTTCAGCAGCTCTAGGTGGCACGTCACTTATTTAAATGAGTGAAACTTTCAACCTCTTTTTGAGTTGCTCTCATTGCAACTTTATGGAAAAGTTGCGGAATCGGTCGATAACCACGTTAACACACTCAGAACAGCCTCTGGAAGGAATGCAGAGTGAGGAAAAAGAAACAGATCTATTATCAAACTGATTAATCTGACTGTGTTTTACCACTTGATGCATTCTTCACACAAACAAAGATTTAACAGATACCTGCAAATTTTGATTACTTTATCATTTGCTATCACACAGATGGAAAAAGTTGGGGGAAAAAAAGTATTACCCCTTGAACTTTGTTTCAAAACAAAAACAAATGTTTAATATAAATTTTCTGTTGCTGACCAGCACAAAACATTGCATAGTTGTGAAGCAACAGGGAAATACTCAGTGGTTTTATTTTTTTACAGACAGAAAAAGAATTGAGTCAATATATACTTAATCATTTTTTCTCCAGTACCTTAACAATGAAGAGCGAGACACAACTGCAAATACAGCAAGACATGGTTGTCCACCTGAACAAATCCTAAAATCTTTAACTGTCTCCAGGATTAGTTGTGGACTCCCGATGAGACCAAGTGTTTTTTTTTGACTGACATATTCGTCAGGAAACATGGTGGTGGCAGCATCATGCTGTAGGGTTGCTTTTTCTCAACAGGGACAAGGAAGCAGGTCAGATGTTTGTGGTGGTAAACCTGAAAAAAATACTATCAGGATTTCCAAAAGACCTGAGAAAGGAGTGAAGATCTTTCAGCAGGAAACAATCTTAAAGATCTATACATGAATACGACGAAATGGTTTCAATCAAAGCATATTCATGTGTGAGAATTAGATAGATTAGGGGCCATTCTAATCTAATCTGGGAATTACTGTTCAGAGATAATCTTGAAGTCTTGAAGCTGATAGAGACAGACTCCAGACTTCCTCCTAATAATTATGCACTACTTAATGTTAGGCTGTTACAAAAACTCACAGTAAAATACATTAATGTTGTGATTGTAATGTTATAAAATGTGAAACGGGGTAGAGATATTAATACATTAGTAAGTCTGCAGAGCAGCTCAGGCTCGGGTCAGGGCTTGTATTCTTCTGGAAGGATGTTATCATGGAAAAATAAGTGTTAGATGTATTTTTAGCTTGTCAGTGATATGAATAACTCCAAAAGCCGCTGCCTTCTGTGGAAATGGAAACTTTTGAAGGCACGTCGACTCCAGCGCTTGCAACGAATATCTTTTAGCTGCACAATTATATATAAAAAGAAAATGCTCGTAAACAAACAACTAATCATTTAAGCTAACAGCAACTATCAGTTCAGCTTCGGTGAAAAGTGAAAGCAAACATTTGACAAGAGAAACTGGCCAAGTGATTTAAAAACAATCAAGCTGTAATCTCTTCTCACCACTCTATACATCTGTGGCTGCAGCCTTCACAGCACATTGCAGGGACTGAGAGCTGATCACAGGGTAAAGTTTCAAAGTTAAACATGCTCACAAAACGGGGGTTTTTCCCCCTCCACATGGAGAACATATGGAAGAAATTCTGCTCTTATTTGGACCTGTCCATGAATAAATCCAGCGTTCTGCTATAAGCTCAGGTTTATGCTACAAAAGCCTGGAGTTTTATTACCAATAGGTGATGAGAACATAATGTACAGTTTGGATTTACAGACTGTTTTAACTATTAACAGTGACTACAACATGTGTTCACACAAATATAGAAGCTGTGGATACTTTGTTTGTCCACCAAGACAAAGAAATTAAAAAAAGAAGCTAGTTATTTAGGTTGTGGGTTCAAATCTTAGTTTGATGTTTTTCAGGATGAGCTTAGTCATGGCTGCTTATAGTCACACAGACACACACACACACACACACGCACACACATACACAAATTGCCCTTTACTCGTGAGAGAGCTAAAAAAATAAATAAAGGTATATAAAAGCAGGCCATGTGCCGTGTACCGGTTTAACCTCCCCACGTAATTTGATATTTTATATTACTGAGCCGCTGTACATCACATCTAAATTGGCTGCGCACACCCACACATGTGTTTGCAATTACCCTGATTAGACCTCTGCTCAGGTTGACAGTAGGTGGAGATAAATATTACATGAAGTCCTCAAACTAGTTATTAAATAAAACAGATCGGTACGCTGCAAGGTCCTGAGTAAGAAGTCAAAAATTGAAACGCAAAATCAAACTGAACGGAGTGAAAAAAAAGACTTAAGATTAGATCTAAGTGAAGGCAGATAAACGGGGCCTGAAAGCAGAGAAACAAACATCAGTAAAGCCGACTTGACCAGAGCACTAAGAGGAGAAAAAACAAATCTCTGAGCTGAAATACAACAGCTGAAATTCTTCCAGGCACTTTATATATGACTGAATTAGATGTCACTGCTGTAAGGCACCATGTACTGATGCAGATAAATATGTTGCCAACTTTGGTGAAGGTGTGTAAAAAAGTCCTAAATAAGCACAATCTCAGAAAATGTGAGTGCATTTATTAATTAGTGATAAAACGGTACATTAAGTTAAAGGAGTGGTGTTATGTTTTTACTACATTACCTTCAGTTCTTTTATAAATTTTGTATATTTCAAATATGACCTAAACAGAATCCATTGGACCTTGCAAGCTTTTTACCCAGTCCCAGTGTTGTCGCACTGATCCCTTTTGCTTTTTTACAAAGTTTTTTTTTGTGTTGTTTCGGGAACTGACAAGCTGATGGGACATCGCCATCATGTCCCCGTCGTCCGACCGCAAAATCTTCCGTGCTTCTCCTGAGCGTTATGCTAAGACAACGGGGAGGGTTGAAAGAAATTTGACTTCGCAATATAACACCCTGAAAATTGGGTCTCTGTTGCTTTAAAAACTCCTGTCCTTTCTGAAAGGAAGTAACCACAACAGCGTTCCTCTATTACCGCTTCAAGAACGTTTTTACCAGTGTTGCACTGAGAAGTAGATGGTATATGAAGCTCTGCAGATGCTCAGTTCCACCAAGTGTTTGCTAAGTACTGTTGGCTAGTCTGAAGGAGCCGAGTATGAGGTCCAGCCAGGCGTTTTGCTACGGTAGATTAAAGGATTTCTCAAGCCTGTGTAAAGTAATCAAAGCATTACTCCAGGTATGGTTCTGATGAGGTAATATCATGACTCAAAGCTCAAGAAAGTTTATTTTACATAATACTGCCCCTGTAATTGTCTAAATCAAAGGTGGCGCATCTGTTTCAGCATCTGTTGGTGTGTTTTGGTTTGTGTAGGTCACATCACTAAGTACTGGGCTCCTATCTGGAGGCCCATAAATGTATCGACTGTGGGACTGAGCTGGGAATCTCTTCCACTTCTCACTGAGCATAATGCAAACTTCCCCCTGCAGGTGACACATTCTCACACCTGCTATCCAATGATGTAATCAAGTCAATAAGGCCATTAGGATGCATGTTGACGTGACCTTTTTCCGTAACAAAACTGCTCCGGCACATTGAGGCAACCAGCTTCTCCATATTGGTTGTCTGAATTGTAAAATAGTACACAAGAGATGGTGGATTTTCTTTGACCTTCCTTCTGTGGTCAATTTGGTTGTCGTCCAGTTACTGGGCAACAGAAATGTGTTTCACTGCGTTTGATTAAACTCAGATATCTTGCAGATTTAAGTTGGATTAATTTTAAAGTTAGGTCTGGATTATACCAATGCAGATTTTTGCAACATTTATATGTTCTGCACTTTGTCCACAAACTAGACCTTTTTGAAACGAGAACTTTACAAACTACAACTCAATTCATGAGGTTTTCTAAATCTCCTCTCTGATTCAGTTTGCTGATTCAGTTTGCAATGAAGATGAATATTATTAAAGTTCTAGCATGCTTTTGTACAAATGTTGCTTAAAACAAATGCATATAGTCAGATTTATTTTAAATTCCAGGACAAAGACCTGAGCAAGCCAAACATAAATGCTGCTCCATGAGCAAGCATTTTTAAAATGCAAATTAAAACAGATTGAACAAAGGCAGCAACACAGAATTTGGTCAGTCTAAAGTCTCTCATTGACTGAGGAAAAAATAAATGAATCAATAAAAATCCATAGAAGTAAATAAATTCAAGCAGCCATCATAGTTTCTACAGCAGAATGACTGAACTTCAAAACAAACCTTGCAACATGAATTTGCAGAAGGTTCACATTGAAAGATGTTCTCCTTTAATGCAATATGTCACATGACAGTCACTTTACTGTTGATGCATTTTTGGGGGGGATTTATTGTACGCAAAGAAATATTATTGTGGATGAAGTTAAAAAAAAGGAAATTTTTGTAATAAATAAAAATCCGATGAGTGGAGCCTACCATGTAGTTCCAGCTTAATACTAGATAAAAATCTGCTAGAAGGTGAATCTCAAGTCTCGATTGTCTTGCAACAAGTTTTCCTCAAGCATTTAACCAGCTTTCTTATGATCCCGTGGCATGATGCTGCCACCATGTTTCACATGTCACACAAACATGCAGGCTAAAAAAATCTGTTCTCGTCTCATCAGAGCAGAGCGCCTTCTGTAAAGTGTTTGCCGTGTCCGTGGTTCATAAACTTCTCATGGTTTTCCTCTTGCCAGATTTCTGATGTTTGATCAACAGATTGTTCCATTTGCACAGCTGCTCCTTAAAAATAAGAAAATTGTTAATGGATCGAATGTGCAAGTAAAACAGCAACTGGTAAAAATAAGGTATGTTAAGATTACACAAAGCAGAGCATTAAAAGACCAGATCAGAATTCCTCTGCAGATTTGATTTGAGATTTTGCCGCCTGGCAACTACTGTACTGTGTGCTGTAAATCAACAGCACAAGTCGTCCTTTAAGCGACTTCAGGCGACCAAAACAGGGTTAGTGTTTCACTGCTGTGAGCTCCATTCATGTGATAATCAGGCACATGTGAGGAATCTTGCTGCCGCCTTGATTCGGCTTCCCGTCAGTTTGTTGCGTTACACCCAGTGTGTTTGTGAACATTATGGAGAATATGGAGCATCCTCTTTACCTCTGTGTGTGTTTGTGACAGCATGGCCTCCCGCCACCTGACACACACACACGCACACACACACCATGCACGCATCCTCACACACTACTACCGCAGTCTTTTTGAATACATCTCGCCTGATTCACGTTAACCCATAAAACATGTCTGACATATTAATCGGCTCTGTGTGTGGGGGTAGCTCTACTACCGCGCTGCTGTTCAGGGGGAGAGGACTCTCATTGGACCGCCTTACGCATGCGAGCAACCAATAAGAGAAGACCGAATCTCTCCTCTCCTAGCAACAAGACTCTTTTTCCTCAGTGCGGCGCAATCAGCAAACTGACACCCATAATTTTACAATATGAATAATTGCAGCTTTACAGCTTTTGCAGCAGAAGCAGCGAAACAAGTTTAGCCTTCCCCACATCCACATTGGGACATCCTTTTCTTCCCTCTGCTCTGTATCTCGGCTGCAGCTACGACTCCGAGTGCATTCAGGCTAGTCTTGAGTTGCCATCTTAAAGGAGCCGGCCTGCATATTTAAGTTTTTGTCTGTGTGCGCTCACAGGCGGTGGTAATGGTCTGTACTTGTTGACCTCGCTGCGCTGAGTGCTGGGGCCTCTCTCAGGAGGGAGAAGGAATACCTTGGCACAGAACTATCGTTTCTCGAGACACTACGAGGCCTCAGAGCTTCTCCTTTTGTGCAGAAACTCCTGGTGGCTGCACGAAACTGTATTTCTCTCAAATCTAGGACAGAGTTATATTGCGACGCATAATTCTTTAGCTACAGATGTCACAGGGACTACAAAGGGAAGAGTGCAAAGAGAAAATCTCCCGTGTAGATAATGCTCAGGAACACTAAAAATGATTGAAAGTTTACGGTAATTTTCAGGAACTTGGCTTTGACTCTTGTGCAGCACCTGTTGCCATGCTACAACTCTGCACGTGTACATAGCTGTCCGACCCCTGACCCTGAACGCATTCCTGTCCTTTCCCTTTAGGGAGCCGGAGAGAGCACAGCATATGTCAGTGTCTGCACAACAGTTTCAGTAAAACCCAACTTCTTTTTGCTTTTTCTTTTTTTTTTTTGCTTTCCATGTTTTAATAGCATCGACTGCTGAAAACTCAGGTACGGACAAGAGTTTGCTGGTTTAAAACACAGAATGCTTTCATGCATTTTTTTTTCTTGTTGTAATCTCCAGGGAGAGTTTGGTATTTGGTTTGTTCAGCCATTATGCGCTGAAATCAGAAATGGGAGTTGCACGGTCGGATGTCTGAAGATAAACCCCTGCTTGAAGTCTCCGTCTCTCATATCTCTGTGAAATTTGACGTCTGGCGATTTGAACAACCAGTTTGAACTTACACTTACAGAATGACATCTCATAGCCCTAAGAGGTCAATTAGGGTGGGATACAGGAAGCATCTGGCAAACTGAGATGCAAATAATTAACTACTCATATAGCCTCCCGCCTTCTTCAGCGTCTTCAGTCGGGTTCCTGAATATCTGGCAGCAGCAACAAAATCCCCCACAAAGCTCATTTAGTCCACTTTCAATGAAGACGGACAAGAAGAAAGCGGCTCTTCTTTGAAGTGTGTTCCCCTCCATCCTGCTCCGGCCCCACCTCCTGTCCGGCGGATCAAGCCGTTACAGTATATGAGCCGCTCTCGCACACAACCGCTCTTCAACCTTAGGTGACCCTTGCACTCATCAGACCCCGCTCTCCCGCGGAGGAATGCTGGTCGTTGGAGATTTTAATATTCTCCAGCCCTGTGTGCCCTCAAATTTGGTGGTGCGGCGTTAACACAAGCTGACACCACAGATTAGCCACAGACATCAGGAATGCCGCGGCCTTTTTGTGCCACGTGGACCTTGGCCAAAATGGCCTTTGGATGCAGGGGCCACAGAGACCTAAGATAAACGGCTCTACAATGGAAAGACACAATCTGCATTGTGTCCTTATAATGAATACTTTACAGCAGTTTGCAAAAGTTTCTACACCTCTAGACTGTTTTAACACTTTTCCAAGTTACCATCAAAGGCTTCAATATGATAAAAAAATCTGAGAAATTAAGTCAATCCAGCCTACAAACCATGTAAAAGACTCAGAAAACACGTGGAAGAGGATGACATGGTCAGGTGACAAAAAATAGATTTTTTTTTTGTCTATATGAAAATAAAAGTGTAGTAAAAAAAAATACTCCACATCACTTTCCCTACTGTGAAAGATGGTGGCCTGCCAGGGTATGTAAATGTTTAAAAATATTCAGGAATTACAATGGCCTAGTCAAAGGCCAGATGTAACTCTGAAATCTAAAACTAAGCTTAAAATCTTCAAGTGCAAAGCTGGTGGAGAGATGATGCTAGGAACAAAATATATTCACAGAAATTAATAAAGTTTGTTCTGACAGGAAGTAATATTAAAATTGTAGATCTGTTGCTATGGAAATTTAAAAATTAAGTGTTAGAACAATTAAAAAAAATTATCTTTTGTATGACTGCGACAACGTGAAATGAAATATGCAGACACATTTGTCAAAATTATATTATTTCAACACCCATACAGATGTTTTTCTTAAAGACTTTAAAAATATAACCTAAAACAAAACAAAAAAAATCTACCCCATTGTACTGGGATTAAATTCTGACTGCCTTAATCTAGTTCAATATCAGAACTAACTGCAATTAAATACTTTACGTCAACCTTAGGCTCTCTGCTGTCTTTGCTTCATTCAAAACAGAAAAACTGGTAAATGCAGCGAAATGATGCTCAGTAAATAAGATGTTTGCAAACAAAAATCTTTTCCTCATTTATCTTTATGTCTACTAAAGGAAATATTTAAAACATTTAAGAACATTCTCTGTTTTTCATCCCCTGGATTGAAAATAAACTTCTTCCAACATTATTCCAGTTGTTATGTTACATATAATTTGTCTTGCACAAATTACACAGATGTATTTGCACAGGTTTGGTTTCTTTGATAATGTTAAGACATGATAATGAATCATAAAAACTACAGATCTCAAAGGCAACATGGTTTTCACTATGAAATGAAAATCAAGCAGCAACTTTAACCATATGAAAGTCTTAAAAAAATACAATTTGGCTGTCATTTTGTATTTGTATTTTCTATTAATAGGTTATACAGAAGATCAGAATCTTCTCAAGATTGTGCTGTTTTCTATTTCAACCGTAACAAAACAAATATTTAAAAATTATCTGCTTATATTTGTTGATTAAAAAAAACTACATTTTCATGCAAGTTTAAATTCCACGTACAAAGACTTAAAATACTGATTTTCTCTAACTGGTCAATGTTTTTAAAAGAGCAGTGGCATCACATTTAATGACAAAATATTATTAGAGGTGTGTTTATATCATCTAACAATTTTGAGTTTTCTTCATCTCTGGAGTCAATCAAAACTTTCATTTTGTGTTTGAGAGCAACATATACATTAAATATTGTGTCTATAGGGTAATATAATGTATGGACAAAGTTGACTGAATCATAAATATGCTACAAACATCTTCAAAAAACTTAAACTGATCCCATGTTGGGGAAAAATCATTTACATATGAATTTAAGAACACTAGATGACCCTTAATGACTCTTCAGCTTTTCATTGATCAACAAATACACTGTGGTAAATTTGTCCGTCCACTAAATATTGTTTCCTATATCAGATCAATGACAAAATATTATTAGAGTGTTTATATCATCTAACAATTTTGAGTTTCCTGCATGATGTACAGTTTTCTGCTGGTTTCGATTTAAGTCTTTTGCTCCGTTTTTTCTCCAGAAATGAGTCATCTGGATGCAAAATATTTAATTTTCAGTTTCTCTTAAAAATTCCTTAGTTTTCCATTTCAATATAACTGCGTTCCTTCTCTCCTGTAACTATCTCTGTGAATGAAAATATGCTGCAAACAATGTTTGCAGCAAATGTTTAATTAGCAGTGTTGACTCCCACTCAGGATTCGAGACAGGGTTGTGTTCATTCATGCTGTGTTACAATCATATAAATTTATGAAAGGGAATCTGTACGCACAGATCCATAAACACGAATTATGAAAAATGTCCGCCTCCGTGCTCGAACAGTTTTAGTAATAAAAGTACAAAGTCATCAGACGTCTCGGTTGTTCTGTCTTTTTAGCAGCTGTAAATCACAGTTTGTTTATGTCAAGTTGTCACGTTCCAACACATTAGGTTTGGTGGCGCACATCAAGTTTACAGGGGATAACAAAGGAAGTAACTGAGCTAATCTGTTATCATGCAAAGCTGAGCAGGGGTGACCAAAGTGTGGCATGGGGGCCATATGTGGCCCTGGGAATGATTTTCTGGCCACAATCAATCAATCAATCAAATGTTATTTGTATAGCACATTTCAGCAGCAAGGCATTTCAAAGTGCTTTACATAATAAAAATAAAAATAAAAACAGAATAACAGTGAGAGAGAGAGAGAGATTTTGAAAAAGATTACAAACATTATTAAAAGTAAAACATTAAACTCTAACAAAGTTTTAGCAGAGCGACATCTTACAAGGATTCTCAAACTTAAGACATTAAAACCCGCAATTTAGCCATAAGCAACTCTAAACAGGTGGGTTTTAAGTTGAGATTAAAAAGCACCCAGTATTTCAGCTGCTTTACAATTTTCTGGAAGTTTGTTCCAAATTTGTGGTGCATACAAACACAATTCAACAATGTTACAAATTTGTCACCACACGCAGTTGACACAAAAACATTTTTTTTTTCAAAGTGAAGTATTTTTTATTTTCTTCACACCCTTTCAATAAAAGATATAAGTTAAAATCTTCCTAACATAAAACAAATATTAACTACAACAAACTACGGGACATTTTCTAAACAAATAAATCAAAACCATCAAAATTTAGAATGTCTTATTTTTAAAAGGGTCCCTTCAAACAACCGTCAATGTTGTGCTTTTGATTTTAAAAAGTAAAAATTTGTCATTTAAACTTGATATGTCAATTTCAAGAACATTATTTCAAGAAAACAAAAATGGTCAGATGTCATCAATATACCAATATCCATAAAAAATATTTTCCCCCAAATCAGAATATATTGAAAATTTTATAAACTTTATATTCATTGGAATATGTCATGCTTTTGATTTTCAAATGCTATTATTCTGCAGAATCATATCAGTCTATTGTGCATTCTATGACGCAGTAAGAGAAATACTGTGAAAATGAAAGGAATCTGATAGCAGTTAAATGCCATCACTTTAACACCAACCTGCACTTTGACACCACAGACATGGCATAAACACATCAGAGATCATCACCAACAACCTACACAAACAAGAGTGTGAAAAACGACAGCTTGAATCAATAGTTTGTTTAAACAGAGAGCAGCTGCTGAAGGAGAACTGCGATGGTGAGAGCTCGATTTCAAAGAGGACGTGAGCAGCTGGAAGGAACCTGAGTTGGGTGGATGCCGTGTGTTGGGGAAAAAAAACCTCCATCTGCTCTGCTGATCTTTGCAGAGTTACCCCAATTTGGTTTTTCATTTGTAAGTGGAAAAAATAACTAAAATTTTTGGTTGGAAAATAACATTTTGTTGCATCTTACTGTGTTTTTTCCTTTAAGGGAATTTATGTTTTTACATTTTGTCACGTTACAAGAAGAATTAAAAATTCCATTAAAACACATGGGTGTGATATTTTGACATAAATGAGTGCATAATTATGAACCAAAAGGAAAAGTATACGTGGTTTATAATCTGGCGTGCATTTGAATCCATCACCTTGGATAACAGCATTTCATTGTAATTAGAAATTCAAGACTTTGTGGAGTTTTTTTCTCCTTGCTTTGCCCAAAGTGAGAATTCATTATTATTTTTTTACCCTTATTTGTGAAACACATCAAGCGTAGTTAGTATAGCTGGAGAAAATATGAACATCAATTTTCTGATATACTCTCAACTGGATTTATTTCTAGACTTTGACTAGATTATTCTGTCACATCAACATGCATTGATCTACACTTCTTCAGGCTGAGGACCACTTAACCCATTTAATAAACACCCCTGCGATAACACATCTTAATGTAAAAATTAACATGAAGAGAACATATTAGTCTCTTAACTCATTTACTGATGTATTCTTTGTTCATCCTAATGAGAAGAGTGGTGCTGTTTGGTAAATGTTATAGGCCACGGCAACACGTCTACTTGTGTATTTTGAGTTATTTACAGATTCTGAAAGTGTCTGAGGGTTTGGGCAGGGAAACTAACAGAGAAGGTACGGAGGGATCTGAGGAGAAGATAAGGAAACTGATATTTATCTGCTGGGAAGGAGATCAGTGGCCTGTGAGCCAGGTGAGACTAATCAACTAAATGCAACACAGCTGAGTGATGATCAGAACTGAGGAAAGATGACTGGAAACAAGAAACAAAAACATCTGCTAAATCAAAAGCTAAGGACTAACAGTAAAGTGATAACCCAACACATGAAGAACAAAAAGACAAGAACCGATAATATTAAAACAACAAGGAACCAAGTACAGAACATCATGAGTGACAAAAAAAAAATCACATTGATAGGAGTTAACAACACAAAGACGCACAGATCATGTGTCAAAAATTACAATGAAAATGAAAGTAAACAGATCATGTTCATTAATGTTGGTTTTAATCTTTTTTCCTAATTTAAAATTGTGTGCAATTTTATCTCAGTTTTGGCTGAGGACAGATGACAAATATTTCCATAAGAAAACAAATTTGTTGCAGGCGGATCATTAAGCGATCTCAGCCTGGATATATATTTTGGTGTTTCAGTCTGTTCAGGTCACACTGACTTGCATCTCTCTGCCCAGAGCCTTATTCTGACTCAGGCACCTGATGATGAGGAGCCTTAGTTACAGGAATCATTGCTGTGCTCAGCAGTAACAAATTACTGGAACAGCTGACGTGTCGGCGTGTTTTACCAAAACATTCTGAACAAAATAAGTAGCAGACAGGGAGAGGGAGATAAGTCTGTGCTGAGTTTGGCAGATAATATTTTTTTCTGGTCAGAAGAATGACTGAAATGATTTTTTTTACAGTGTTTTAATTAGAAATATAAATACTACACATTCTTTTCATATTTGAGTGAATTAATAGGGGTTCTTTTTTTGTGTCAGATGGGATGATTCAGTGTCCATAGCTGTTGTTGGGATGATTTCTTGTTGAGTGCAGTGACTGTGTGTTCACAAACAAGTTGGTATTGTAACCTAAAAACAGCGTTTTTCAAACAAGTTTCCATTTCAGTCTGACTCATTCTCAAAAAATACGCAACAAGTTCCAACCTGAGCTCTGACAGAGATCAGGACCACAGAGTTATCTCAGGTAAGAAGTTCAAATTTAGCAAAATGATTAACTATTGTTCAATGAAATGTGTGGCAGGATCACTAGACGGCATCCAAAAGTAGCTCAAATGTAAATTTCTATGCAACGAGGGAATGGGGTGCTAAAACTAGTGCAGCATAAGAATTAAATAATAATCGATAATGCATGTAGGGGGTGTGTTTAATTAGCACAACAAACTGCAAATCCTTTCTGTACATATTCAAACGACATGGCAGATTGTATGACTGCGAACACACGTTGCTTTTCAAAAGCAATGATGTCATTTTAGAAGTTGACATTAGGAAATAACACAATAGTGTTTTGGTGACCCACATTCTGCCAAGTAAGGGATGTACCTCCCGATTCAGTGCAGTAATGGAAACGAGAGTGAAATATTTCTTCCTCATGCAGGAGGTGCTGCTGAAACTCGTATTATAATGATACATTAGTAAAGTGTGGTAATTTAAGAATTTATTTCTATTAATTTGAAGGATTGCAGCTAATAACTTAGAATTCGGCGACAGAGAAAATTATAACCAAAGACTGATTTAATGGTGATTTCCGGCTCATCTGTATTGATGGCTCTGCTTCTTCTCATCTTCCTCTTGATAATATTTCTATACTGAGTGTCATTTTAGATCAGACCAGTTTGAGGTCAATCAGGTCCAGAAAAACATTTCTGATGCGTTCTCTGGTTCAAGGGGCTAAACCCAAGGAAAGTTTGTTGAAGCCCGACTCTGGGATACAGTTTCGCCTGGTGGCTCTTATAGCATGAACTTCAGCTTCAGTCCACATCTGGTTGATCTCCACCAAAATGTCAAGTGGACTGTCTTTCAAAATCCTCTCAGAAGGTCCTGCTCTTCTTCTTAGAGTCTACATTTTAGATTCTTATTCTTACAACCCAGAAAAGGAACTAGAGCAAACTAAGCCTGAAGTGACCCAGTGCCGGTTTTGTGTCCATTCGGATGTTTTTTCCGTGGTCGTTTCACTTCCAAATATGTTTTCAGTGTTTTGCCAAGTGTCATAAGAAGAGGAAGTGCTCAGTGTTTGCGGAAGTAAACATGGATGCCAACGGTGGAGCTTAGCTTACATATTTGAAGTTGTTGTCCGACCGGAACCAGCACTTTAATAACTTAATCCTCATTATCGTCCGTCTTGGGTGTTGTTTTTCTTCCCGCATCCTATTCTGCATATCAGGATGCAGAATAGTGACATTTGTCGACATTCAAGTCCACGAATCCGACCTGACGGTTTGGTCACATTTGAATCGGATACGTATCGGATACCCAACCAAGTGGCCTGGGTCGCATTTGAAAAGAATCCGACCTGTGTTGTTCAGACTATCATGAAAAGATCAGATACAGGTTGCATTACAACCCCAGAAAAACTACTTCTAGAACATGAACATTTAGTTTTTATTTTTACTTAGAAATTGTGGGATACTTTTGCAAACGTAGAGCATACTTAGAAAGTCCAGAGGATACTTACTTATACTTACCTAGCAACCCAGAACAGGAGAATCTAGTTTACATACTTTAGAGCAACATTATTAGATTATTTTTTGCCTTTTGCTCTTTCCTTTGGTTTGTGATTCTGTTTGTATTTCCTTTTAATTCAGGTAAAGCATTTTTTCTTTTTTCTTTTTTTTACAAAAAGTAGAAAAGCACAGAACTCAAACTCAAGTATCATAAAATACAGAATTTAATTAGTTTCCTCTTTAAAAGTGAAATGGTTAACTGTTTTGCTATTCTTGTAAACTATGTCTACAATCGTGAAGAAAATTTTTTGATCTATTTTGTATTCAGTATAG
This sequence comes from Poecilia picta, assembly GCA_033032245.1. Taxonomy (NCBI): domain Eukaryota; kingdom Metazoa; phylum Chordata; class Actinopteri; order Cyprinodontiformes; family Poeciliidae; genus Poecilia; species Poecilia picta. Next base: position 18,143,919 of record CM065366.1, on the reverse strand, counting down.
TCTCTCCGATACGTTTACAGTGATACAAACAAAATTAACTTGATCGGAGAAAATCAAAATATCACAAATCATTTCTTTTGTGGTGGATTTTATTTATATGTCAAGCAGTTTTTTTGGTATTAATGTAACAAATGTTTTAGTTTTTTTTCTGTCCTACCATCACAATCGGAGATGATGGTTTTATGATAGACGAGGAAAGATGACACATCCTTTTTTCTATATGAGAAGGTGGATGGCAACAGAGGCAAGCGTGCCACTGTCGAATTAGTTAAAAACATCATTATCTAACATATTTATTCTATTCCTCGAGTAAATGTACTCAAATTCTCTAAATGTTTTTCTCTTGCACCACCACTTCTTTATAAATGAGGTGCCAAAAATGTAGTTGGTATAAAAGTCATGTGTTAGTTTTGTTCTGTCGTACAGAACAAATGTCTGTGTTTCTTCTGCAGTAACAATCGTCCTCTGCACCGTTCAGTGATCTGCTGTAATGCCACAACTCTCGTGTGTCTTACCTTTCTCAATTTGTTCTTATTAGGTTTCATTACCCGCATCCCTGATTTGCATGAATGTAATGTTGATGAAACTAAAATCTATTTCATCTACATACAAAGAGCTCTGCTGTTATTGTTTTCAGACAGATCCATGTGGGCAAGTTTTGCTTTTTTTTTGTGAGAGAGAGACGGCACAGTAGTGATGAAGTAAGTTGTGAGAGTACTGCAGAGTATTTCTGCAGTGCTCCTGTTGCTGTGAGGGGAGTTGGTGGGGTTACTGTGACAGTGCATTAGCAGCCAGAGTCCATTCTGTGCATCCCCAGAGAGACCAGAGGAGGCATATTAACATTCTCCTGAGAAGGGCCACAGGATCTGCCTTCAATGCTGTCTGACTCCAAACAAAAGATGGTGTGTTTGTGCATATGCACATGTGTGAAACTCAGCAAGCTGCCGTGATGTGTGATGTGTGTGTGTGTGTGTTGTGTGTGTGTGTGTGTGTGTGTGGTGTGTGTGTTGTGTGTGTGTGTGTGTGTGGCTGTGAGCAGCAGAAAAAAAACAAAGAGAAGGAACACAGGGAAACAGCCTAAAGTGGGAGGAGAGGCTGGGTTCCAGTATGTACTGGTCAGGGCGGTAAACACATCTTTCCTCAGACAGAATATGTGCTGCAAACATATAAATAAATCAAGAATACAATTTGATTTTTTTTATTTTAGAAGAACATTAAAATTTAAATATCTTACTCCACTGATCAGACAGAGAAGCATGTGATGAGCAGCAGGTTAAATCTGAATTTTTGAACTTAAACTTACTGAGGTTGAATTTTTTTTAAAGAATGCTTTGCAAAAGTCTTTGTTACCCCTAATTGTTACCTTATACATTAAAACTTATAAAAGAGTATAGCGCAAAAGTGAAAAGAGTATATTACAATTCTGAAATGTTTGGCATGCATTTGCAAAGTCCAGTGCAACCTGTTGGCTTCAGAATCCACTTAACTAATAAATGTAATCACCTCTGTGTTGGCTGGCTATGTGGCCAGACTTATGTTTATATTTGCTGGGGAATGTGTTCCTACCGCAACGAACTTCAACATACAGCTTTGGAAAAAAATAGGAGACCACTTTCAGTTTTTCTGATTTTACTTTTTATAGGTTTGAGTAAAATGGTTATACGTTTGAGTAAAATGAACATTGTTCTTTTTCTCTATGAACTACTGACAGCATGCCTCTGAATTTCCAAGCAAAAAATTAGTATTTAAATGGGAGAAAACAAGTTCATATTCATTTAGAAACAATACTAATGTTTTAACTCCTGAAGAGGTCAGAAATTAATATTTGGGGAAATAAGCAGGAGGTTTTCAATGGGGTTCAGTGCAGTGGACTCTTGATTTTTTCCAGAGTTGTATGTTGTCAGAATTATATTTCAACAGAAAGTAACGTAAATTATAAAACAGAAGGTAAAATAATTTAATTTCTTGAAAAAAAAAGACTATATTATTTTTGTCTCCCCAGTGTAAATGCTCCACATTTCCTTCACTCCATTGTCAGATCCTTCATTGTTGTTACTAGTTTATGACTATTTCCTTGAATTTTCTTAATGAAAGTAGTAATCATCCGTCCCCAGACCTTCTCTTTACATTTGGGTTTCAAGTGCATCATGCACAGTTTTATTTGTTAAACATCTTTGAATGCGTGCATGTATCCATTTCCTTCCACTTCATATTTATGCACAGCTTGGTGTCGATTTACCACCTAAAATCCCAGTAAAATACATTCAAATTAGTGGTGCCAACTTAAAATCTTGAACAGGTAATGGATTCTTTTGTACGTCGGTGTATGTCTTTACAACCAGTTCCCTCTTGAAACACTTGAGGTTTTTGCTTTAAGAGAAAACTGCATTAGTTGCTATGCGAACTGTAACTAGGTGACTTACATGCAGCTCCTCATAAATACTCCTACTCATGCACTGCTACTATTTTTATTTGCTCTTCTGTTTATATGATGCTCTTTGATGATTGTTTCTCAGAACCGGGGCTGGTATTAGTTGTGCTGAGCGTTAATGTGACAGTTTTTTTTTTGGTCTCTACAGCAGATGCTACTGCTGGTGCCTGCCTGCATCATTTTCATAAAGTACAGACATTATAGTTTAGATGCATAACTGAGACATCTGGCCTTCATCTCTGCCTCAAATATTTCTACATTCCACATGATAACCGCGGCATGTCATGCAATACATTTCTACTCTGCTACTGTGATTATAATTCACAGCAGAAAAACTCTTCTCCTCTCTACAAATAAAGCAAAGCAGCAGCCACTTTTTCAAAGTTACTGAGTCGATAGCTGATAGATTTTAGCTGGGACCTCATAATGCCGGTAATTCAGTCGATCTTGCCAATGTCTCGATTATATTTCACACTGCAGTGAAAACCGTGGTGGTGAGATGGTGGACGGCTCAAAGACTCGGCTTTATTTGAGCTGGTAGGCTTTAGTGAACCTGAAAACAGGTGAAGGCAAACACAAGATGCTTGGACCGATCAAAATCACAGCTCTGGGAGATGAGATGACGGAAAAAAAGTAAATATAAGATGGACAACTTTATCGATTAACGCAGGTGGAGCTGATATTTAACTGAATGCCTTTCTATAACTTATTGTCCAGCAGATTCTTTCTGTGAAAGCCAAAGTAAAAAGAAAAGCAGTCAGTGGGCTCAACTAAAATTTCTGTCATCTACCCGTCAAACACCTTAATTAAAGCTCTGATCAGTAATTTTTATCAGTTTAAGGAACACATTCAAGGATGGCTGTGACTATGAAAATAATTATACACTCATTAAACAGGAAAATCTAAAAAAATTCAAGACAGAAAACCTTATATAGTACACACTGGCAGTTCTGCTTTAACACAGGATTAACACACGGTTAAAATCAACAAAAAATAGTTTACCGCAAAACTGACATGTTTGTTTAGGTTGGGAAATGTACTCTGATGTATAAACATGGACAATCATCTGATTTATTTAAAGAATACCTAAAAAAATACTGACAAATATTTTTTTAAAGTGACATGTCAAGTCAGGTTGAAGACGTTCATAACGAACAACAATTTGGCAACAACAGACATGAGACACAAATCAATGCGGACATAAGCATGAAATTTAAAGTAGCAAATGTTTTGGATCACAATAGTTCAACACAAAAGATGAGATCTATAAAATTAAGAGGATTAATTTGAAAGACAGTTTCTAATTTCCTGGTTAAAGTCACAAAATCGTGTTGGTTAGACGAAGCTTGAGACATTCTGAACGCAAATATTTGTAAAGATGTTGACGAGAAATCATAAACGCTAAACATGGTGGAAAAAAATAAAAGACCTCTCTGACTTCATGGTACCCAGTGAAATTTCATACTTTTCCAGAATTTCAGAGCCCAGGACGCATTGAAGGGAGGAAACAAGAAACACTTAACAAAAGAACTCGAAGGAAGAAACAAATGACATGAGGAAAGAAGAAAGGGCGGATAGAAGGAGGTAATGAAGGACACAAAATGACAGGAGGTGAATCCTGGATGTTTTACCAAACTCCAGTTTTCTTCTTGGCATTTTTCTAGACCTGGAGATGCTGAAATCAAATGCCACACTTTTAGATATTTTCCTAAACGTCATAGAAACACTAAAATCGAGTTCCCTCTGACAGATAAAGGAAAGACATTTGAGTTTATTTTGTAGCAATGTACCTTTTCTTCTTTTGATTCTTGAGGAAAATACTGCTGCATCAGTTGACTTTCTGGCTATGAAAATTCATACAGTTCACTGAATTCTGCTTGGCACATCAGAACTTGAAAAACTAGGTTTTCTTCCTGCCCTTATATATTAATACTAACAAATTTAAGTCTGTAAATCGTACAAATGAACAGCATGGGGCCTGATGCTTTTTGATTTGAGTTCTGTTAAAATCGGACAAAGACAAGTATAGATTCATAAATACAGATATTTATGCATACAGAAGAGAACATATTTATGCATCTATATGCTCGGTATTTTCTCTTTGATTTAGACCACAGTTGAACTTCAAATTATTCAACCTCCTTTGCAAATTAAATGTGTGAAAAATGTAAAAAATTATATAGTGTGTGCAACACACATTTTACACATAGATAAGAATTGCTACATCAAAAAACACTGCCCAAAAAGATAAGAGAGCAGATAATTTCCTTATAGATACAAGAAAAAGGGGGAGGGAAAGAAACACAAAGGACTCAAACAGTCCCTGCAGATAAAACTGGAATCATAGTTTGGAGGTTTGAAGGCATTGATAGGAAATCAAACAGATTCCAGAGGAGCAGGTAGACAAAGACTCTTGTCTCACTGCAGAAGACCTACAGCAAGACTTGGTAGCTGCAGCCAATGAGGCTTCAGTTTCCACCACAATACTCGCTTTAATCTCTAATAATGTGCAACATTTCTGTCCCAAAAGTTCAAGAAAAGCCAGTTTGGACTTCCAACAGGATAATTATCCCAAGTATATTTCAAAGACCACCACGGTGTGGATTCAGAAGACGTCCTGGGAGATGTTAAAATAGCCACCATGAGAATCCGAGACGTCTGGTGGGATTTGTAGAAGACAGCAGCAGCAAGCAGATCCATGAATATTAATGACCTGGATGCCTGACATGAACTGGGCTAAGATTCCTCAGGAAAGTTGACAGGAGGTTTACAGCCAATCAGTGAAAAGGAAAATGCCAGGAAATAGCCTGCAGCTGAAAAAATTAACACCCAGCTCTAAGAAAAGTTGGTCAGGGATTATTTAAAATAAGTACACATTTCATGTTGTGTGTCACATGAGATTCATGTTTGCATAACATCAAATTATTGTGTCCTTTTTAACCCTTCCAGACCAAACGGAGCACCGGTGTTCTCCAGCCAAATTTGCAGTACCGTAATTCCGCCACACGTTGCGCTATCTGAAAAACAGAAACAGTTTCTGAAAAGAGAGACGTTGCACTTTCCAGCCAATATCAGGTTTTTACGGTAATTTCACCCCCGTTATACCAGGGAGTGAAATTAATCTGAGGGGCTCTCTTTTAGAAGACTGTAAATTGCAAATATCACTTGCTAGATATTAAAAGTTCCAGTAGTTATGGATAAATTGGTAGATACATATTTACTCGCAAGACATTTAAAGAACTACGTACAATTAAAATAAGCAAAAATATCCAGACGCAGATTTGAATCTAAGGTCGTAAAGTGTTAAAGAGGAACGTAATTAGTGTTTTATAATAAACTGATTCAACAATTATTCTGTTTACCATTTTCTAAACAAAAATTGATAATATTGTGACATAACCACTTCTGAAGCAGCTTTTTCTCAATCAGCTGCAGGAGTTTAAGGTGAGAAAACAGTTTGAGTCGTTCACTTCTCCACAATATAATACACTGTAGTCAGACTTTCCTCCTTCCAAATAAACGGTTTTATCAAAATAACAAGGAATTTTTTTTTCCCAATTAAAACTGCATTTGAAATGTTTGCAAAAAGTGAGTGAACATTTTCATCGGTATACGGCTTAAAGACTGGAACGATGTAGGCTTTGGCCTGGTAAATGCAAGGTCAGTGTAGAGCTACAGAAAATGTAGAAACAGACAAACAGAAAAAAGTAGAAATCTGCCAAGTGCAGATGAATAGATGTCTTCTCCTGGGACAGCCTGTTTTCTTTATGGTCTTTATAATTTCAGCATAATGCCGTCTTCTTGGCAGAATGTCTAAGAGGATGAAAGACCTTCTGAACTCACTACTGTATCTCTTTGACCTCCACCTACTCACATCCACATGTTTTTCACCAAAGCAAAGACTTTTACAGCAATTCATCGAGGAATATGCACATGCGAATCAGTTTCTTTCATTTAAAACCATATTGTGCTTATCTGTAAAAAAAACACCTGATGTTGTGCAACTTAGTTTGACAAATGGATGGAACTGGTATGAAAAGTTTAGCTTTAATAATGTGTGTTAATAAAAAATGATATATTTATAACACTGTTTGGTTTTCCAGAATAAAAAGAACAAAGCGGTGCTTCAAGCAGCATTAAAGATCTTTTTCTGTTAATTATAAGCGGCACCATTTGTTTAATCTGGATCTTTTACTTGCAGATGAGATGTACTATATGTGCTGTGTACCCTATACAGAACCTTTGAGCTGTTTAACATTTTAAAAAAGGATTTCATGAGATGGACCAACACAAAGTTGTGCATAAATGCGGTAACGTATACGAAGAAAAGATTTCCATTTCCTTGTAAATTGAAATCTGGAAAGTCTAATAAGTCTTGCCTTTGTATTTAGCCAACTTGGCAGAAGCACCTTTTAAATTGTAGTTGGATTTTGGGGTATTCTTTACCATCTCTCTATATCTGAGCTGAGATGTTTTTATATTCTTCTTTGTGAAATGATGTAAGCTCAGTCAGTCAGATTGGATCAGAAGTAGCTGAACCATTTTTTATGCTTCTTCCACATAAGTTCAGGATCTCTGCAGCTCCTCCAAAGTCACCACAGCGCTCGTGGATGCTTTTAGGTAGATGGTCGCGTCTCTCTTTGCAGATGTGTCCTAATCCTTATGTGATGAACTGGACGATGGCCCCGGACCCGGGTGATGTTTGTATTTGGATGTTGGTTTGATCGTTTTACTGTGAGATGTTTAAAGTTTTAACATTGAATTATAACCAGGTTGTTCACAGCTTCCCTCCTTACGCTGTGTTGTTTGTCCCTTTGTCTTCATAATGCTGTTTGTTCATTAATGTTCTCCAACAAACCTGAATTTATATTAAGGCAATATCACACACAGGTTGACTTCTGAAGGCAACTAAATGCTTCGAATTTTATTTAGGAGTATCAGAGAAAAGAGGGTGAAAGTAAAAAAACACAATTAAAAAGAAATCTTGAGCATAATGTATCGTTTTATCTCTACTTGACATTGAAGTCTGTGGTTGTGAAAAGCACAATCAGTGCTCCAGGGATGAACATAAAAATTAGTGAGATTATGAGTTTTATATATATTTAATTAAAAAAAAAATTGGGAGATTACTACATATAGTGATGATAATATTGAGGTTTCCCCAATTCTTTATTTTTTCATCATTGCTGTGTTTCCATGTGCTTTGGCATCTCATTTAATAAAATCCATAATAAATGAGGTAGTTAAACCTCTGGGCCGTATGCATTACTAGTTTGTAATGTGTCAATAAGTGGCATCCAGGATCCAACATCATATTCCGTCAAAGCAACAGCAAATGTGCACATACAGATATTATGACAATAAATATGAGTCAAACTAAAACTTTTCAATTTGAATGAATTAATTTCTGTTCAAGGTGGAAAATCCCACTGGTGACATTTGAGGAAAAGTTGAACCAACTCAACTTGTTTACAACAGTTAGATGAAAAAAGAATCCAACCCAAATAAATAGATCCAGATTTTGATTTTGTTGTTTGTAACATACAATCTGGGATAAAGACTGAAAGTTGCATTTTTTTTTATCAGAAGCACCAAACTGAAGTCACTGAAGGAAGAATGGGGATGAATCAGAAGTGAACAGCTCTAGTGAGAGACAGACGCTCCAGTCAGAATGGTAAAGTCTGGTTTGGACAATTTGGTTCAAGCTCAGAAGCGACGGGCAGACTGGCAGCACACGCTGTAACAAGATGGCGGCAGTCTGCTGCAGAGAATATAGTACTCTCTGTCCTGGGAGAGCTGAGACAGAAAATAATTAAAAAAAAAAACTAAACGATCTAGACCGGGCAGTAAAGTGCCAAGTGTTACAGTGAGTTGGACCAGAGCAGCCAGATCGGGTCCAGAACCCCTTGAAGCAGCGATAGGTGAGCCGGGTGCGAGAACAATGGAATGGCTGCCTCCCAGACAGAGCTGCCGTACTGCAGCGATAAGGGAGCGGATCGAGGGAGGGGGGCGTGCAGGAGGTAGACACACCTGCTTCTGCCGCTGGAGCAACAGCAGCTTCTGGAACAAGCAAAAGGCTGGAAATGAAGCAGCTCAATCCAGACATGAGCCCAGCTTTTGTACGGCGGGCAGGGGGCATCTCAGGACGGCAAGAGCAGCGCTGAGGTCAAAACCTGGCAAGTAGCAAGAGAGGGAGGACAAGAAGCTGACATGAATCACCTAAACAGGTGCATGCTCTTAGAAATCAGAGCTAAAATGATCCAAGTTAAAACAGTAGATGTTTTTTTATTCATAGTTTTACCACAAATAAAGGAATAAAACATGATTTGCCTCCAAAAAATATTTTCCATCATGCTTATCTGATAATAAAATTTTAATAAAACTCAAAGTCTATTTTATAGAAAAATTAAATTGATGACAATCTGGAGAAAACAGGTAGGAACAAGTTAAATAAGAAGAACATATACGCTGCAGGCTCATAATAAGATTACATAATGCAGTCTAATTTTCTTTTATCGCCAAAATAGAATAATAAGCTTGTGTTCCGTCAGTCGGAGGCTTCAAGGTTTGTTTTCTTTCCAATGAACTCCCCAACCTCCTTTATCTTTCACCTGACAGTATCTGAGAGGATCTGATGATTTTTTCCCCTGATGGTTACAATATTTACAGCTGAGAGATCCACAAAGTTTCAACTGAGGTGAAAGATCTTTGTTATATGACAAACACATACATGTTTCAGTTCAGACTTGCTTATTGGTGTATTTTTCCTTAAAAACATAATGTCATAAACTTAAGGTCAAAGATTGTACTAAGCTTGTAAATTTGGGAGGAGGTTCAGTTTGACATGAAACTGCGAGTGAAACTGAAAAGTTTGCACTTTGAAAAACTTGAATCTTTCACATTTTGTCACATTGCAACAATAAGCATGAATTGGAAGGGAAGTGATTTAATATTTTGGAAAATTTGGTAAAGAAAATCTGAATAGTGTGGCATGTTTTTTTGCTTTCCGCTCTTGGTGCCTCTAAACAAAATTCTGTGCAGTCAAATTTAATTTCAGAAGGTGATGATTACAGGAATGAGTGGGTTTAACTGAATCCCAGTATACATGCGCTGCTCTGTGAAGGCCTCAGATTCACAGACAGGTCAGGGAGAAAGCTTTGACAAAGCTTAAAGGGGGGAATGGTCATTAAATCACACATTTTGAAAACCTCACAGAGCACTGACCAATCCATTTTCTGAAAATGAAAAGAGCATCTAGATAAAAAATGGCAAACAAAATCCCATTTGCAGTTTACAACAAGTCCTGTACTTGTTGTAAACAGCAAACGTGTAAAAGAAGCAGCTTCAGCCAGATGAGAGCAAAATGACACTGGTTGACGTAACTGCAAAACATACTTGGCAGAAAATTAACACTGCACCATAAAACATGCTGATGGCAGCATCATGCTGTGGTTACACTTTCTTCAGCACAGGACAGAGAAGGTGGTCCGAGTTAAAACGAAGACTGATGGGGCTGCAAAAAAAATCTGGACCAGAGGCTGCAGCTCAACTTCCAGGAGAACATCCCATAAATATGCTATATAATAATATAATGTGCAACTATTATAGTTTCTACCTGTGGAAAGGTAGAAGAGACATACTCCAAAAAAACATGCAGCAGAATTTAGTGCAAGCCACACTTCTCAGATTTTTATTGATAAAAACAAAAACACGCAAACTTTCCTATTGCTTCACAATTATGCACCAACTGTGTTGCTTTAGGGTTAATAATGTGGCAAACGGCTGTAAATTTCAAACCCAAACTGTATATTTATCCCTCAAACCGATCAATTATTGGCCAACTCTCTAACATACCACTTCATTTGTAGAACTAAACATAAAGCAAAAACATGACACGTTAATTGTGAACATCAACATATTTTATGTGTCTGTAGTTAGAAAAAGCCTTAAAGAAAAGTATAGTAACTGCTCAGCGTTTTGTCTCCATTTTGTAACTCCAATAATGTCTGCTTAGTTGCAGTGTAGCTATTAAATGATAAACATGAAAGCTAAAAAATGTAACATGTTTCAAAAGCTGCATGTTTGTGTGGATCAAAAAATATATATAGTGACCCCTTGACCCAGTGCAGGGGAAGTTTAATACTTTACATCCACTAACAAAATGAATATGAAGTTCACAAAACCACACAAAATATTAAGTTAAAGAATAAATCTTATTAAGCAGATGCAGGATTTCAAGTTTAAATTTTAGACTTTGTAAATTACACATGCACAATTTATATTAGCCACCACAGATTTCAAATCCAACCTAAATTGTGCACAATATATGGGGATTCTGGCAACAAAATATCATGACAATAATTGTTAGCAATAACATCCAACTCATTTGGCAAGTCAATACATTTAGGATGTTAGATGGAGTAGATGTGGACATCTGACACTAAATGACAAAGCTTTATAGTATTACAGGAATTTATTACACATATATTGTCATAGCAACATTTAATTATAATATGGTTATGGTATAGTTTCCTAATATTACACCCAGTAAATACCTGACAACATAAATTAATCAAATCCTTTTTCATCTATTCACAGAGAGCTGCAGATTTGAAAGCTTGTTCAGTTTCTTTGCTAATCAGTATTCTTTAAGGATGACACAATGCACTAAAAACGGTAACTTCTTCTGTCTTATGAGAGCAAAAACCTCTTCAAAGGGAGGTTGAAAATAGCGCCTGAGCTCAAACTGATCCATCCTTGAACCACAGCCCATCTGAACTAATGAAAGAATGAGGACAAAACATCAAACAGCGTCTGCGTTCAAATGCTGCTGAAGTTTCATTAGACACCAAGAGCTGCTTGAGACGAGATTAAAAAAAATACAGGTAACATAGTACTGCATGCTGCAGAAGAGGCTGCAGGGTGGAGGGATGGGAGGTTTACTGGTGAAGGTTACTGTGATCACAGGCCATCTATGCTTCATTAGTCTCTATGCACATACCAGTAAAGGTATGGAGAAACTTTGACTATGACGATGCAAAAGTCTGGCACTCAGCAGATGAAGACCTCAGCTGACCTCACTTGCAGCATTGTGCGGCATGTTAAGCCTTGACTGGTGCTCCGCTAATTCTATTCTCCAAGCAGCCGCATTAAAAACACTCTGAATGTAACGTTTCACCTGAGTACATTCGTATCGTTGTTAATGAAGAAGCCATCCTTCTGCATTGAAGTACAAGTATCTATTTAGCTCTGAATGAGTTTCTCTTTTCAATGTCCGACATTCGCATGCATTAACAAAGCCGGCCTCATTGGTTGGATACGGAAAAAGATGATATTCATGAGGTCAAACACAAGTGTACTGAGCTTTCAGTGTCACGCTCTCACCAGTACTTTGTGCTGCTCTCAAGATAAGACATTTTGATTTCGAGGCTGTGGACAGCTGGGAACAGGAGGTGCTTTTCCTTTATAAGGGTTTTACGCAGTAGTTATTGCAGCATATCAAAAGTCCGGTGTCTTCTGCAACCGAAGTGAGGTTCTGCTGTATTCTGTCTGCAGAGATGTCTGTGCAAGATTACACACTGTGGGTGTAGCCCAAGTCTCAGAATCCTCATTCATTCACTGTACGTCCCCATAAAACAATGCTGCTGAAAATCTGATAGTGCATCGCCATGTCACCCCACCTCGTCTGGTCATCCCTCCTCCTCCGGTCACATGTCTCACATAGCCACATTCCTCTAGCCATCTTTCCTCTCATCCCCACCCCTACGGTCCACAAGCTGTGCCTGCCTCTGGGTCTAAACTCTTCCATTTCCTGAATGAAACCCAATGTTCCTCTTTTTTGTTATCTGTATTTGCATTCGTTCTGGATTGAATGTGCCGCTGGATAAAATAATAACAATAATAATAATAATAATAAATAAATAAAATATCCTGCCATTTAGTCTTTGCTGTGGTTTCTGTCCTTCCGCCATGTTAAGCGTGGTTTTGGCGTTTTGTCTTACAGAGATGTGTGAGTGCCCCTCGCAGCTCCCAAGAACCCAACCCGTGCACATCACAGCAAAACGTCACAAGTTAGGGTCTCAGGGAATGAGAAAGGTACAGATCACTTCTGTTCCGGCCTTTTTCTGTGCAGACGCTTTGGCTCGGGCTAAAGCAGCTTCTGCTCTCTGTGGCTTTGTGCTGTACTGTAACTGATGTCACAACTTAGTCACCATCGTCAGGCTCGTTTCTTGCAATGGATTAACCTTAAACTCCGGTGACATTTTTTTGGCCTATTTTTATTCTGGATATGCATCAAATACGACAACTATTGAAGGTCAAAAAATGATACCATCTGATCTTCTAATGTACATTTAGGAGTGTTTATGCACAGCAAGTCATCAGCGACTGACCATACACACCCAGACAGAGACCTCTTTACTCTCACATGTTGCTCATGAATCAGACTCAGCATATTTGGCTCGCCTGTTACTGCCACAGCCTGACTCGGCTAGACCTGCATGAAACGAAATTGATTTTTCATTTGAAAAGCCGTAATCTAGCAGAGCAGTCGGATAAAATAAAAAAAATTAAAAAGGAGAACAACAGATTTCATACGTGGGCTGCAGGGTCTTGTACTTTCTATCACAACGACATCTCCAAGCACAGCGGGACTGTCAGACCTGCAAACCGGCACTAGTCGATTACTTTATGGGAAGAAACTCGCTTGGGTGGCGGAGAGAATAAAATCGAACCTGCACGCGAGATGGAAAAGGAGAAGGAATAGGAGGCTGGGAGGAGTGGTGAGATGAGACGCAAGGAAGGAGAAAAAGCAAGAGGGGGAACTCACCCCGCTGGCCGAGACGGCTTATGCTGCCGCAGTCCTCAGTGTGTGTGTCTCTGCAGGTCATCTTAGCAGAGGGAGAGGAGATGTGGCCAGACGAAACGTAAAAAGAGAGAAATCTGCAAAGGAAAAGAAAAGGGAGAGAGAGAGAGGGAGAGAGAGAGAGAGAATGCTGCAGAGAAAAGTAGAGGAAGATTTTAGTGCCGCCTTCGCTGGCTTTGTTCAATGGATCGCTCGAAGTAGTGCACGAGGCTTCTCGAGCAGATTGCTGCCGTCTAGCCGTCTGGTGCTCAGACATGCGAGACTGTACCATGTGCAGCCGGAGAGAAACAGAAGGAGAGGCAGGGAAACACAGAGAGAGAGATGCATGGGGAAGCAGGTGCAGTGTTAAAGGGGAGAAGGACAGACAAGTTCAGATAGGAGAGTAGTGAGGACTGCGGTCGACGACAAAGTCAGAGTTAACGTGTTAATCTACCTTTAAAGATTTTCTCAAATAAAATAAAAATAAAAATGGAGGTTAGAGAAAGAACGAATGTGATGTGGCACAAGAATGGTATGCACAAGGAAGAAACGAGCAGATCAATTGGCCTGAGCTGCTACTGTAAAAACCATGCTGACCAGTACAGAAGAAGCTACAAGAGAGAGAAAAAACTAAATACATCACAGTGACAGCCGTGATACAGATACATTTCTCGTACTTTGCTGTAACAGTCGGATCCAAAGGAAATCCCCCAAAGCAATTCAAAACTCCACACCTCGTGCCACAAGAATGTCAAATCTCAGCATTTCCTAAAGTTGTCTGCATAAATCGCAAATCAGATCTTAAAATGAGACGACGTAACAAAAAAAGCAACATTTTTTTTGTCTAAATTCAGCAGGTCTGACACAAATGAGTGCCAAAACAACTACAGGAGTGAATTTTTTGGGGAGAAAAACGTAAAACGCCTGTTGCTGTAGAGCTCCTGCCTCCTTTCTCCATGTGACTCTACTGTCTGTCGGTCTATCTGGTCTCCTGGCACAATCTGCCTCACGTTCCTTCTTCGGGCCTTTGTCTTTGGCTGTATCACACCTCTCAGCTTGAGCTTGTGCCGCTTTGATTGCCTTTCCCTCCTCTGCCTCGTATGCTTCATGGTTTTGTAGGCTCAAGTCCCCAGGGCAGACAAACTGTGGAGCCCCTGCATGCCCCTCTGCCTGTGACACACACTCTCTCTCTCACACACACACGCACACACACACACGCACACACACACACGCAAAACATCAAAACAGCAGGAGAAGAGTGAGGAAATTCAGATAATTTTCTATTCATTTCCTTCCACAGCTGAAATCACTTAGATTGCTAAAGGCCTGGTGTACAAAGAGAAGCCGAAAAACAGAGGAGCAGAGGAAGAACGGAGAAAGTGTTGAACATGAGCACATAAGAGAAGGAGCGAAGGCAGAGAAAAAAAGAAAAAGGAGGCATGTTTTCATCTTACAGTGTCCGTTCCCAAGCTGGCTTTCATTTGAGACAAAAAAATTTCCCCTCCAGTCGGCAAGTCCACTATTCTGTTCCTGTCTCCCTCGCCCTCTGTGTCTGTGAAAGTGAGTCGGTATTACAGCGTGCATTTCATGGAGAAAAGGAGGGTGGGAACAAGGAGAAAGGAGGGGAGCAAGGGAGTAAACGCACTGGTTCAGGAAGAGGTAAAGGAAATGTAACTGTACGCCTGCTGGTTGGTACTCCTATGTTTGATCAATGTTACTCCTTTAAAGTAGCAGAAAAGGATTGTGGAAAAAAAAAAAAGAAGAGATGAAAGACGAAAGCGAGAGGACTGGGGAGAAAAGGGAATTACTGGAACAGGGTTCTTTAGAGGGACAGCACACAATGGACAGTGATCAGTAAAGGCAGAAAGAAGCCTGTGTGGTCCCATTCTGTCCCTCTGCTGGTTTTTATCTTCGTCTAGTAAAGCTCAGTCCGATAAAAACCAATCATTGCGTTCCGTGTTTTAATTTTCTACATTTTTCCGAGCAGTTTAAAAAACTTTTTTTTTTAGTCGGAAAGCTTCTCGTTTAGATCCAAATTTACATTAAGAACATGTGACCAACTATCAATGTTCAGATAAAATACAAGGAGAGTGGAGTGTGTGTGCATGGGGGGGATGAAGGAGAGAGCTCGACGGTGCCTCCTGCTGTACAGAGCGTCACACTAACCCTCGGAGAGCGAACCGTAGCACACAAAGAAGGATGCAAAAAAAGAGAAATTCATAAAAAGTAAAACAAACTAAAGCACTTTGCTTGCACGAGGGCAAGATATACAAACTAGAGTAATTATGCACTGACTAAATAAACCCGGCTGATTAATGTTGTGTCTGCTGTAACTGTACACGCTCTCGCTCTGAGAAAAGCTACCCCGTACCCAGGGCCTCTTCTTCATTCTGGCTCAAAGAGCTCCCTAACCCCACTGCTGTCGAACCCGGTGGCCTTGAGACAGAGAGCAAAGAGTTTAAGTGGAAACAGCCTCTCATCACCACGATGTTCTACGTACTTCACATCTGCACACAGCAGCATGCCACAGCACCAGGAACAACCGGCCAAAGCCTCCGAGATCACGTTTGAAAACTTCTTTGAAAGGGGAAAAATAAATAAGTATGTTCATTCATAATTGTGCTTATTGTATTATTTGCCTCTCTGCTTTTAATCATCCTTAGTGTCAGGCAATTTACAAATGAAATCCCTCTTTAAGCAGAATTTGATCAGAAGTTTATTCACAGAAACATGCTAATCGGAACCAGCTGAATTTTCTCCGAGCATACACAGGAAATCAATCAGAGTACACCCCAAATTAAACAATAAATAAGTAAACCTCCAGTCACTGTAGATGATTTTGGGGTCTGTGGGTTTCTTGGTCTGAAGCAGTGAAAGTTGTTTTTATCGCAGCAGCATGTTCACCGCATAGTTGCGCTGAGGAAATATATCGTTTTGGTTAAGTGAAATTGAACTTTGTTCATAATTGGCTGCCAAAATCGTGCTCTTCCCCTTGCGGGTGTATGGTGTTTCCCCCATTCAGTGGCATCTCTTTCATTACAGCGTCCCACAAACCTCAATGCAACGGTACTTTTCCCTTGACTCTCAAACATCTGAAGCATTGTCCTGTGCTCTGTCAGGATTTTTAATTAGCTCTTTCTGTCACAAATATTGTCACACGGGATGAGATGCTTGTCTTTTTTTAGCTGGTCCAGATTTATTTATTTATTTTTATTTCTTTCTGTTACTAGGCTCTGTAAAAATGTGAAAACATTGAAAATGTAGCTTTTTTTTTTTTTTTAGAAATAACTGCAACCCCCCCACACCCCCTGCAAATACATGAAAGTTGTTCATATTTAAATTCCTGGTCAGAGTAGAGTGTGTTGTGTTTCCTCAGGGAAAGCTAGGAGGCTGTACAGTTATCTCCTGTGGTGTCACTCTGAACTATACAACCTACTACCTCAGCCTGAGGAACACAGAAGGACGACAGCTCAGAAAGGGAGGAGTGAGCTGCTGGGAGGGGCAACCGTATTGTCCATTGTTATCGTGAAAAAATAAACTACACAAAAAACATTATGAATATGATGTTACTCAAATGGACAGAAACTCACAGCTTGTTACTTTTACAGTCTGAACCATGTTTCGACTGTAAATCCAGTCAATTGTTGGTGTGTTTGCATTTCAGATACGACCAAACATTATTGTTTAACAATAAAGTTGAACTATAAAATGCAGTATTGTAGTAAACAATCCTTTTTTTAATAATGTGTAAGTAGAGCTGCACTGATCAGGCATTTCCTGGCCGATTATTAACTTTGGGGTTTTTACTAAGATTTCTACCCAAGACTCAGAGAGCGAAGGACTCTCCAAGTCCTGAGCCTGGAGATAAAATCCTACTAAATCTTAAACCAGTTCAGGAAACTGAACTGGTTTAAGTTCTTTTTATTTGAACTCATTTAAAATATATTTCAACCAATTCACAATGCAGACGAACAATGATACTGACTTTATTTTGCAGGCATGTATGTTGAGGAAGACGTGACTTGTTTTTAAAAAAATCGACGTATTTCAACCGATTTCTTTCACTATTTCCAAATGTATTCAAAATACCAACTCCCTGTGATCCTAACACACTTTCAGATACAGAGGTGAACGAAGACAGAAGCACTGCAGCTGCTCAGTGGGTGGGGGGGAATTTTTTCCTTGAGACAATTTCCAATTTGTTTTTCAGATTGGACGGGGATTTTCTGAAATATCTTTGATAAATTAAAAAAACACATTTTTCTTACCAATTCTGAAAATAACACAATAAAAATAGTCAAGACTGAATGAAGGAATGATAAGATTGTCCCAATTTAGGTTTCAAACTTCCCCAATCGTTGTCTGATCATTGTTAAACTAAAAAAAGAATCTAAAGTGTATGCTTTTGGTGTATATAATCATAGGAGTTGTCAGTTTTAATGCATTTAATGGAGAATAAAAAGTTGCGTGATTTTTCAGGATTCGAACAGCTAATTTCTAAACTTGATCGGTGCATATCTACATATAACCTTCCTTTAAGAAAAGTATTTGTTTTTCTAAAGCTGCAGCATAGATTTATATCCAAAGAGAAAACATTTTCAACATCACTACACCGAGCAAAGCCAAACATGAAAAATGTTAAGCCCTCATCTCCAAACCCAGAGAGTAGGACGAGTCTGAACATTTCACCATGTTCACTGTGTTAGTGGACTGGGTCATGAATGGGTAACATAGTGAAAATGTCATCCACAATGTTACACCATAACCCAGTCTTCCAAACTGGGTGGGGTCACTGCACAAACACGTCACATGTGGGATAATTTTGGCTGAGAAAACCTCGTATCCAAGGATTCAGGCTTCGTGTTGCTTAATCGTTGGAACACAAACAAAATCAGTTCCAGCCTTTATAACTATTGAGTAAATAAATACATAAATAAATAAATCTGCTGCGGAGCTATTCCGTCACTTCTGTTGTTGATTTTTCTGACAGGCGAAAGGCGAGTGCAGAATTTGCCAGGAAGACACATACCTATAGATACGAGCTTGCGTAGCCAGTCAGCACAAGTTCGGATCTACGGGTTTGTGGCAACTAGCATTACCCATTTCAAGACAGGAAAAGCCACAAAAACATTCAGATGTGAAACTCACTCTATGCTCTCCAGGTAACTATAGTTATTCAAAGAAAAAGAGTAAGACAGGGGGAAAAAATCATAAAAACGGAACAATTTTAATAGTAGAAACAGTCACAAAGAAACAATCATTTGTCTTTTTTTAAAAATATATTTTTTCAACACCTCTTAAAGGTAAGCAGAAAACCTATAGATCTCATATGTCCAACAGAGGCGAGCTTTGAAGTTACAATAATGTTCTTGAACAGGCCAGAGCACATGACTGTGAGGGTAATGAGGTGTTTGTGTAGCCTACTTAACCCATTCAACTGAGGTCAGCATTCGTGTCTAAAATATCACTCAACAATAAAAGAAAGTCTTAGAATCTTAACATGGCATTAAATATTAAATGAGTTGATGCAATAAATCTGAAATCAGTTGAATGTAAAGCTGAGCAAATAAAATGTGAAGCTGCACTATGAATAACCTTCCCATAAAAAGGTGAATATTACAAGATCATATTAGAGCTGTGAAGTACTGCTAAAGTAACCCAGCAGCATATTAAGTGTGTGTGCATTAAAAACAAAAACAATACAACAAAAGAATAAAATAAAACAAAAGCGGTACTGTATAAATTACCTCTTCATAGCAAGGTGATCAAATTTATGCTTTCATCTTTGCATCTTTCTCTGGACGTTACCACCGGCCATACAACAAAGTAAATAATAGTTAAGAAACAAAAATAGCGAACGATATTAAAATGCGCACACCCAGATAAAAATCATCAGACACACATCATATGATGCTTATTGGAGACCACTCTGACAGAGAGAAAACTAAAAGCAGTCTGAATTGCCAACATACCAGGGGACACAGGCTGGACCTGATGGTCAAATGTCCTCTAAAATCAGATGAAGTCAGGCTTGAGGAGCAGTGCAGGCCGGTGCTTTGGCGTAAATAACAAAAACCCTAAAAAAACAGATACATAAATCATCAGTATAAATGATCTGTGAACAGCAAAGCATGAGTAGCATTCAAAAATGCAATATTCATGCACACACGTTCCAAAAATCACGCACTTCCAAACACGTGGTTGTCCATGCACACCCTTACAGTAAGACACAAACGGCCAAAAAAAAAACTACAGGCAGCAAAGCAACGATTCAGAGAAAGTAACGAGGTAAAAAAAAAAATAAAAAATCTAAATAACACCCCAAAGTGAACTGATAATGTCCCCTCGTTCACTCCCAGTTACGCCCTCATAACCCGCTGTCCGGTCCCTATTTTCCAGGGTACAAAACCTCAAATCGCCTTTGAAAAAAAAATGGTACGGCAAGAGAGAAATGGCAAAAGGTTGAATGCGGTGAGATGTGGATGAGGAGGAGGCGCAGCGCAGGGCTGGCTACAGAGAAAGTGGAATTTGTGACCAAGCAAAGGAAAGGGTGGTGTTTTCTTTTTTTCTTCCTTTCTTTTTTTTTTGATGCTTCATTCTGCTTGGCTTTTTTGGATCCCAGCAGGATCCTTGGCTTCAGCTCTGTCTTTTCTTAGTGCTGCCAAAATCTGGACATATTCCTTTGTCTTAAATTCTGTTACACAAAATTAGTCAGAGAGATGGGCAAAAGATATAACTGAACAGAAACGAGAGCCAAATGATCTGTCAACAAAAGTGGAGCGAAAGTTGTTAAAGAAAACTCTAAAGAGGAGAGGAGCTCCGCAAATAAAGACAAAAAAAAAAGTCACGATGGATACAGGTTTTTGGTTGCTTCTCAATATATATATTTTTTTCTCCTGCAAACAGATTATTTCCAAAGTGCAACAGCCGAAACGTCTCCAATGCTATGCCACGTAACGAGAGAGGGAGAGAGAAAGCAGCCACTTTTTCCCTTTCCAAAATGGCTGAGGGCTGAGAGAAAGCAGCTCCGAGCAGAGAGGAAGAGAGGTGCACCCCGTCCTGCTCGGAGGAGGGCTGGGCGATTCAGCCAGCATCGCTCCCTCGTTTCCCCCTCCTTATTTATGCCTCCTTTCAGAGGGAACGAATGGCGTACAACCGTGTTGTTGTGAATCCATTAGAAACTGTACTTGGCCTACCAGCCAGGAGAGGCTGCAACTGCATTAGTATGTCAGACTTTTCACAGGAATCTCCTATTTTTGTGAAGATATTTTTTTAAAAATCTCATAATTTTGTCATTCATTTTGTTTAATTTTAATTTTATTATCAGCATACAAGTCAAATTGAGATGAGCTTGTAGGATCTGTTTAATTTTTTTTTTTTGCACTGCGACAACATGTTTTTCAATTTTGAAATTTTTAAAACGTGAAATGCGCTCTCTGTTTAATTCTCTGTTCAGTAAAGTGTTATAACACGTTTTGTCATATTTTGATCTCGGCATGAATCACATTTATTGGAAGCACAGATTTAGCTGAATGTGGTTTCTGTGCTTTCTCTCTGACGTCACAAGACTACAGTACGTGGTGTAGCAGCTTCACTGCTGCAGTCATCCTTGCTCTCTTTAGAGCATTTCAAGGCTATAAACATGGGCCGATTCTAATCATTGTCTGCTTTCTTTGCCTTGATCCCTGTAAAGTCTTTCAGATTCAGCATAGTCCGACGACTGCCGTCAGCTGAACGATTAAAAGTGTCATGAATATTAAAAAAATAAATAAAAAAACAGACAGTATCCTTTTTTTCTGTAGGGAAACAGAATTACAGCTTCAAGATTCAATGTTAAAGTCCACCTTCAGATTGAAAAGGTGATCTCTCGGCTCACACACTTTACAATCATTTAAGTAAACCCTGGATGTTTTCGTTTTTCATTTAAAATACAGTAAAAATATCTGACGGCACAGTAACCTTTCTGTTATTATTCCTGCTTAAAAAAAATCCAGCATATTTCCACCTTGTTAAATCGGTGCACACTTTAGGTAAGCTAAAGTTTCAGTCAGAGCAGCATTTCTTCCTTCTCTATGCAGTTCAAGTGCCTCCACTGAGGCAGCCACTCCTCTTAAGTATCCTTAAGACATAAAAAACTAGAACAGGCCGTACAGTAGCCCGATTTGGCACCGACGTTTTTAGCCTCTGACAAATAAGTGAACTTGCAAACAGATACACAAACAATTACAAGTTGCACAAGAAGCCGCATCTTAAAACAGAAACACCCGTCCACCCATTAGCTTATTGGTGTTTATTAAATAAGGACAAATGCTGGGCTCAGGATGTTATGCGCCCAGGATACCAGCTCTGCCACAGCATGCCAATAGGCTGCTGTCTGCTCCATGGCCACCACTTGAATCTAAATGAACAGATTTGACTTTCAGGATATTGCCAAGAACCCTGCCAGAGCCAGAGAGAAGGGCCTCTCCAGAAACAGAAGGTTGCAGAAAACAGCGTAACAAACATGGGCACAACAACAAACCTAAGACAAGGTAACTGCTTAAAGGTGTGCTGAGAGCCTGGGAAAAAGTGGAAGAGAAAGGTGCCAACAATAGGCAGAAGTAATTACCTCGCTGTTTTATACATTATGTTTCAAGCAGTGAAGGTCAATGTGTGTCTCTATGAAGAGAATTCAAGCCTGTCCAGTCTTTGACTTTATTTAGAGCCCAGGTCTGAACTTTGCTTGAGCAAGGACACTAAAGGTCAGCCATGTTTCTTTCACTCATTTCATCCAGCGAAACCACATTCAGACATCAATCGACATCTTCATCTTTCAACCACAATGCCACTTTTGTTCGGATGCAAAAAACCCCCAATATACTTAAAGTACGTTTCTGCCCTCTAGCCTGATGCAATGACTGCAGTTCTCCAGTCAATATGGAGGTCAAATAAAATTATCTAATTAGGAATCATGATTTTTCTTTCCAGCAGTAATATTTAGAGCCATTTCACAAGTTTAAAGTATCAGTTTAATCCAAATGACAAAGATTCACCAATCAACTGACCAACAATTGAAATTTATTAAGTTTCCCTCAGTTGGCTCCAGTTGGTGATGGACAGGTCAAATACTGAACTTTGCTTTCCCAAATTAAATGCAACAAAACTATCAACATCCCACATATCCTCTCTATAAAAACACACATGCTCTTCTTCTGAGTTTAAAGTAAATAAACGTTAGGGACAAACATCAGATATGAAAAGTCAACACACTCCTGATTTTTGTGAAATAAAAACTTAAATCTTGCCAAATGCATCTTTATATGCAGTAAATTTTTAATGAAATATATATTGATATGACCTTGGCTGATGTTTCATAATCTCTCTTTTTAACGGTTGCAGCTTTATGGTGTACACATAACACTATTGAATTACTGGGCATCTTTGCCTGAATATCTATTTTCATTGCAATGATTTGACTCTTTGAAAACTTTCTTAAATCTACAGCTTTTGCTAATGGATGCAAATGAGTAAATGTTAAAAAAAATCCTGGACAGGAGTACTTTGTTTCCCCTTTTCCCCAACATGTTTAATTGGTTTTTCAGTTGAGGGGTACAGGGAATCTCATACATTTAAACAATTTAACCTAATTTCTTTTTGCATCAAACAAAATTCACAGGGTTTTTTTCATTAGTACGGTCAGTCTTGAAACACCTTCATTTTTATTGGATTCAAAATCACTACCTCTATCAATTTACTTGTGGCACAGATTTCCTTTTTTAAGTCTCATAATACTTAGAGTAAAAAATAATCAGAAGAGCAGACCTGAAAGAAATCATAATTGGCCAAAAACGTCTGATTGGGGCGACTCTAATGAGTGGTTGTCTTGTGCCACCGCTTCAAGTTTTTATGATAGTTACTTTTAAGGTTTTTAATGAAGGACCAGAAGATTGGTTAGTTGCTGCTGTTGGAAACTTTCACAGTAATCCCTCAATATTGAATGAGTGCAAACTTAAGATGGACACACAACAGCGCTATGGGTGAATTTTTGGGGAAAGAACGAGATGGATGCAACTCTTTCAGCATAATTTGTTTATGAAAGTGAAAATTTGTAAACTCCCACTAGATTTTGAAAGAAGACATGCTACTGTACAAAGATGCAAAGGAGAATTTAAAGGAAACTTTGGTTTAGATCATTATGAGAACAGCCTATGCTATTCAGTACGGATGCAGCAGCTGCCAAGGTTATCCGGCACATGCAAGTACTTGGTACATGTGTTTGCTGATCCTATAGTTCAGATGATGTTTGTCATCAAATATTTAAAGACAAGTCGCCATCACATCAGAAAGATGGTTTGTTTCCCCTTTGCAAAAGAAGAATGAAAGTATTTACTCAAATATTAAACGCCATTGCTCTTCATTTTACCTGCTCTATTCTGAATAATAATAATGTTCTACAGAAATTATTCAGTTACTGTAACCACCTATTGTTTTGGTAGAATTCACATCATAATAACTTGACAAAATGTCCTTTAAAATTGATATAAACTCATTTAAAACTAGAACTGAATCAACAAATCTGCCAGAGCTCGGAAGTGGTAAATTATTCCTTGATCGGCTCCAACAGATGATCAGCAGGTCAAATACTGACATTTTTTTAAAATTAAATTTCTAATTAATCAAAACTAAGAACACCAATCATCGTTTTAAAACATTAATCAATAGTGTCTTCACAGAGGTATCTTTTGTCAACTGAGGGTATGATAAAAGTTAGAAACACATATTATTACTTGATTTATGCTCTTATAATATTTGGTAAAAAAAAAAAAAATTGGTCAGATCTAAAAGATTCCTAGAAATCAGCACAGGGTTTGAAAAACGTGGTTGGTGCATGGCTATGTAAAACTTTAAATTCAAAGCCCCAACACACTTTCTCCTTTTTGCACTTTTCCACATAAAAAGCTGACTCTTTATGTGTAACATTGACCTTTTGATGCACTGTCAGCAGATGATAACCCAACAATATTTCTTGTTCTTCAGTGACCTTAAAGCATATTTCTGTAATAAATTTGTGATAAATCAACAGCTTGCTGAGAACTACTCGTACGTTTCCCCTGTGCCGTTTCTTCTTTGAGCAGTCTATTATCTGGTTTCACTCCGTGTGCTCTTGTGGGTCTGTTCTCCGTTGAGGGTAGAACAGACTGTAGGAGTTTAATCTGGTAACCAGACCATAATAAATCACATAAAATAAGTGGAAACGCCTTCACATTTCTTTGTCAAGCTTTAATAGACACACACACATACCAGATTACACTCAAGATTGTGATAAAGTTGGCATCTTCTTATTGTTGCATCCGATTTTAACACAATCATTGTGGCAGAAGATAATTTTTTGTACTAGGAATGAGAAGTCCAGAAGAATCCAAATCCCTATTTTCCAAAAGTTTAATAGCTTTAGAGCACAAATCAGGTTATTCTGAAAAAAAATTGAGCACTGAAGTAACATTAAATGTATAACCACAACACATTTTTCTTTTACATATTAGGCAGGATTTATGTCCATCTATAGCAGAGAGTTTGAACAAAAGTCATTCATACTGGTTGCCAGGACAAGGAGGGGAAAAATCCCACAAATAAACTTAGCAAAGCAACGTCAGGAAGATTTCCCACCTCCTGATACCTTAAATGGAAATAAATTCCTTCCAGGAATATCTGGTACCTATGGACAAACTGTGACATTCAAGATGAAAAGGAACTGGAAATGCCTGATTTCAAGCATTTGACATCAATTAATTCACAATACAATCTGTTTAAATTTTTACCAAAAGGATCAGAAATTATTCCTTATAGTTTCACACCATCTGCAAATTCGACTTGGGCTCAACAAACATATACAAGAAGTAATTTTTAAAGTAAAAAAAAATAACAGACTCATCACTTGATTACAGCTCTGAATTGCACATATAAAAGTATTTTAATGAAAGCCAGCAGAGAACTTTATTCACTGATCTTAATTTAAGCCTCTGCTCCCTTGATCCAAAAACAGATAGATTAAATACATCTGTCTGCATGAGAAGTTAATGGAAAAAAACTAATAAAAAAAATAATTTCTATATCCAAAAGTGTGGATTATTGCCCAAATATTTCTTAAACAAATCTAAAAGATTGTGCAGTTATAATAATAATGAAAGTTCAACAGCATTTCAGCACAGTGATAGTTATAAAGTGGAGAAATGTCTGCTTTGTTGTTCTTGTTTGCCATGTGCTTTAATATTGTCTACACTGAAATGCATCAGTTTGTGATTATTTAAAGATATTAGTAGGATAAATAATATCTTTAAATGTTTAAATCCATTACAATAATGCTCAATCAGACAAGAGAGTAAAATAAAGCATCACCATCAGACCTCAGACAGCAACTGTATTAATTACTCAACATTTTTGCAGTCACACCGCCTGCCTACATTTTTGCATTGTGAGGTTTTGGCCCATGTTTTGTCCATATCCCTCGTTTCACCGAACCCGTTTCTTGCTGCTCCTTGTCCCTTACTGTTCCCTCCTCTCGCTGCCTCCATCAAATATTCTGCTCACGCACAACTGCGGCACCCTTTCTCCAGTCCTCCCCATTAATCCACACCACAGACATCTTGGCCCACTGTCTCGTCTCTGACAGCGTGCACTCAGAAGTCTCAAAGTCTAGCCCGTTTCAGTCCCTCTACATTTTTCTCAGGCCACGAGGCTGAACATGCTTCTCACTGTACAGATAGAGCGTTCTGTCTAACTATAGGCTCCCTTTCTCTAAATGCCACTCAGCAGAAAACATGCAGCATCAAAGGAGAGGCCAAATTAGTATAAACAGACCTTTGAGCACAAAATGCTAACAGGACACGTAGCATAAGGCTTATTTCAACAACACCTGGCTGTTACTACATTTGCTCATTATTAATGTAAAATAATGCCTTTATTGTACTTAAAACAATACTGAAGGTCATTCTGCTTCACATATATATAAAGTAATTGTGAAAACATTTTAAATATGTCTGGACAGCAGCAGAGTCTAACTGTTCATGAGATAAAATCCGAGCGAGAAAGTCTATTTTTTTGGCACACTGCTCCTTTAAAACACAATGACAAAGCATGGGTAGGGCTGCAAGAAGAAGAAAAAGATCTAATTACTGTATTAATTGCTTAATTTCTATTCATTTCTGGTCTCCACGTGCTGCTACTAATCACTTAAAGAATGCAGCCAAATTCTCTGTATTAACACATCTTCTGTGACAGGCGGGAAGGGCGTTGGAGGGTTTGAGGGGCAAGGGGAGGCACAGGGAAATGCAAAGATTTGACAGGGGAAAAAAGGTAATTCTTTAAGAAGATCGAATCTAAACGTGGACACCAAATAAGGAATATTCTTTTCTGATATGCCTGATTTAATGTGGCAGATGCAGAAACAATAATTCTCGGATTCTTTCTTCAGCTGGATCTTCGGTTCAAACGTTCCTTCCATCTTTCTTTCTCAAGTAAAGGCTCAAGACGGATTTTACTGAGGAGTTTAGAAATAGTCCACAGTGCCTCATCAACCACCCTCTTTTTTTGGCATTTCTTTCTTTCTCTCACCCTCCACTCCTGCCATTTCAGACCCTTATTTCCCTGCCCTCCTTCCCCTCCCTCCTGCCTTTCTCTCTCATTCATTCAGTTTAATTTTGAACTCTGCACTTGTAGACAGGGAATGAGGATAGCTCCATGGTTACCTGGCACTGGGCCATCTCATTACACTGGCAATTGATTCTGGCCTGCCGCCATGTCCGCTGCCCACCTCCCCCACTCCCCACAACATCTCTGCACCCCAGACTGTCTGCAGCAAAGGAGATCTCAGAACACACAGGATGGAGACAAACAGCTTCACTTCGGCACATCAAACCAGTGATCCATCCATGCACTGCTGGGTACAGGAAGGCGGACAAATAAATATGACCATGATTTGCAGGAAGAATACGTAGAAAGACCCTTTTAAATCAAGAAGGGCCTAAACGTTTTACAGCCACAGTTATAACCTTTAGATAATGTAAGAAGTTGAGAGTAAACATCATAAAATGCATAAAATCATAAACTAGCTAATCTAACAGACTAAAATCATCCCATTGAACTGTAATGAGCTATGTTTAGACAATAATATAAGTGGTCAATAAGAGTAAAACGTAAGTTTAGGGAAAATCAATAAGGTTTAGAAATAAGTAAGGAAGAATGGACGGACAGACTAGAGTCTAATTCCTGATTGTGTAGAAACCCTGCTAAATGTTACGACCTTCACTCTTTAGTCTGGGAAAGTTTAACACACACAGAAAACACAAATCACAATTTCTTAGATGCATTTTGGAAGCTGTAATTATTGACTAGTGCCCTCCGACTGAGATAGATTTACTATTTCAAGGGTTAGCCTTATCCTTTCGTATTGTAATTTCACAACATCACTTCCAGTATCTTTACCCGCTGTTAACTTAGAGAGAAAAAATAAACACTTTCTCATAAATCACATCTGGAAATGAATACAAATCCACAATCCCGGCGACAACGGAGTGTCTGTAGGCCTAACGGGAAAAGTTCAGAGTGGGAAACCATCCTTCAGAGAGGCACTGCATCCCAGAGTGTTAGATTGGTCTCAGTGACACCAGACCTTTGACACCAGGTGTAAGATCTCACACAACAATCTCAAGTAACTCATGCTACCGACTCCAAAACTGCATCCTTTGGAAAACTACACTTGGCAAAATGGAAGGAGACTGAAAGTTTCTAATTTTACACACAACTTTTGAAACAAAACAAAAAATAAAATCTTACTGCTGCTAACCCAGGCACAGGTTATATCATACGTCTTGCCCTATAAGACTCCACCAGACCGCAAACACAGGGGTTTGCTTCTTCACTTTATATGGAGCATGTTTTTTTGGAGTAACTCAGACGTTGCCGCCACTGCTCCTTCTGTCAGCACTGGCAGATGTTGGGGTCACGGCCTTATTCTCAAAGGGGATTTAAAGGGATCAGGAGTCAAAGGGATTATAAAGCCATTATGATTTCTACTGTGCCTTATGTATTCCTACATCCATTAGCCAATCATTTATAGTCCAGTTAAAGGTATAACAACCATATTGTTATATTGGAAGCCTTTTAAATCATGAAATATGTTTGTAAATTGTTCAGTTTAATATGACTCCCATATACAGACAATATGTAAATGACAAAGATTTATTGTAACTCATTTATTTGTTTAGACTTAAGAACACACAAAATGTATATTTAATTTCATGACAAAGAAGGAGAAATCTGCTGGCGACTGGAATCTGGTGAAGGCACCTGTTCAGGGTTTCCCCCAGTGTATTATAAGCCTGGCGGGCCACCAGGCTTTACTTGTGCCCCCACCAGGCTAAGCATTATTTATTTCTTTTTAAAACATTAGGATTTTTTTAAAGTCTTTATAGTTGGTGTTCAGATATTAATCTTCCACTCTTTCAACTGCACATAATTATCAAGTGATATTTTAAAATTTCATGTCAACTTTAAACATTTTTCAACCCAAAAACATGGCGGGCCGCTGGATGAATGGCTGAGCTGTAGCCCGACTGGGCTTAGCAAGTTTTCTGGGGGAAATTTTTCTGACTCAAGTATTTACTAGATACTTACAATAAACTACATCAATATTCACCAAGGCAGGAGTGCCCAAGTCCAGTCCTTCAGATCCACTATGCTGCAACTTTAAGATGAATCCCTGCTTCTACACACCTGAATCAAATGAATGTCTGGCTACCAGGTCTCTGCAGGGCTAAACGACGCTGAGGAGCCATTTTATTCAAGTGTGTTGGTCTGCTCTAAGGGACACACAAAGATTGCTTTTTTAGCAATGCTAGGAGTGCAAAGTGTTTGTATAAAATGCTAGACAGATTTAAATGTCTTTCTTTTAAAATGTTAAATAACTAAATTTTCCAAACTTCTGGCTCATCATCTGGAGCCATGGACTTCCATATGATTTTTAAGCTTCAGACAAAATAAATAAATAAATAAATAAAAATAAATAAATAAATAAAAACTACCAATGGCAAAATTTAATTCTTTTCCTAGAATACTACAATAATGGGAAAATTATTGCATCAATTTCAAATTAGTACTACTTCACAACAAATATAATTTGGAAACACTTTACAAGACAAACAGACTCAATTCATAATTCATAACTAAATGTTTAACATGTAAGCGAGTCTAATTTTAATGCAAATCAGTCTAGTTCATGCAATACAATCAGATTCAGTTTTTCCATTCAGCCCTATTAAATACTGTGAATTAAAACAAAGTAGATTTCTTTGTAGTTTGCTATGTATATAATGGTAGCCGTACTTCCAAATCAATCAATCATTAATATTTTTTCATATATTTTATTCACTAAAAACCAGGGAGAATATGACCAACAAAACTAAACAGTCAGCTTTGTTACATCAAATCCTTCACTTCTTTTTGAGCCTGAAGGTGGTTTCCATCCATCCATCCATCCATCTCGGTAGAGAGCCCACATCACTTCAGACACAGCACCAATCCATCCCATCGATCTCATTCCTGAACGAAACTCAGCGATACTTAAAGTATCGAACCTCCTCTCCGACTTGGAGAAGGCACTCTGCCTTATATTTGGAGACACTGATCCTCATCAGCTTCAAATGTGGCTGTGAAATACTCCAGCAAAAGCTGGATATCACGATGTGATTAAGCCAAAAGGCTCCCCAAAAAGCAGAGAAGCGATCATAAGACCACCAAAACGAATTCCCTCAACACTGTTGCTGCACCTGGAACTTCTGTCCATAAAGATTTTGAACAGATCGTGACACCGGCCAACTTTTACAGAGTCCAACTCTCACCGGATGTGGACCAAGCTCTTAGGTTATGTTGTACAGGGACCAAACAGTGCTTTCAACTAACGTAAGATACTGCACACATAAACTGAAGGCAAAATACTAAATAGACTAATATTCTTATTCCACTAAATAAAATTTAAAAATTAATCCTCAAAAGAAATATTACGTCAGTTATCTCAATAGACTGAAAAACATTTTACGATCCACTAAAATTATTTTTAACTTTTCGTGCTCTGTTGGTGTGAAACACTGTGGAAAAATAAGCTAAAATGGTTTTTGAGTGATCTGAAGTCCAATGTTTCAGACAGCAGAGTGACCATAATTTCTTTATTTCAGTCACCAACATCTTTCAATCCATTAGCAACACTGGTTCAGCAGTAAGGAATAAAAGATCTCCACTGGCAACGAATCAATCTGCATCTATACTCAAAGTTCTTTGACCAGTTTGTTCACGTTGCTGTTAATTCACTGCATTAAAATATGTAATACAAGAGTGAATCTTTATTATCGATTTGCATTAATTAACCATCACCTGGTTACAATGTACGTCCGTTTGCATGCTGGCAAGTTTAATAATGTAATTACAGAGAAGAGACATACTGGAGTAAGTTGTCAACAAAGAAATCTGCACAGAGACTGCTCACTGTGAGTTCCTTTAGAAAAGCCAGGGATTAAAGATGGGCCTCCCCAATCTGGGGCCTCTTTCGTGTACATGCACTCGGGTTGTTTAAGGACACAGTGAACCAGGCTACCCGATCTAGGGAAGGGGCCAGGCAGGGGGAACATTGACAGGACGGCCAAGTGGAATAAACTCTCTGAATTGTAAGAGCTCCAGCTGCTGGCTTAAAGCTAGAAGGAGCAGCAAGGGCTGGAGGAGGGAGAGGACTGGCTCATGTAAGGAGAGAGGGAGTGGTCAAATCTAACAGGAGGAGGGAGGAGGATAGATTTATAAAATCTGCCAACAGAAGTAAAACAAAAAGAAGAGGCGGCGATCAGAGTCCAAGTTCCTTTCTGAAAGGTGACTTAGAAAAGAAGTTCAGGGAAAATGTAATACCACCACCTAAGTCGGGCATGCAGAAAGATACATGCCAGTCAGGATTTTTCTTAAAATAAAAGTTGGGAGTTCAGCGAGTTTGAGTTGGTCTATTATCAGTGACAACCCGTCACACCTGCACTATTGGGAGACAGGGGGTGCTGCCACACAGACGGTTTCCCCTGTCCTTCTCCATTTTCCCTCCCCTTGTTACCTTTTCCCTTCCTCCTCTGTGTTCCTCTCCTTCTATTGCTCCCCTTGCTGTGTGAGTGTGTCTGGGTCCCGCTGGAGAGGCTTTGTCTGTGAACATTGGAGCCCTGGCTGGCCCACGGGGGCCCAGTCCATGAATACCCACACTGTGAGAGCCGCCCTTTCACTTCACACCACTTTCTCTTTGGGAATGCCTGAGCAATGAGGTAAGGAAGCTCATGTACACGCTCCAATGTGCATACACATCCGCACACGCACAAACACACGCATTTTCTCACTTTCTCCGCCTTATGCACACATGCATACACATGCAGGCGCGCATTCACATATACACCATACTTTACACACAAACTGAGTGAGTAGTGCAGTAATGAAAAGCCAGTGTTTTGTGTGAGAACCCTCTCACCCAGGACTAACATCCTGAGAGCCTTTCTCCTCCATCAGTCCCTGCCAAGCGCTCGCTCTAATTAAAGACCATAGAGTCCAGTAGCGTTGGCCCAGCGTCCCCCAGACTGTGCCCCTTCCCCGAGCATAGAGGTCCTGAGCTGAGTAGAGTCTATAAGGAATGTGAATGACTGTGGTGATTAACAGCTTCTCAGGATTTCTAATTCCCCTCTAAATAGAGTGCTTGGACGCATGACTGATGCCAGTTTTGCAGAAGCCTTATAGATAGACTTCAGTTGGCAAGAGAAAGTCTGCAGGAGAGTTACAAGCATTTACAGCTCCAGTCTAAGGTTTGCATACTGTAATCTTAGCTTATGATGTCACCATTATATTGGGATTAAAATGGCCTTCCTATGACCTATGCAACATTTTTCTACATTTAAGATGGCAGCTCCTTTGTGTCAACATAAAAACACTTGACAGCACTTATTGGAAAGACCCCAGGGGTGTTCAATACATTGTCCTCACCATATCAGCATGCACAGTATGAATATCATCAAAGCATTTTTTGGAATCCTATTATATTTGAAGGACCATTAATTCATGCTTTGCAGTCAGGCCATGTTATTTGGTCTGAGAAAATATTTGCATAGATTCAACAAGAAGCATTCCTCTGAGATGTTGATCCATATAGACTCGACAGCTGGACATTCAAGGATCAAATCTCTGGATCTGGTGACCAGAGATTGGTGCAGACCATTAGAGTACAGTGAACTGATGGTCATTTTGAAGAAACCAGCTTGAGATGATTTGAATTTTGAGCCATGATTTCTTATCCTGCCAGGAGTAGCAATATGATGGTGGTCAGAAAGTGAAACAATGCTCAGGTGGTTCTAAGGGGTCCAAAGTGTGGTAAGAAAATGCTCACCACATAAAAGCTCCAATCAGAACTTGCAGTTTTTTTCCCCCAGTCTGTTATTGGCCATTTTTAGGAGGGCCTCTGCGAATTGTAGCCTTGGTTGTTCCTGTTGCTAGCTGAAAGCAGTGGCACCCATTGAGGATCTCGGCAGCTGTATCCATCTGCTTCCACGTTTGATGCTTTGTGTATTCAAAATGTTATTCCTGCTTGTATTAAACTCGCTATTGACTTTCTACCATTTTGAGTCTTTCCCTTATCCAACACCGATAACAAGAAGATATTTTTTCTTCAAACACTTGATACTCAGTTGATCTCTTCTCTCTCTCTTTGACATATTTTTGCAAACCACAGAGGTGGCTGTGTGTGTGAAAATATCAGTAGGTAAGCACTTTCTAAAATACTCGAAACAACTCTGCCACCAGCAACCGTGAAACACTCAGTCATTTCTGTTGTCTTCCCCAAAACTAGGTTTCTTATGTACTGTGTTGCTGCCTTGTGATTGGCTCACCAGCGTACCTAATAAAACGGTCAGTGTATATATCCACAGTCTCAGTGCATTTATCTCCACATCTAACATAATTGATATTATCAGTAGGCCACAAACAAAGAGTTGTGAAAGTATAAAGACAGAAAGGACTTATGACAAGTGACAACATTCAACAACTGTAAGACTATCTAATGTTCTGTAACTGGCACAGCATTGAGGTAAATAAGCTCCTCATGAATCTGAAAAGTACAACTGTACATGTAAAGGAGTAGGGTACATTAAAATGGCATGCTACATCTACCATCAGAAGCGTAAAAAGAAAACACGTTATTTTATGTGTTTTGCAAGTTGACTGGAAAAAAAACTAACTGCTAGTTAGATAATAGACATGAGAAAACATGTAGTAAAAGGTACATTGATAAAATCTATTTTATCATCATTCAAAGACAGTGTACCCAACACTAGGTAGCGGTATGATATGGATAAGTTAATATTGCAAAAGTATTTGTTTTTTTCCATAAGGCTGTATTTGCAATGTTGTAATGAATGACCAATAGATTTTCACCCATAGTCTGTGAGCGAGGTTAAATGTTCAAGATAAAATTGTTTAATAAACCTAAACATCAATGGATTAATTATTTCAAGGTCCAATCTTTTTTCAGATGTTTGTTTTATGAAAACAATTGTATTTACAAATCAACTCTTTCAAGAAACACACAAATCTTCATTCCATATTCCCTATGAAAGTTTAAAATTAACATTAAAGTTGGTTGTTCTAAATACAGTAAGATATTATATATCAAAAGTAGGTCAATTATTTGCCATTAAGTTGATAATTAATTAAAACAAATATTTCAAAGGCTTTAGAATATTTTGATATTTGGGAGACATTTATTTTTTTCCCTAAATTTTGACGCAGTAAAGTTAAAATGTTCAGTGGAGATTCCTATTGGTTTAAAATTGTGCATAATTTATGAAGCAGATTAAATCCCAAATGCTCACTGTAGTTGAAAAATCCCAACAATGAATAACACTTCATATCTCAAGTACATTTTTAAAAAAAATGTGAAATGCTGTGTTTGTCAGTGGGAACATCTTAAGCCCAGAAACAGTTTTTCCGGGTATTCCTGTAGCTGGTGTGTTTTTTAGGCAAATACCTCAATGATCAACCAGCGAGAAAAACAACGTGCAACATGTCAGCAAGGTGGATGGAGAGTGTGTCAGGGGAGACTACTGACTTTTGCCTCTCTTATCTTTTGTTTTATTTATATTTGCACCTTTTTGTGATTATTTTACTTTTGTCATATTTTCATTGTCATCACCCAGGGTACCACTGCATTTCTGTTATGTTCTAATAGCATAAACATAAAAATTAATATCTTATGTAGGCAGGGAAGAAAATGTTAAAAAATATTTGGAACCACTTGCAGTTTTTTTTTTATTTTAATGGCAATAAATTTCTTCCTTTCAGATTATTTTTCATGCAAGCCGGTTTAGTTTCTTGAATGTCTCCAAGTCAGTCCAAAGCATGTGCGACAATAAAAAAAAAAATAAAAAAGCTAACAATTATGTGAGAAAACAGTTACGGCAATTTGGCTAAATATATAATCATAACAAAAACACAGTCACAACATGGTAATTACAGTCAAAACTATAATTATCAATTGTACCAACTCTTCGAATATTACTATCTTGTATAGTGTGACAATCTAATTACTTGCTAATCAAGATAACATGAGCAAAACTCGAGCAGTAGGAGTGAGGGTCCAGCCTACGTGCAGAATGAAGTGCAAAAACAATTAGGAACTGAGCTTTTTCTAATGGACAGAGAAAATATATATCTTTTTTATTTTAAAGTATGAAACTTGGATAACAAAACATTCATATTTTATAAGGACATGAGATTACATGTCTTGGATTTAAAATTATTTTTTTCTGGTTTAGGGTCACGCAGAATCAAAGGACAGAAGAAAACCAAGAATAAGACGGAGCAAGACAAGGCAACATGCACATAGGCACTGACTCCTGATGTGTTGCTGCTTTTAGTCTGGGGGGAAACCAGAAAATATCCCTCTGTGCTCTACTAACCAACAGCACTGTGCCGCCGTCTCCACAATTAATAATAATAAATAAACTAATAAAAATTAATGACCACAAAACATCATGTGCTACTAAAAGTGTTAGTTTTCCTACACTGTCTGAACATTTTTAAACAGCCGTTAAGATGTCCAAAAATGCTTCTCACTTATTATGACAGTAACTAAATAAAATGTATACACCCATCCGTGTAACTGGGCGTGACGATGAAGGAGTGCAATGATTCATAGAGTCTGTGTTGAGGGGAAAACCCCTCCCTTTTGATGATAAGCAAACCCAGATCCTGGAGTAAAACCTTCCCTGTTGAAATCCGTAGTGATGTCACAGACGCCGCGTCCTCGTAGTTTCTGCAGTCATGCCTTTCCGCTCTAACAAGTTATTATTTTTCATCTTGGACTCAGGAAACTGCGTCAGTAGCTCATTTCAATGAACGATTAGGGGAGCACACAACTCTGGAAAATACCAAAACGATGCGGACATTGCCAGACTTATTACACATGTCTGCGGAGGAGGAGAGAGGAAGGGAAGAGCCAATGATCTAAAGCTGTGAAATGGGAGTAATTGGTCTGAAAGAGTGAGAGTCAGACGCAGACAGTAAACAACTAGGTCAACAACAGACCTATTCCAGGCTATATCAGAGCAACATAACAGTAAATAATAAATCCTAAATCAACCTGATGATTATTGAAAAAAGCTACTTAGCTAATTTAAAATAAATGCCGACTGTAAAAATAAACAGAGTAAACACTAAAATAAAGTGAATAAATGCTACAAGCTGCAGCTTTAAATTGGGATAACAGATTGTGAGCAAAAACGATTTGTAAATAATGACACATTGAATATTGTAAGCCAATATATAGTTGGAAAAAAATGATATGACTGTTTTAGTTTTCCTTTCACAGATTCTCAGCCATCCATTTTAAAGGTAGCCAAATATTTCTTTCTGCATCAGTTATGTGGCAAACATAACTGTTGGCTGTCTGACACGTCTTCCTTCCTGGTTCACCATTTCAGCAAAGATATTAAGAGAAGCTGTAAACACAATTGATTCATGATGAATTGATACAATCAAACATATCGAACATCTGCCACTGACTGGCGCGTCTGTAGATCAAACTGGGCTAACAATATACCTTCAGGTCTGAAAGATGTAAAAACTACAGTTACAATGGAAAACATTAAAGTTGAGCATTGTTTAAAAGCATTGCAGTATGGATAAATGGTAGTAGTTGTATAACTACAACACAAAGTTCAAGTTAAAACATTTACTTATAGACTCGATTGAAGAGCCTTTCTTGCGTTTTAGTCGTTTTTATGAGATGAACTAAAGGTTTAGCCATCAGGCTTTACTTGTGCCCCCACCAGGATAAGCATTGCTTATTTATTTTGAGTTTTTAAGAATTGTCAGCATTTTTTTAAGACTGTATAGTTGGTGTTCATATATTAATGTTCCAAACTTTCAAAAATACATAATTATCAAGTTACAGTTTAACTAGACATATAACTAGACCTGCATTTTTTTTAACTCAAAAACACAACGGGCCACTGGATGATCGACTGCTGAGTGCACCCAACCACCGGGCTTAGCGGGTTGTCTGGGGGAAACCTTGTCAGTACACACCCTTTCCCAATTTTTATTTCTAAAATATTTTGACCAGTCCCTCAGTTGATAGTAATGCAATACATTGTGCTGGTCTGTCACATAAAATCCCCATAGATGACAATGAAGTCTGAGGTAAAGCACTTTTTGGTAAATATAGTACCGAAAAGCCACATCTTCTTCAGTGGAACAATCCCACCTAAACACATTCACAGTCACCAAATAAGCAGAGCTGCATTATATCCCAGCAATATAATGACTCATTGAGTTACGAAAACAGCACTTTGATGGGTGTGTTTTTCCAAAAACACGAGACATTATTTAGAACAGTGGGAAGCCGATATGAGGGCACAAAAGTCCCAGACCTTCAATGGAGTAAATTGAGTGTGTGCATGCTTTAGCACACTGCATGGTGCATGCACTCATCCAGGAAAATATTGTGGCTTCCTGTGCTATTGTGTCTACCTTGTGACTCAGTTGCACTTTCACTTGTAGTGAACTAAAGGAACAAACTAGTTAGTCAAACTTATTTCAAGGACTATGGAGACAGTCTGAATCATATGTCCAGACACACACACACACGCCCACACACGCACACACACACACACACGCGCACACACACACAAGTTCAAACCAGACAAATATTAACAGTGCAAACGGACAGAGCAATGTGGGCATCTGCTGCTCATTTTATTTATGATATGGGTAATTTAATAAGGAAATCTCCCAAAAATTTGCACTGAAAGATGAAAAATCCTTTTAGCATTATAATAAGATTAGTAAAACCTTTTAATCTGCAATAAGGGAAATGGTACAAGGAACCACAACAGAGCTCAAGTAACCATTACTAAGGTTTTGGATTTGAATCAACCGTGACTGCTATGGTTTGTTTACGCCGAAGTTCAAAGACGAACCTCATTTCAGTGAATCGTTCTACAACCACTAGGAAGTGATTCCCCCAATGTAGTTGATCAATACTAAATTTAAAAAATTACATTTGAGAATATACGAATATGTCTCTGTGTTGCCCTGCGACAGACTGGTGACCTGTCCAGAGTGACCCTGCCTCTCGCCTGGAACGGTAGCTGGAGATTGGCACCAGCAACCCTCCCGACCCCACTAAGGGACAAGGGTGTAAAGAAAATGTACGGATGGATGGAATATACGAATATTAAATATATTTTCCTGGATAGATGTTTAAACCACAGAAGGTCGGACAATGGCTCATAATATTTCTAAAACTCAAATCCAAAGACATTATTTCACTAGAAATGCATCCAGAAGAAGTGAAATAAGCTACTGTGGAGCAACAACTGAAGTAAACCAAAATATTCTCTGACAAAAGCGAAAAATTATATATTCTATAGTTTCTACAATATGGGCTAAAGATTCACAGAGCTAAAAGCTACAAATGAACTATTACTCCGAAGAGAAATAGAGTTGCCCAATCTGACAGAGATGCACTGATAAAGGTAATGAAGGCCAAAACTATTTGTTTTTATCTTGTTGTTTTACAGGTGTGAGCTGTCTAAAACATATGCAAAGTCATTTTTATAAACCTTGTTTAGATCAGAGATTAAAATACTTGTGACATAGTTAAGAGTTTTCAGAGCCAAGAGAAAATATCACAACAGGCATGTGTCAAAGTGTACATGCTTAACCTTAATAAGTTTGAATCAACTAAAAAAATATATGACTCTTTGTTGATGTGTTTCTAGACAGAAAAGGAAGGATATTTCCTTCAGCTTAGATGTATTAAGGGAAAAATGAATCAAAAATAAAGATTTTTAAGGATTTGGACTGAATCTGACTTGATTCTGAACACTAGCCGACTATTTGGCGCATAAGACAAATTAATAATAATGCACAGGGGGAAAAACGCCACTCATAATCTCCAGGTGTGAGATTGTGAATAGAGAAAAGATGTGAGCTGTGGTCAGAACAGTGGTCTGCTATGTTTCATCAACGTTGCACAGTTATTTGCACTATCACATACTAAAACTCAATCAAAAATGAAATGATAAATAAGAAAAACTTTTCATCAGTATCCCAACACTACTGTAAGATTTTTCTGGTGAAGGCACAAGAAAATAAGGTTTAAAAAAAGGCCGATGGGAAAAGAAAGAATAATCTGACGGAGTCTCCAGCTTCAGTTTTGAAAGTGACACGTTGAGATGAAATGAAAATGTTAAAAAGCAAAAATCCTTGAATGCGCCTGCTGTGCTTGCAGGTGTTTAAACAATACATAGATCACAAGCAAATTCTTTTAATTATAAGAAAGCTAAAGTAGGTTCACCTGATTTCTGTAAATGCCAAATATAGACTCAGATTTCCATCCTATAAATGATCTGGTCAGATTCTAATGAAACTAAAATCTTACAACAAGTATAGAAAAGCCACACACCATGAATACCTGCTTGTCTTTACTCACTGAAAATAAAAAACAATTGGAAAATTTTATGGAAAATTAAGAACATAAAACCCTTACATTAAGTGTAATTTTTTCATATTTGTTTGTGTTGAGCAGACAGAGAAATATGAGGACTGTGAACCTATAAACAGCATTTCTGTGATACTACTAAGATATTTACAAATTTAGAAGGAAAAAAACTACATAGTGATTCCACAAGGTTAATAAACCCTTTTAAAATGTTACTAAAAGTGTCATTATGTACCAGTTTTAAAACATTATTTGTTCAAATAGTTTAATAAAAAATTAATATTATTTAAGCCATAAAGACACTTTCTTCATATAAATCAATCATGTTAAATCTAATATTAGACATAACAGATAAGCAATGGACATATAAAGCTTGTCTGAGTCACAGAAGACAAATGGATTATAAAGTTTATTTTTATGTCTTGTTTATCTTCGGAGGAACTTTGTAGATATGACCTATTTATAGTAGCTAAAATAACATCTTTCATAATCTCCATGCTGCAGTGATAAAGGTGGTTTTCTGCTAAGTAAATCCAAGTTTGGAGATAAATTAAGCCCATCTGATTCTGAGTCTGAACAGGCTAAAGATTAATGTGTTCATAAAAAAATCTGCGGTACTAACAAGACCGTGGTAACATTAAACTTTAAAGAGGAGTTATAATGTTTATCTCTTTAATTCAATTAGTTATGAATTGTGTTCTGATAAAAGTTCAACAAAACAATCACTGCAGGTTCTGGTTTCAGCTTCCTGTTGTTTAAACGTATATTAAACGCTGGTTTTTGGACTTGTAACCAGTATAGGAAACAGACACGTCCAGTGAAGTGCTTGTGAATATAGACGTCGTTCTGATGGTTTCCCGTACCTGACAGGAGTCTTCTGAAGACCGGACCACCATGCTGAGCCGACATGGAAAGAGGCTTCTGATCTGCTGTGACCGAGCTGACGGGCTATAAGCTGATTAGCTATATCCTTCCTTCCTCTGTTCATTCTTTAAGAACTGCCAGAGGCTGCGCTATGACTGGTGTACAGTAACAACAAGGCACTACACACTTTTGAGGTGCTGAAGACTTCTGAAACTAAATGAGACACACCAGGCAGACTCTGCTCCGCTCGCTTCCCGAACAAAATGTTCTGACTACAGTGAGATGTTGTCATTCACATTCATTATGTGATACCGTTTTTCTACTTTAGATTATTGATGAGTCAATTCAACCCAAAATGAAAAGCGACTCCGTCACAAATATGTTTGTTTTTTTTAAACACAGATTAAATTTTCCCTATGATATTCCCCTTTATTTGTCCTTTTCACACCAGTGAGTGGAAAAATCTTTTTCCAACAGAAAAGTCAGAGATTATCAGTAGTAATGGAGCAGTGAGGTTTCAACACTGGACATCTGCACGTATCAAAATTAAAGTTTTAAGATAAAGAATAATTGCATTCATTAAAATGTAAGGTAATAGCTAATGTCACATATAACTAGACCTGAATTAATTTGCTATTTGGCCATTTGACCCAAAAAGCAGAGAGCCCAGATCCGCATTTTGAATAAATTCTTGTTGTATTTATTTTTCTGTCTCCCTCTTTACTGCTGCTTCTTTTTTTGCTGCAGTGCTCTGTGATTGGTTGAACACATGTGTCAAGCACGGTCAGGATAAGGAGTCTTATTGGCTGGTAATTCAACCCTACTCCACACTTCACCAACCACACT
Source organism: Poecilia picta (assembly GCA_033032245.1). NCBI lineage: Eukaryota > Metazoa > Chordata > Actinopteri > Cyprinodontiformes > Poeciliidae > Poecilia > Poecilia picta. Next base: position 18,102,894 of record CM065366.1, on the reverse strand, counting down.
CTCCCCAGGCCTGGGCGTAAATGAGCAGGCAGACAGATGAGTGGCTCAGGTGGGGTCTCGCTACTAAAGAGACGAGAAGAAGCACTTTTCGCCACTCCAGGTAACACAGCACCAGCATGGGGACAGGGTAGCAACAACAGGCACAGATGAATCTGCTGGGATCAGTGGTTTAAGAAAAACCCATTTAATGCATTCACTTTTTATTGCAAAAGCATAAACTCCCACTGAAAAATCTAATTTTTATTTTGAGTTTTAAGCACGGAATCGCTGCTGCAACAATTGTCACCCCAAACACATCTCTTGAACCAAATTAAGCAAATATTCTTTAACATATCACTTTTGGGTTTTCTTGGAAATAGAAACTATTCAAAACAAGGAAACCATTTATTTTGCAGTCTAGGTTTAGCAGCATTCACGGTAAGTACCTTGGTTATGAAGGGAAAAGAAAAAAAATCATCACTTTTTGTGAGAGAACTGCAGCAAAAAGCGATGTCTTGGAGTCACCGAGTCTCCATAACAACCACACAATGCCATCTTCATGCCAACTGGTCGTTTGGGAGGTGCGCCAGCAAAAAAAGAAGCTTTTCTCATCCTACCAACAAAAACAACTCTCCAGGTAGAGCATTTTCTGTAACAAACACTCCAGGTGGGCTTGACACAAAACAAACAATGACTATGTTAGGAAACACCTCATGCTAACTGTGGAATATACTGGAAGATATACTGGGCCTCTTTTTCTGTAATCGTGAACTCAGCAGTGCTAGAGCATTTTCTACAAAACTCGGATGGACTTTTAACAGTAAACTGATTCGGGTCATTGTTGGATCTTTCGGCAAAAATTTAATTCCAACACATACAGCCAAATTGAAATGTTTCACCAGAGACAAAATAAATCATCTACCATTAACCTGAAGGATGGAGGATATAGGCTTAAAATTGTATCATATTGTGGCATTTATTCCGAAAATGATAAAAGTGATTATATATTTGTTTTAACATTAGACTCTGCATAACGTTCGATAATACTGATATATTAAGTCATTTTTAATATTAAGCAGCAAACAATAATTGCATTTGAATTTAATGTTTACTGATGCTCTGACTGATGAACCCGGATAGATGGGTCCCTTATCATCGTCATTATGAAGCACACCATTTTATTCCGAGAAAACATTAAACAATTCAATATTTGCCCTTGGATAATGGATATCAGAGTCCCCAGACAGAGATGCTAAGGGATGCATCCTGAGGGACGACCAGAACAGAAGAGAGCATAAGACCGAAGCCAGAACTCTGAACAATACGGGTCGGACAGCTTCGCTCCTCGTGGGCCGGGGTCTTTCAGGTTTTAGATGTGCCCCTGCTAAAACACCTGATTTAAACGTTTGAGTAATATCCTCCGCCTGTCACCAAGTTCTGCAAGACGCTGTCCTTTGAGGACTGGAGCTGCCCACACATGCTCTAGCGAGAATGTGCGAATATGAGTGGTGAAAGATCTGTGTCTCTGTGTGCTTCAACCTTGTTAAACGTTATAGGAGGAGATTCAGGGCCGTCTGGTTTTCAGTAGGATCTTATTTCATTGGAATTATTTAGAGCGCTTCTCAAAAACAAGCAACGTAATTCTATCAATCAAGGTCACTGCTTTTAAACCATTTTATAATTTGTTTTAGACTTGTGTATATGGTTACAGTAGTTTTACTTTTGTGTGACCAGGTGTCGTAATGTGTTGCAGATTTCTGCCCACGTTCCTCTTGCAAATAAAATCTGTATCTCATTGAAGTTTACATGGTCAAATAAAGGAAAGAAAGGAGGTTGTAGAACACATCAACAGCAGCGGTACCAATAACGCTGCCACTGGTGATTTTTTTAAACATGGTTTTTCCCTGTCGATACATATTCAAAGCCTGGATTTCTCAAAAAAATGGCAATTTAAGAATGTTTCTGCAATAACATACAACATTAAAGCCTTCCATACGTCTTTAGTGGGGTGCCAGTGTATTTTCTACATCTGTATATCACCTTTCTTTGCATGTATTTTTTCTGGAAAATGCAACTGAGCAGTGGTGAGCATTTATTGTATAATTTATAAATTATTGAGATAAAGTTCTGATTGTGATATTTATTATTGCCACAATAAATTCCAATGAATAATGTTTAAAACCCACCATATTTCTACATTGTCTGAATTGTTAGTTTTACTCATTTTTCCACAGTTTGTTCAATAAGAGTATCAATAAATATGAATGCATTTAAAAATATGATTAAATGTAGCTACTGTGTGCAGTTTGTGATAGAAATGACACTTCTTAACGTTAGTGGTGTCCAAAAGAGGCATTTTACAAATGGAAATGTTTTTCCTGAGCAGTTATTGTGTTTGTGGTGCAATGATTGCTGTGTCATGCCCAAAAAATTAATTAATAAATAGTTCTTATCGTCACTTTTATTGGTATCGCAATAGTGCCACAAAATATCAAGATAAAACTTTAAGTCCATATCGCCCACATTTAGAAGTAATTAATTATATAAAGAAAGATTTCCACAAGTTTATAATCATTAGAATAATAAGTGTGGATTGCTTTTCTGAAATCTAAGCCAAAACCACCAAACAGTAAAGTGCTAAAGGTCACTTTAGGATAGCTCATCAAAGCTTAAAAAGGTTTGCAAATCCGGCTGACATCACACACACACACGCACAAAAAATGCAACAAAACTGGTCACGTCACTGCTTTGAGTCACTTAACGTGTACAACACCAATCTAAATAGCTGCATCAGCATGCAGGATAAATCCACAGACACACACACACATTAGCATAAAGTAGTAGTGAGATGCAACAGCGTTCAGTGTGTCTCAGACACAGCACACCAAAAATCAGCAGATAGCGATGAGAAAAAGTGAGTTTCCCAACAGTGATTCTGCCAATATTGTAGTCTATCACACAGCAGTAGGTGTGATTTTCACCTGCAGGCCAGACAGAAAAATAAAGCTCTGTGAAGATTCAACTTACCAGTGGGACTTGGTTGGCGCTCTCCGTCCACTGCAAGAGCTCTTTCAGCCACCTAAACAAAACGAAAAACAATGACTGAAACAGATGTATTTGCCCAAACGGTAAAATACAGTCGAACACTGACGCTGTGATCCACTGACTCTTTGTGCTTTTGCTCTGGTGCTACACATACACCAGTGATAATGTGAAGTCTAATATTCAGATCAGAGCAAGAGTGGCTGTTTCGCAGATTGAGGTCAGGATTTGGTACAGAGTGTTATGTAACCCGATATATGGGCCAGAATAATAGTATTACATATGAGACAGCAGTTCAAATGGAAGTCATGGTAGAGAAAGGCAAGCAGAGACAGACTGCGAGAGCAACTATATTTTTAGGCCATGGCTCAGACAGACATGCCCCAGAGAGCTTTTTGTATTAAAAGTATTTTAATTGCTCTACTTTGCTATTATTGTGTGCTCTCCGCTTTTTCCCCCTTACATTCCGTGTTTCACTTTCTGATTATTCCTTAATTTTAACATATCCGCAATATAATGCCCTCACTTTTGCACTTATATTTAAAGATCTCATTCAGGTCTTGTCAATCTGTCATTACTACGTCTGCTTTTTGTTCTCCTCTATTGCTTGAGAAGGGTGGGATATCCGCATTGGTTGCTATGGCACCAGACAGCTCCTCGTTTTCTCAGCAAACTGCTATCTGTGATTGTGTGTTTCGGTGTGCAAGACTCTGGACGTGTGTGGGCGTGTGTGTGTGTGTGTGTGTGTGTGTGCATGCTACCACCTGTCCACATGTGGGCACAGGCACTGTATACATGCATGCATACAGTTTACTGAGAGTTGTTGCAGCAAAATGACAACTAGTGTCTAAAGATGTATGCTCCAAAATGCTCAGCAATATGCCCAGCTCTTCACTAACCTGCTGGATGTCACATCTGGTGAACATCTGTTTAAAGTAGCAGTGTATATTTCAGTGTCTCAGTCGGTGCGTGTGTGTGTGTGTGTGTGTGTGTGTGTGTGTGTGTGTGTGTGTGCGCACACGCGCAAGGCTTCCCTACATTCGGAGGGAATTTAATGATTGGCACAAAAAAATAAACCTGTCATAGAATATGTCAAGTACTAAATGAGTAATGATCAGAGCATGCAGGATAATTGTTAAAATAATAGATGTAATATATTTTTATGCGTTTGCTTCATGTTATTCATGGCTTGGAACCCGTCATAGTTTGCGATGGGCGAGGGGAGTGGAAGCGTTACCCTTTAGATAGGTCATTAGCGCATCACAGGGCTAACACAGAGATATAAAGACAAACAGTGAACAAACACCAACATCTCTGACCATTTACTCTATAGTCAACTGCAAACCTAAAGTTACTGGAGAAAACACACCCACACAGAGGGAGAGCAACACACTCTAGGGCCTGCAAATGAACGATTAGAACAGGAAATCTGCTTTCTATGAGGTGACAATGTTAATGAACACAATACTGATTATTATCCTTATTATTTGTCATAACATCCACTTTCTATATTCACTTATCCAGCAGTTCATAGGCAAGACTTGGGGAACACTCTGGACATTACTGTGGATCATGAAGATGCACAGTAACTTTCTATCCTTTAAAAAATTGAAATAATTGATCTTTATGTTTCTGGGGCACAGCACTTTTGCTTTATGACAAATAGACATTGAGTTTGAGTCTGAACAAGAGGATAACAGCAGCATCCAGCACATACCGAGCTCCCAGCCCAAATCCAGACTTTTTTCCTGATAAAGAGAGGAATCATATTAAGAGGAAATTCAATCTTACTGTGGCTTCATTAAGTAATCCAGATGACCTTGAGGTTAGCTTACCTAAAATTTAAATTAAATAGAGATTGACCAGCGTTAGACATACAGGAAATTGCAATACATGTAAATCAAGAGAACTAAGGTTTTTGCAGCAAAGGGCAGAGAAAAAGTATAATGCACTCAGATTGATTGGTTTTCTATTTATTTTTTGTTTTCTTATCTAATTTTTAGTCTTTTTTACACTAATTTTATATTTTATTTTTATATCACTTTGCTTTCTTTATTATTATTCTTATAGAAATTCTTTGCACTTTCCCTGGACCCCACGTTTTTCCCCCATTTTGTGCACCAGCAGATGGCAGTGTCTCCATGATCCTAACTTTTCCAAACAAAATGCAGTCAGTGGTTTTTAAAAGAAGTGCACATATCTAACTAATAAGAAAGGATATTAGGAGCTTTTTAGTTTTTATGAAAGTAAGCTTTTTTCTCCTCCTCAAGGTTTTTTTTATTTTTTTAAATCCTTGAGTAAATACACATTGAAATAGCAAAGACGGTTTAAAGACGAAGAACAGAGACTTTTCCTGCACCATCTAGGATAATCAGGACATAATTAAAGTGAAGAAATATCAAAATGTGTCAGGGAGGACTGAATGTTTACAAAGTACAGTAAACCTACTTGCTGAAAAATATCTCAAATAAAGTAGCCTGAAACCGAAGGAACTCTGTGAACTTGCTGTTCTGACAGCTGAGTAAAGGTGGAGTAAAAAAAGTGAGGAGCAGTCGTCAGTCAGTGAGGAAGTGCATGTGTGTGTCTCTGTTCATGCATGTGTGTGTCGAGGCTTTAGTGTTAAGTGAGTGGGGTGTGTTTTTTCCACTGTGTGAGGCCTCAGGCTGGGGTAGGGTGAGGCGGAGCTCTGGGGAGGCGCAGCATGGGGCGGGCTGCTTCAGCTGAACTCGGTGCACTGTATCTGAGCTCAGGGCGGGAGGTCACAGAGTCCAGCATTCCTCCAGAGCGCTTTCTGTTTACATGACTGCTGCTGGGCCTGGGGGAGGTGGCAGCTCTGCATATCTACACCGTCAGATAAAACCATACCTCGCATTTGTGTTCTACCTAACAAGGACTGTCATCTTTTATTTGTATTCTTGGAAGCGTTCAGGACACAAATATCAGTTCACTCCGACTGCCTGGATGTGGATTCGAACACAAACAGTAGCAGCAGTTTATCGGAGGAACATCATCACAGTAATACGACTTTACATCCTGCTTATCATCAGAACCTGATGACGCGTATTACAATATGACACGGCACTCTGACACAGAGTAGGAATGACTTCAATATAACAAACCAAACTTAAGAAGTTATAGTCATTTATTTCACAAAAATGTATAACTTTACTTGTGAGGATTGTTTTTGAACATGAAAAATACAAGGAGTAATGTCATTGTAATAAACGTTTTGCAAAAAATATTCGTACCCACTTTTGCACATTTTCTCATTTTACAGAATCTATTTTCTTATAATTTCAAGTAATAGGCCACCACAATGCAGTACAATGTAATAGTAATCTGTAAAAAATAAGGTATTAGAATAAATACATTTGTAATGCATAGTATTTATTCTAATGCCTATAAATAAAGTAATATTCTAATTTGTAAATAGTCCTCCTGTGTAACTGAATCAATTAAAATCAATATTTCTAGCACTGAAAATTACATTGAACCCAATTCATTTAGCTGAAGCGGAAAGAGAATGACAAAAGGAAATATACCACAACATCCGTCTGTCACCGGAGAGGCAATCAGAAAATCACCTCAACTGTCAAAACTTTCCTTTACATGACAATAATCCGATTATGGGATTATAACTTTTAGGACCAAATTTAGTTGAAATCCAGAGTCCTTAACAGCTGAAAACATAAATGATTAATATGTTGAATTCATGAGAGAGAGAGAGAGAGAGAGAGAGAGAGAGAGAGAGAGAGAGAGAGAGAAAGAGAGAGAGAGAGAGAGAGAGAGAAAGAGAGAGAGAGAGATTTATTATTTTATACATTTTTATGCCTTGAACAAAATGATTAAAATCAGTCATCAGGTCAGGAGTGTGCAGAAAATTCACTCTGGATAAAATGTATTTACAGATCTGTCAGGAGAAAGAATTAAATATGTCTGATGGAAAAATAATTTTTAGGCTGCTTTCATATGTCAAAAAGCAGATGTTTGCACCACAATCCTTTGATTTTAAGAGATTAATATAATCCTAAAACAAAATGCCAACCCAATCCTGTACCCTACACCTCTGTAATCTTTTTTATTTGCTCCTGTTGTGCTCTCCACCTTCTCCTTCTTCATCCATCTCTTCCCTCTCCTCCTCATTCCTACTCCAACTATCCTGACTCCTTTTTACAACTTCTCAACCACAGCTGACACTGTCCTCGTCTGCTACTTAATGGAAACAATGATAAACCTTGTAGCACTTTTGCAAAAAAAAATACATAGCACAAATACAGTACAAAAAATAAAAAATGACTACACATAGGAAGAGAACTGATGACATTAATTGTATTTTTCAGGTTGAAAAAACTCTATATGGAATAAAAAATAGACAATACTACTTGAAGAATAGTCTGTATATTCAGATATTATCTTTTTAACTTTGAAGGTAATGTTTTCTTTTACTATAAAGAAATATGTACTTTTTCTGGTCAGACTATGGATCAATTTAATTGCTGTTGGACTTGTGTTGTCACTGACCTTGACCTCTAAACCAGGAAAAATATTGGTTAATTTGACAAATTTGGCTGCATCTTGCACTAAATATATTTTCTTTTGCTCTTTAAGTTTGTCAGCCATCTCGTTCTCTTTTCCTTTTGGCATGTTGTCAACATGCCGTTGACACAGCAGTGACTAATGGGGATACAAACAAACTGAATGAACCCGCCCCTTTTTAAATCCTCCTTTCTTTCCCTTTTCTAATTGGGAGGCGTCATTTGTTTTCAATTTGACTGACAAAGAACTACTGGGGAAAGAAAGAGGCAAAATTGGACATACCCAAAGTTCTGAAGTTTACTTTTTATTTAAGGACATTTCTTTCCATCCATTTCATAATGATGCACTACAGTCACACAAAAAAAATGGTAGAAGTTTGAGAACGTGGAAAAGATTTTGTTACCTAAAACTGGTGATATTATAGGCTGAATTTTTATGTCGTGAATATTTTGTGGTATTGATTGTCTGAAATCACAAAGCTTGTCAAGGTATTTATGGTGGGAATATTTGGGCCGAGTTCAGCTAGTCGGTACTCAATGTTGACTGTAGCTCTTCTGTGCTGATGCTTTCACATCCTAGACCCTAGAAGCCAGCTGGTCAGCTCCGGGGGAGCACAACAGAGATGGGGAGTGACATCCAAGCCCTCGAGAGACAGTGCTCTGACTGTACTGTGGACCGGGGAGGGAGGGCATGGCTGTCAAAGGCTCCATTGTTTGATAGGCCAGCATGGTTTCACGTGCAGCGCATGATTCCCACTGTGGGTCTGAACTAAAGCCCAGTCTGAACTAAACTGTCCAGGAGGATGTGGTTGAGGCCTCCTCAAGCAGGTTAAAGTGTAACTGTGTCCGTGTTTTCTCAGGGAAAGTATGTTTATCTAGAGGACCGACATGGAGGCCCTTTTGTTTAACCAAGTAGCAAAGCTCGCCCTTAAAGTAAAGCTCTGTGAAACACACCAACAGGTCGTCCCTTCTGTGTTGCATTCGCTGCTCTTTAGGAACAATCTGTGCATGTTTACATGTACACAGAAAGACCGAAGGTCATGAAGAGAAAAAGATACATGTAAAAAAGTAAAGTGGAGATGCAAAGAGAAATAAAAGAACTACAGACAAAAAAGGCATAGATTTCCAGAGAATAAAACAGGGGAAACCAAATAAATCATAATATGAACATAAATCCAAATTGGAAAGGTTTATTAAATTATATTTTTTTCGCATAAATCAGATATATCAATTTAGGAGATGTAAGGACACCAAAAAGTTGCATTCAAAATTATTTTTAAAAGTCCATTTAATCTCAAATTTAATATTCCAGCATACTATTTGTTATAAATCAGCTCTTAAAAGATGATGGTGCATACAACCACAATTCCTATGAAGGTGTAAAACACCAATAAAAACAATGACAATTTTCAAATCTCAATATAAAGTCAATATATTTAATGTTCAAATGGAAAACTTTGTGTTTTTGCAAATATTTACTCATTTTTAAATTGATGCCTGCAACAAGTTCCAAAAAAGTTTCAGTCGGGGCAAGAACCGACTGAATGGTCCAATAATGTCTGGAACATTTCACAGGTGAACAGGTTAGCTGGAAACAGGCAAGTGGCATGACTGGGTATACTGGGAGCATGCCTACAATTTACAGTCCGCTTAAGAACATGCCAGAGTTTCCTCTGTATAAGCAGAGTTCTCATTATTGTCTGTTTCTGCGCGCTCTTGCTAAATGCCTTATTTTTTCCTGTTTACAAGACAACAAGTTGGCTGTTTAAAAGGTTATTTTGAGCAAACTAAAGGAGTGCTATGTGTTGCTATATATAAGAACATTAGGAGCCCAAAGCATCAGGTTTGGCAATCAGAAGGCTACAGATTAGCTGGGTGGTGGTGTCGGGTGTGCCAACAGCTCATCTAATTAGTCAGCTAATAGCTTGTTAGAATCAAAGGGTTACTTTACAAAGAGCAGAACATCAATAAAATCAAGAAGAGAAAATATCAGTGCAATAAAAACCTTGACATAAACACTTCTGGTTAATTTAAACGTTTCTTTGGTGAACCACTTCAAGTATTTATGACTAAATATTGCAGCTTATAATCTCAATACAATTTAAACTGGTGAGTTTATCATAAAGTGTCAACTCAGCTCTATGAATCTTTCTCCTTATGGCTCAGAAATGTAACAGCAGCAAGTTAACTTCTAACCCCCACATACTGCCTCACATCTTAATAGAATCACACCTAGAAAAGAAAGCACTACTTGAAAGTGCTTTATTTATGAAAGAGGACCAAAGACACGCAAGATAAACAGCTATGTCCATTCACAGTCACCCCGTTATTCAAGTTGGAATGAAGAGCTCACATGCAAGATAGTGGGTTAGTATTCAGATCCGTTTACATAAATCTAGCAACACTAACACAGGTAAAAGCAGGCATTGCTGTCCAGCCATAACATTTACAAACACAGAGTGATGTTTGTAATTTTCATGACATTACATTATTTTTCAAAGCTTTGCTGGTGACAAATGGCTCCATACAGCCAAGACCAACTTCACACAGACTGTATTTCAGATAAACTCTAGAAAACATTCAATCATGACTAAACTAGAGTTTTAGTAGTTTGTCTAAATCTTAAGAGAGAGCGAGAGAATCCCCACAAGACAAATTTGAACACTTGCATTGAACAGTCATGTTTTATCAAAATCTGTTTGCATCGCGTTATAAATGTCACAAAGAATGACATTGCTAGAGTTTAAAGTTTTCTCTCTCAGATTAGGGACTTTAATGTAAACTCCTGATCAAAGTCTTAACACCAGAAAAGCTGCAAAACTATTACAAATGTAGTCGAGTCATTGTAACAAATCGCAATCCTACGTTCACTGAAACTTTCACCTGAACCCTTGACTGTGATCAGATGAGAATAAAATTGAGCTTTTCATGCTGAACAGAAAACTTCATATTCGCTGATACGATTGGTGGGAAATCTGTGGGTTTTTTCTTCTCATAAGAGGCCACAGGGTCCTCGCAAAGAATGCCTGGTAACATGAACTCTATGAAAACGGGGCCCACAAACAGAATTAGCTTCTGGGCTGGGACCCTCTGTGCAAACTCACAATTCAGCAAAACATTTAATCATATGAACCGTCATAGGATCAAACAATTCATAAGATTAAGTATTTTCTTTTTGGAAAATGAAAACTATTTCATTGTTTCATTTACTATCCACCATGACCTTCATTTAGCAGAAGTGCTGGTTGATGCGTTTTGATTGGCTGAGAGGTTTTTTTTTTTTGCAGGAATGTCCTCAACAGGGTGGCTCTTTTCATGTAAAAAATGCATCCATTCATGAGGAGTTTATGATAAAAAAAAATTTAATTAAGTTTATTAGAATCAATTTTCTTTATTTTTTTCCCCTCATCTTCCCTAAAACTTTAAGAGGGCCACACTTTGAAAAACACTGATTTAAAATACTAAATTTGGGAGACTAAATAAAAACCTGGCGATCTAGACAATGGAAACAATAAACTCACAGCTCTACCAAGGTGCTGAAAATGGGGTATTTAATTTTATTATTTGAGCAAGTTAATAATCCAAAACCTGTGGCCAAATAAAAAAATTGTTCACCAAACATAACTAACTGAATCCCCATGTCGAAATGCATTGTAAACCTGTGAAGTGAGTTAAAGAGGAGCATGCATATGACAAGACATGTGATTCTGGATAATTAATGGCGATTAAGATGTGAGGAATTATCAAGTCAGAAAGTAAGTGAATAAATCTATTCAGTCCAGCTTGGTCATGCTTCCAAATATTGACTTAAACTTAAAAGTCGTAGCAAGAACAATGTTTAAAATGTTATATTACTGGCAAAGATGTTGTAAATCTACCTAACTTGGCACTTCTTTCTTTGCAGAGAAGGACGGTTGTTTGCAGCGCATGCAATTTCCTGTGAGCTTCATAGTGTAGCTTCATGTCACGGCTAAATGTCAGCGATTGGGTAAAATCAGATCCAATTGTTTAAAGTGGTTCATTTACATACACCTTGTTAAGTTGTGAACACAGACATCGGGCCAAATGTGCCCACGAGGAGAAGAGTCAGAGAGTAGCAGGTGCCAGACGATGTTTTGGGCGTTTTCTGGTGCCTGTTGTATGAACAAACAAGCTATTGTTTGTTCACACAGATATATGCACTCACATCAGTTTCAGTGCATGTTCAGATTGTTGACACAAGTATAACGTCAAAACACACCCCAACAAATGCGACGCAGACGACCTTGTAGGCTGATGATTCTGTGTCAGATAGCTAATGATTTTCAGATGGCTCAGGCCTTAAATTTTCTATATTCTCTTCTCCTCCATGCTAACCTAGCCTAGCTTACTTATCTCTCTGTCTCACTACGGCACACATGAACAACTAGACCACAGCCAATCAGAGGAGGGTCCAGCTCTTCACTTTTTCTGATTGGTATAAATCTCAATATGGGCCTAATGGGCGTCCCTCATCAAACCACAAGTGTTTTTTTTTTACTAGAATGTTCTCTCTTTCCTTTACACCTCAAGTGGTCAAACACTGTTTTTAATTTCTTTCTCCACCTCTGTATTTAAATTCAATCTTCCCCGCGCCCCCCATCCATGTCCTGCTTTAAATTATGCAATCAATTGGTGGCAAAGAGCCTTTGGAACGTTGCACAGAGTTCTGCTTTTCTAGGATGCTAATCCTTCTGGCTAAAGTCCTAGCGTAAATATATGAACGTGAACTGCTTTCATTTCTCTGGATTCAAACCACAACTCTGTCATGCGTGTTACCTGAGCAGAAACAGGAAAGCAACATCTGGATATGTTCTGAGGGCTGTAATTCTAGAAGCTCTCCAATGCCCTTAATCCCTTCACAGTATGTTGTTTATTTTGGGTCTGTTCTCTGGTCAAGAGCCAGATTTCTTAGAAGCAGCCAGCAGGTTAACAGCAAAGACACAGTGAGGTTCCACAAACAGGAAGTTTGTACATTAGGCACAGTCTTTTTCCCTTTAAAATGAAATAAGCATAGGTAAATTGATCAAGATAATGTATGTAATCATTAGAAAATGAGCTAACTTTATTTTCTCCTGCTTTGTATGTATGACAGGAAAATAACGTGTGTGCAGTATATCAACAGCTACAAGGCCGACCGCATACCAAGAAGTATACTAGTATTGGCAGCTTATATCTCAAGTAGACAACATAGTAGGTCAGCATTTGCCTTTTTAAAAAAAAAATACTAGCACCCACCCTGTCTGTGCTTACTTCGACCTATAAACCAGGCCGCACATCTGTAAAAATGGAGAACAGGTGACAATAAAGTTTCCCGTCAATCAAAGAGGTTCAGATGAACCCCAGAGGATGGCCAGAGCACGACCAGGCTCCATGAGCTCATGGAGTATTCAAAGCCTCCACGGTAAACCTGGACTCACCAGAAATGTCTTTCCAACTGTTCTTTAGAGGGCCAGAAGGAGAAAGACGATAATGCTTTTTCCAGCTCAATTCTACCTAGTAATAATAGCTATCTAGTAATGATTTCAATGAACTCCCATCCAGAACCGTACGGCGTTCATTCTAGATGTCAGCAGCAGAAATGCTTTAGCTGCTCAACATCTCACAGTCGGCTAAGCAAGGTTGATGGGATCAAGTAACTCACTCTAGGAACAACCTGCTGAGTAACAAGCGCAGTAGCAGTTTCATATTTCCCCCCACATATTCGGACATACTTCACTCTTCAGAGAACCCTGCGTACTGCAGGCGGTCTCGATGTGGATGTCCACCAGACTCGTCCCAAAAAAGGTAAACTTATATGCATGTGTATTTGATGATGCACTCACTTGCAGAATGCAACACCAAGCTCACAATGTTGGGAATCAGTACAACCAGCTGCAAGGAGAGACTGCCACTCCATGTGCAGCACTGACAGCTGTACGATGGCAGGCCTAGGGGAGAAGAAAGAGAGGTAGGCCATCTCATTCATCAAACTTACAGGTATCCATTCGGATTGTGGAAAATGAAAAAAATTTGTCACAAGAAATGTAGGCAATTGGTACGCTCCACTGTGAAATGTCAAGCATCCACAAATACCCACAATACACCTGGCCACCTCGACACTGTGCCCCATAACTCAGTATAGACAAACAAGAACAGTACAGAGAAACCCAGTGCAACAGCTTAAGAGGAAATTGTGGATAAAGAACAAAAGGTCATGACACCAGATTGGCAGTATTTTGGATTTTTAAGACAAAAATCTAATCAATAATTATATGTTGACTGAAATGTTTCAGTATGTGTTTTTCATCTATATCATCCAACTCTATTTTTACCTCATACATAGATGTTTATATCAAGAAACCATCAAAAAACTTTGCAAGTTACTATAAAAAGATGCTATGAAAAGCCTTTAAGGTGAAAAAAAATAACGTGAGAAGAAAAGATCTGTCCAAAACAGCTGAATAACATGACAAAATAGGCTATCCTAGTTTTAAAATGTCAGCAAGGCCAAAGAAAACTATATCTACTGAGGTTGATCACTTTATAGTCACTAGGTAAAAACTAATAATGCTTTCACTTTTAAAAGCAGTTTTAAACACACTAATGCGATACACTTGTCCAACTACCACTAATAATTGACTGAGAATTACAAAACACAAAAACCTTAAAACTTAACAAAAGCCAAAATAAGCCCAACAATAACAGACATAAAAAGATTTTTAAAAAAGCAGAAGACAATGGAGACAGAAAAAAAAGGTATGAGAAGAGGTCAAAAGGGCAATGTCAGCAGTGGAAAGGGGAAGCGGAGGCTCATATTTTATAGCCGACGGCAAGCGTGCGGTTTGGCAGGCGTAGCAGGAATTAGTTTATTAGAGTTGTTCCTTTTACGAGGAGCTGTCCTAAGAGGAAAAAGGAGAACAGGTTAAAACTAGTCATTTCTGCCAACTTTGAAAAAAAATGCATCTGCCTGAAAAAAGTACTACTCTTACTCATTTATCAGTAGATAAATCTATAGGTAGTCACACATTCTGGTTCAGAGCTGCAGCACTACTAAATATAAAGCAACTACTTTTCCAAATAACTTGTTTATGAAGAAATATTTGAGAGATTTAAGATCGACAAAGAATGTCCAAGTTCAAGCCATCATCTGAAAACTAACAATATATATATATATAGATAGCACCAAGGCAGACCTACCAAGACATGGTAGTCCACCCAAGTTAACAGGTTAGACAAGAATGAGAGAAGCAGCCAAGAATGCCATGAAATACAGGTCAGTTAGATAGGATAACTATTGTTCACACACAACAGAAACTTGTGTGTTTTTATGAAATTTTATGTAGAAAGTTTTTGTTGAAAGAAAACCAGAGGAAGCCACAAGCCAGGTAGGAAACCCAATAAACATGTGGGAGAAGATGCTCTGGTCAGATAAGATAAGGTGGTCAAACGTCCTCTTTCCCCACCGGACATATCCACTTTTCACATCCGGGGGATTTCATTGATGGATGAAAATGTCTGGGTTTTTATCATTTATCAGGGCACCAAAAGACATACTTAAATTGACAGGTGTGATGCATGAAATACACCAGTATTTCTTTGACGTCTTCCCTAGTGGATGGTTCTCATTCCTTCATTGACGAACAGACAGCAGGACTGCGCTAAAGCTGATGTTTGCAAAGCACAAGTGTAGTTTTACGAACAAACTGGAAAATAAACGTCCTTCAAACCGTAGAGGTTGCAACAAATGGGCAGCAGAGTGCACTATCTACATCACTGGCAAAGGGGTTTCTGGGAATTACAAGGTTCAAAACATCACATAGGCTACCTGGACACAAAAACTAAAAATATGGCTTAAAGTTTATCTATTAAAGTGGCTGAAGAGAATAAAGACAAAACCTAAAGACTAGTGTACACACATTTTTGTGTTCTTAATTTTGGACTATAAAACAGTAATTGTTAGGGTTGTTATTTTCCATGAATATTTTCCTGCACTTTCAACCCCACGTAACGCCGCTTCTCTGCTCCAGTTCAACGCTCCATAATCCTGTGTTGCATCACTGTCGCATGACTGCAACACACACAAACAACAACAAGAAGGAAACATCAGCTGTTCATATTAATCCCATTTTACTTGTCGGACCGATACATATTTGTTAAAAAATAACTAACATCGTCCGATACAGATATATCCTACATCCTTAGTAAATATTTCTATCTATTTCCAGAGATTTTAAGTCAATTTTGCACCTGTTGGTCCCTTGAAGATTACACAAGGTGGACAGCAGGACAACAATCCCGGAGCTGCAGCCTGAGCTATGATCGAATACTTCAAATCCAGAGTTATCAAAATGTGGTACAAGAACCACTGGTAGTCCTGGGACTGAGCCTACAGGATATATATAGTGGTACTCTGAAGACAACTGTAATTCTACTAAAGGATCTGAGAACAACAAGAAACCAAATTTAAAAATATACCAACTCTAAGTTCAAAACGTGGTGGGATTCTCTACATGACTGCTCAGGGACTATGATAATTATTACAAATACCTGTATTTCTGTTATTTTGTACTTTCAATAAATGAAGCAACATGTTCACTAAAAGAGATTGCTGAAAGAAGAGTGTATAAAAAGTTTCATCCATCCATCCATCCATCCATTTTCCTACACCCTTGTCCCTTAATGGGGTCGGGAGGTGCTGGTGCCTATCTCCAGCTGGCGTTCCGGGCGAGAGGCGGGGTTTGCCCTGGACAGGTCGCCAGTCTGTCGCATATAAAAAGTTTCATGAGGTAGAAATGTTTAAAAGTGGACATAAATGTTTTCTGTACTCATATTGTCACAGCCTCCATGTTAGATGCGAAGGTCAGGGAGTGTTAAGAAATCTCACATAAAGTTTACACTTTAAGTTTCCTAACCACAAACAATAAAATGCATAATTAGACCTAATCTGTGAACAAGATGCTAATGGAAAAATATATTGTGTTTCATTACTTTCTTTTTTAAGTTAGAACAAAGTGAAAAAGCCAAAGTGACTCATAAATCTTGGTATTTAAAAAGGTGGAACGTGTTATAAAAAGAACCATTGGTTAAGATTAAAGCATTTTCACGGGGGCGGCCCATTTACAGTTCAAACCTACAGTTTGTAGTGTCCAGGACTCTAAATGTAACTAAACTGTTTAGTTATGCTCTATATCTACTGCAACTATCTGCTTAATTTGATTTGCAAAGAAAAATGGGAAAGCTTTCAGTTTAGTTGTCCCAGGAAGTTAGACAAACCCAAAACAAATTAACTTTTTTTTTCTACTTCACAATTTATTTTGTAAATTACATGAAATCTAAATAAACTATCTGAAGTTTGGAGTTGTTATGGGATAACATGAAAGTTCAAGTGGTGTGAATACTTTTGCCAGGTTCTACAAGTGCAAATATTCCTCCAAACAATCAGAACTATTAACTTTCAAATATTTCCAGCTATGATGTAAGCAGTCTTTACTGTGGAGAACATTTCGCTTCTGGCGGCCCACCAGCTGTTCTCTGTACAAATATACGCTTTAAAAATGCATACAGAAAGCCAAGTGCATAACGAGGTCTTAGCATTTGGACTACACTTCATGTCATGGTTACTTTTTAAAAAGAACATGTTTATTTTTGTTAATAGAGGTTTTTACTTTGCATATGAGCCAAGCAGAAGTTTTCACTGCCTCTAAAGCCCCTCTGGTTTGTTTAGGGATTACTCTAAACCGTTTAGTGAAATGGTGTGTGATCACGCCATTGGGACATTGAGACTGTCTTTTCATGCCAACAAAGAAACAGGTTTTCTATAATATCCTGTCACCTAGAGCTCATACTTAACTTCATACCTGTCCTCGATAAAGAGATAAAGTTCTGTCAAATGTATCAGATAAAGATTTTATAGTGAATAGATTCATGAATAGTCAAATAATTATGAAATAGCCCCCAAAATAACCTGCTCCATAGATACTGAGCAGATCAATGAGTTTGCAAACATCAAGCATGATACCAGAAAAAGAGTCAGTCTCAGCCACTGGCTATGGCAGTGTGACCTTCAAGGCCGGCTGTTGTTATTTTCCATAGAGGTCAGCAGCTAAGAATGTGAAGCACGCAAAGACCGAAACATGCCGTTCTTGTCCCAACAACCACCACCATCTTTTTATACATTTGTCAATAACTTATTGTCTTTGGTGTTCACTTTGCTTTTCCTCAACAACTCATAAAAATCTTTTTAAATCTCAAACAAATGTACAGCTTAAAGCAGATTTGATTTGTTTGTAGATTACAGAAATGTGAGAACTATTATATCAGTATTTCTAAGAGGAGTGCCTCCAGGAGAAACCTGAGAAAGAAATAAGAGTAGAAAAGCTATTTTTATCAGTTTTCCTGCAGGATATCCTGGGACAGCATGTACATTTTAAAACGGAATAACTCACGACAGAAAAGAACAAGTTAAGCTCTCAGTGGGCTTAGTGTCTTTGTTAAACCACATCCAGAATTTATTCAACCTTATCATCAACAAGAGTGTATTATCTGATTTTGGAAATAACCTAGCTGATGGTGTGCACTGTAAAATTTTTAAAGCTTATGTGAAACACATCACATGCAGTTAACAGGAGTTGTTAACTGCAAAAAAGTCATCTCAATTTTAAAATGTACTCAAACACAAGGAAATAACTGAAAAATCTTTATTAAATTTCTTACTGAAATACAACATGCATCCATAAGTGATTATGTTCAACTTTTATTCATTTAATCCAACACACTAATTTAGAAATGCCTGCTGCTAGCTTAAGATTTTTGATTTAATTTATATTTGTTGTTTATTTACAACAAATATATACCCGTGTTGTGGATAGAGTTTATTTATATATCCAAGTACAGCAAGTATTGTTAGAGTTGTGTTTCTATTTGGATGTTTTAATGCTCAAACTTCTGTAGTTACAAAAATTTTTATACAATAAAACTCTCAAAAGTTATACCAAATAATTATCAAATACAATAAACTAATATAAAGCAATCATTTTAGAAATATGTTGAAAAATGTTCATTTATTTTTCTATATTTAAGAATTAATGTAAAATACCTATATTAATTTTTATTTTAAATGCATTAAATCAAATCAATCAGCCTGACATAATTTAATAATTTTTCTAGATTGGTTTTGGGTGAGAGTCAAAATTATCCAATCCCTAAGTACAGGCAAGACCCCGAGTTCCCATAATTAAAAACTAAACCAGAGACTCCCCACCACTTTTGGATTGTAAACACATCAACCAACCGCATGTTAATTTTTTCTAGCTCAGTGAAAAAAAGAAGATGATAAATTTCAGGAAAATCTGCTTAAATCCCTAAATGGGGATAAATACCCAAATATTTCAGTGCCTGTTTAATTCAATACTATTACAGAAACAATAGCACATTTATATCAATAAAGTTTTCAAGAAAAATAATTGAAAATTCTATGAAAATCGGAATTTGTGAAAAATTTTAATTAACAAGTCGCACTGCAAGTACAACCGGGAAAAAGGCATTTGGAAGGAAGTCTGATTAGTTCATTCAATATTAAAGCCTACCAAATAATATAAGGTAGAAACAAAACATGCAACTCATGCTTTCTAAGACATTTATGGATTTAAGCAGATTTTCCTGAAATTTATCAGGCTTTTGGTAGAAGTGTGAAACACCATGTTGCTATATTTTAATTTCATCTAACATCAAAGGTTTGATTTAGTTTTCCTGGTTACTCTTTTGCTCTTTTTGTGGGTTTCCTGTAATAATAAAAGAAACATGTTCTTAACATTTGCTTAACAAATATCAGAAATAAAAAAAAACATAAAGACACCTTCTTTGTATACTGTTGACTCATTGGTTAATAAATGGCTCATCTGCAAACATCAAATTAAGCTCCTGGCATTGTTTGGTAAACAGTGGTTAACATTATGTAAAGAAAACAACTTTTAAGGAAGTTATTTAAACTAAGACCTAACACTGTCTCTGAATGAATCAACCACTGCACAATTGCAAATAAATGTACATCATGTCCGTTGGGCTCCTGGTCCAGGTTTCACTTTACCAACGGTCACACCTGCCTGTGGTTATTCATTACCTCCCTCAGAGGTCATATAGACCCAAGTTTTCTGATGTTCTTTTAAGATTCGTGTGTTTTCTTGCGTTTCTCATCAGTTTGTTGTTGGTTTTCTGAATCACTGACCATCTACCACACTGGTTCTTTAGTTCTACTAAATTATATTTTATCTCCATCACACATCAGCCACTGAAGCTCAGCTTGCATTGAAGTTCACCCGCCATCATCACTGACAACTGTACATAGCAACAAGTTGTTACAATGAACACCATCTGAGGCTAAAATTTTAAGAACCCAGAGACAATTTAATTTAAACAATGTGTAAAAATATGTATATTTTCAGGACTAAATCAAATTATTCGAAGTCAACTACAAAACAGCCTTGATCTAGTGTCTGACCTAAAGTAAAGACGTTATACCGTCTTCTTGTTTCCTGTGTGTGGCAATACGTGTGTTCCAGTAAGTGTGTTTATTTCTGGACATGTGAAATGTCTGTACAAATGATCACGGCACAACAAGACATACCCGGAGAGACGCAGAGCAGCTGAGTCTACTCCAAAGACCAAGCACAGAGCAGGCAACCCCTCATAAAAACACAACACACATGCGTGTGTACACACACACACGCAGGAATAAAAACAACGCACGTAGAAGAAAACTGCATCAAAACTTTAGTTCTGCACAGTTAACCACTCTACAAGGAAGCATCTACGAGCTAAGAAAACATTTGTGTATTTATGTTGAAGCCAAACAAGTCAAAGTAACTTCAGCTGTTTGAGAGTAACTCACCCTTTTCTTCACATAACTCTGTCTGTCGTCAGTCCTCGGATCCTACAAGGCAAGTTTGCTCCTCGGATTCGTTGAATCTCAAGATGGAGGGGAGAAAAAAAAAAACCTCTCCAAACACAATTCCTCTGCTCTGAGTTTTGTTATTGTAAGTGTACCGGGTTAATTTCTGTCTCCCTTCCACTGCCTGTTGCACGGGCTACTGACGTGACAACACAGATAAACAACCTGTAGGAGTGAGAGAAACCAGTGAGTGCTAAAACACACAGGTGCATGCAGACTGACAGATATTACAGAGGCACGCAGAGAGCTCAAAGGAAAACTGTATGAAACGGCTCCTTTGCCAGTGATTCCCCTTGTGTGGGACTCCAACCTTACTCCACCTACCCCCTCCTCCCTGTGCCTCCCCTCCCTCGCTCCCAAACAGCTCAAAGACATAAAAGAGAAGGACTCACAAACTCCTCTTTCTCAAAATGTTACTTTTGAACAGATTTAAATGCAATATAAAGAAACTTTTTTTTACACGCGCATCTTTTGCAGAACAGTTTAACTTCTAAAAGCGCCATTCGAGTTTGTAACCTGCAGGATTCGAGAAGATAAACTCATTTCCTTGTCACGATAAGATTAGATTACACAATTCAGAGTTACAATTGAAGCAGAAATGTCTGTTGAAGGTTTTCTCAAAATGTTTGGCAGAAATGAATGTGTAAGTGATAAAGGAATTTCAAAACAATTCAACACAATAACTGTCCAAAAGCAAAAACTCCCACCAAAACTCAGACAGCTTATATTCTGATGACATTTAAAGATAGAGTAAAATCAACATGAAGGTTTTTGAAAGCATAAATCAAAGTCCTCCTTAGGCGAATGTGGGCCTCAAACAGGCTCTTACATGAATAAATCTAGACGACTGACTTGTGTTCGAGTAAGTCAAAGCAGAAGTATTTCACAATATTGAAAGTTGCCCCTTCATTTAGAAAGAATGCCTAATGTAATCTGAAGAACTCCTCTACAATCACTGTTAGTTCAGTTTCATCCATTTAAAACTAAGAGATGATATTTCTGGCTATGTGCATGAGTAGTAGTAATTGGCATTTTACAAACTGGAGTCTGTTCACAATTGGCGGAGACGTCAGTAACTCGCGATAGCTGCTACCCCTAGCATCGAGAGGCTAAGAGAACATTTTAATTACAAACACTGTAAATATAAAACCAAAAAAGTGACTTTTTCAGAACAGTGAAAACACTAAAAGTGTTGATAACACCCCATGTTAATTTATTCCCCTCTCATGGGTTCATCCTTGCTTAGTACTGAATCCAAAATATTTCACTTTTATGATCTCATATCAATGTTTTATTCCATTCAGTTTATTTATCTAGTGCAAAATTACAACACAAGTAATCTCTAGCTACTTTGTAAACCGGTCGAATATTCAGTTCAGATCAATTTACTTTAGGACAAAAATACAATGCAATTTCATTATATTATACAGTAAATCAGTTCCATCATGCCAAGTGATTAAAATAAGGAAGTCCGGCTAAATGAGTAGAGTCTGTAACTTTGTACACATATCAAACATTAACCACCTTTTAAATTCAGACAAAAAAATTGAACAGCAGCACGAATTAATATGTTTAAAAGTAGGCACAAGGGTCACATTATGTCAGAGTCACCTTTTACACAGTAATAGTTCTTTTATTAAGCCATCTGAGCTAGACTTGCTGTCCTCCATATGCAATTTGAATTTTTGTTTTACTTAACTAGTGAAAAAAAGCCAGATTTTTGCTTTTTCCATGGTGACAGAGAGGATTCCTAAGCTTTATTTCTAATTATTTCTTGAATAAT
The DNA here is from genome assembly GCA_033032245.1 of Poecilia picta. Taxonomy (NCBI): domain Eukaryota; kingdom Metazoa; phylum Chordata; class Actinopteri; order Cyprinodontiformes; family Poeciliidae; genus Poecilia; species Poecilia picta. Next base: position 18,080,609 of record CM065366.1, on the reverse strand, counting down.
ATTATAACCCAACACACTAAAATAAAACACTGGTACTGTTCAGTTTTAATTTACAGTCTACTGTGGCAATGAAAAATTTATTAATTTAGTTTTTTAAAAAATGCCAGAGATACTTCACTTCCTGAAAAAGATGCTTGATACTTTTGCTGACTTTTTCTGTCAGATCAAGCAATTATGATGTTCTTTCTAAGGACTGTCTGACCAACCAAGTATTTTTTTTACATTGTTTTAATTCCACAATAAAATGGAAATAACATTAAACACAAAGGGAAGATTTAAAGAAGTAGTGATAAAAAATGATGGTATAAGAGGTCCCCAAAGACTGTACTAAAACCTTTATCTAATTTTTAGTAAAAATAAGAACAAATTGTGTCATAGAACACGAGGTTTGTTTATGCAAAAAATAAGTAAGTTTTCAGTTTTGATGCCTTTACAGTGTTTTTTCTAATCAGTATTTCACCTTCCAAATACAGACCAGAGGGAGTCAGAAGATAACTTTCAGATTCCAGTACATTCCCAGTTGTTTAAGCCAGTTTATGTTCTTACTTTAAAAAATTTAAATGTTAATGTTTACGTCAAGAATGGCCTTATTTCATGAAACGGTCACATCAACAAGCTGAATATTTATAATTATGTCGAGGTGAAGAGTTGATGATCGCCAGTCTAATTCATTACTTGCGAGTGAGTTATTACTCAGCAAAACCGATAACCATGACTGCAAAACAATTTAAAGTTGTTTTTTTTAAGCCTAAAAAAATTATTTCTGTTTATCAGTCACCCTTAAGGTTGGAGCTATAACAAATATTTTATGTGATTTAAAACTACATCAAACTTTAATCAGACGTAATCAATCACTGCATTGGTGCAATGGTAGGACACTGGACCAACGTCCTATCAAAACATTAAAACAAGCCAGTTCACAAACAGGTTGTTGCAAAAATTACCAAACGGACTCAAAGAATTAATTAAAAACTAATCTTTATGACATAAAAAAGCATTATTTCTGACTCATGACTCAGATTTGCCAGTTTTATAGCTAAGCATTATATCTACTGTTATTGGTTCACAGCACCATCTAGTGTTTACTTTCATTTTGGAAGTACACACTGCCATAAGATTGCCTACTCATCATGTAATTTTACATTATTCCTACACACATGCAGAGAAAAAGGAAAATGGCTAGCAAATCTAACACAAATATGGTAAAAAATAAAATTACTAACAAATATTTTGAAGTAAAGTCAAATGAATGTTTCAATTTTGAAAGGATTCATACAAGGTATAAAAAAGTATCTCATCAGTAAGATATCTGAGCTGAAGATCAGCTGAAGATAAATCAAAACATAAATATATATATGAATACATAACTTATTTCATTCTATAACTGTGGATTAAAGTAGCAGAGGTACTTTGAACTCACTGGTTTGTAACATTCAAAACAGGCAGTTTTAGATTAGTCAACATGTGGTTGGTACATTGAGGTTGGCTGAATTTCTTTTTTTAGATGCACAGCTGTCTGAAGCTGTCTCACGCAACAGTCATTCAGTCTGGTTGAGGTTCAGACTTAAATGGCAATTACAAAACTTGATTCTTTCTTACTCAGTCTAAAGGTCAACCTTCGTACTGCTGTCCTGGCGTTATTGACAAAAGTCAATGCAGTTTGCACTGATGCACCTTTAGTAGACATAAGTTGAGCTGCTTTTTTATATCAAGAAACAAAAAATTCCCATAGAGAAAAACATAACTGTAATATTGTATGAAACTGACTTTTTATCACATTTTGCCCCAGCAGAGAGAAACCCCCCATATAGAAAATCTACATCTGGCAAACCAGATCAGGTTTTAAGAAGTGGAGTGAAAAGGACATTAATAACATATAAAACCTGGTTTCCTTAGAAAATGAGAATCTATGTTATTTGACAAAACGGTCACCATGTTATTTACTGTAGCTAAATTCACTTCGAGGCAAGTGTTGGTCAGTTTCCACAATTTATGTGTTATAAACAGAGATGCAGCAAAGTGTAAATTCACAATTTTATAGTATTTTGCTGATTTATTAAGATAAATTTACACTAATGGTTTTTCTCAATAAAATAATTTGTCAGGTGTTATTAAAATAGCTTACCAAAGGATACCGAATAAAATGGATTTTTCAAACAAACTAAGGTCCACAACAATAACCGCAACCAAAAAAAACAACTAAACTATATGACTTTACTTCGCCCACGATCCGTCAAGATCCGTCTGTCACTCCGTTGAATGGAGTCGCGCTTTAGATGAGATTATGTTTATAAAAACGTTCACAAAATTGTCTTCCACTCCATTTCTTAAACACAAGGCTCTCAATGTTATTCTTAGGAACATAAATTAGTATAAGCATCTTGACAGCAGATGTTAAAAATTCAAACGTCTATGGCTAACTAGCTGACTAGCTAATATTTGCGGAACATCGAAGCGGAAGGCACCTCAGATATTGTCTGCTTCAACCTGAGGCTTAAATTAAATGTTGAATTTGTACGGATAACATTTCCCAGTGTTTAAAAACGTTAAAGCAGCATTAAACTGAAAACATAATAAACGGAAAAAACAATAGCTAGCTTAGCCTACCTGAGCTCATAGATGTCTTTATGTTGGGAGATGTCTTTATGTAGTTAAATAAAATAGTTATTTAACTATTTTTAAATAACTATTTTATTATTTAAAAATAGTTATTATTTAACTATTTTTAAATAATAACTATTAAAAATAATAACTTTTTAAATAGTTATTTAAAAATAGTTATTATTTAAAAATAATAACTATTTAAAAATAGTTATTATCCCCCCGCCAGATAATAACTATTTTTAAAGTTAAGGTATAGTCAGAAGTATTTTTTTGATATATTTTTTATAAGAACGTTATGGCTGTCGATAACAGATTTTGGAGTAGCCTACGCACTTTACAGGTGTATTCAATCTCATTAATTATTGCAGGTGTGTTTTATGGCTCAGTGGAATTTACTGAGAAAATATACTTTAAATATATAATACAATAAAGTTCCATGCAAATGTACTTTTATAAATTTGTAACAAGACATTAACATATTTTGTTGAAAAAGATCAACAGAAGGTGAAGGTGCATATAGCCTGTTTGTGATTTTATTTATCTTATTTTTGGGTTGGTTTTTTTGGGTTTTTTACCAACAGTAGTCTGAAAAGTGTCAATTGTACCTGGATTCAGTCCCTCTGATTTAATTTTTTTTTTAGAAACACTTTATTGAAAGTACACCTGCAAGCCATGGTGAAGGTGAACCTCAGCCTGAGTTAAATCTTTTGCCAACTAAGTACTTCAACGCTTGTCCTGTATTTGGTTCCATCCATCTTCCATCAGCTCTGCCAAGTTTCTCTGTCTCTGATGAAGACAACCATTTCCACAGGATAATGCTGCCACCGCCATGTCTTTCATGGGAATGGTGACACATTACATGGAAAGGTGAATGAATTTAACCTCTTCTACCAACTCAACAAAGAGTTTGTTCTTGCAGAACACAAATATGCAGAGCATAACAGCTCCAAAACTGTCTTTTATTAATTTATAGAGTGTGACAGATTTCAAATCATACAGCAAAAGATGCATTAAGCAATGAGTACTAAAATTATTTCATATAACGAGGAAAAAGAAAAAAAATATCAAAGAATCACCAAGAGTTTGAAAAGCAAAGTTTCTATGAGGTTAACAGAGTTTCAGGTGTGGTCATGACATAACAAGCAGTAACTTTAGTAGAGGCGCCTGCATATCAGTAGCAATCCAGTTAATCCTGCATATTAATATTAAAGACTTCATTTGTCACATCATCAACTGATAAGATGTGTGGGCACTGGCTTTACTAGAGGGCCAAATGTTCAGATGGCATCATGAGTGTAACAGTGGAAGGAAATGATATGAAATTTATAGGACCAGAACAGCAATAATAGAATTTTTTTTAAAGCTGACATCAACCAAAAACAATTAAGACCGGTGCTCCCCTGTCTGATTGTCGACCTTTTCTTCTGTGCTTCTTCTATACAATGGGGATGTCGTTACAAGTTAAATAATAGCTTCTGACAAGTGGAAAAATATTTTTGTGGAACAAGTGTGTCTCAACTAATGCGTGTCACAGTGTGTGAAAAGGCAGCAGAGTACAAAGTCTTCACCACCCACTTCCCCCTCTGCTGGAGGAGGGGCTGCAGACAGAGACAGAGCTCTGGGTAAAAATCTTGTTTCATCGCGTCGCTCAGGAAGCGTCCAATTTTCTTCTGTAGCACCTCCACACTCTCAGTAAATAAGTGCCATATAGAGAGACAGGCAGAAAAATGCCATCCAACCTGAAGCTTGCTTTTGCTGTGATCTCAGCACAGACTGGGGTTTTCTCTTTCCTGAGCGTCACATCTAAGTACAAAAGCTGCAATTTATTGGCTTATTTTATTTTATTTTTTTTGCATAATGTCTTTCATTGGAAGTCACTCTGTGTTTCTCTTTGTCCTTTCAATAGTTTGGATGAAATTCTAGAATTGTAAAAGGAAAAAATAAATAATGTTTCAGCAGTTCAAGCTGACAAAAGATAGGGAGCCTAACAGCATATCCTTCAGTCTTGCATTAGCATTTCCCTCCAGTTGAAACTGTGATTGGGTCCATGTGTCAGAGGCAAGATGGGTGGGTCGACCAGCTGCCACACGCCTGTCTCTCCCAATTCTTCACAAGCACAAAAACCCAAGTAGGGAATCTGCAAGCAGGAGAAGACAGATGTGCATGTTATGAATAAAGAACAGGCAAGGAACTAGAGGGGGGTACAGTAAGGGGATGAAAGCAACGTGAGAAAAAGCAGAACTGACCTTTCGGACAACTTGGACAAAGTCCTTTGAGTTTTGGGGGCTGAGGCCTTGTATTTGGCGAGTGCAGGCCTCCAGGGAGGAAGCATGGGCCACAATCAGGACTGTGCTTCCTGTGCGACAGAGGTAAAAAAAATATATAGCTTTTTCAAGTTTTCTCTTACAGAAAAACATCTATATTTTTCAGCAGTATTTTATCAGATACAGTAACAAAAACAGCTGCATATTTGTATAAAGTTTTGCCAAAAAGTAATCATTGCAAAAAAACAAACATTAATTCCAAGTCTTTCAATTGAATTTACAGTAGGTCTGGACTTTAAGTGGGCCATTTTAAAATAAATCGCCATGTTTTGACCTATTGTAATAGCTCTATCTGCATGTTTGGGTTCATCGTTTCCAAAGTCGGTGCTGCATGTTTTAATTCTCTGCCTGGTTCAACACACCTGAATCAAACGACAACTTGTTAGCATCCCTCTGCAGAACATTGACATGCTGAGGAGGTTGTTACAACCAAGGTGTTGAACTAAAACGTCTCTGACCTACAGGAAGTTAAACCTCCACCCGTCCTTTTGCTTCCTCTAAGAAGTTTTCCTTCATGACTGCTCCGTCTATAACTCCACCCATCTTCCTATCATCTCTGACCAGCATCCAGGCCCGAGACTTTATTTAAGCAGAATAGATGAAAGGGGCCTAAATAAAAATGCACTTAACTTATTTTTACTGATAAAACATGTTGCCAACCGTGTGTGATTGTCTTTTCTTCTCATATTTATGCATTACATATGAGGCAAAACCTCTCCAAAAATAAAATGCGAAAAAGTTTACCCAGACTTTTGCACTCTGTCAGAATCTCTCTGGTCACTTGGAAGCTCCTGCTGATGTAGGTATCGTAGGGCTCTGACACGGTCAGTTTGCTTACAGGATAATGAGGTCTGCAGCAAGAAAACAAATTTAAAAAACCATCAAAGTTGATGTACTGCAACATAACATTTAAAATGATCCAACATCTGTTGTTTTGTACTTGTATGTTGTGTCCACACTCAGGTTGGCGGCTGCTAGGTCAGCCGGTGGGATCCAAGCTGGGAGGCTGGTGCCTGAAACCCATTTGGTCCATTCAAACAAACCGGGCTCCACGCGGATTTTTGTCTTGGCCTCCAGCTGGAGACCTGAAACAGATTAAAACGGAGAGTGTAGCTGAGAAGCAGAGAGGTTATTTAGACAAAATGTGCCATTTTTTCCACTCAGAAAAGACACTAAAAGTCTTCCATGACTGAACAAGTTGATAAAAGCTTCACATTTTAACTCCTACTGAGTTTCTTGGCGCCAAACAGTGTTTTCGTTACATACTGGAGCCATTCGCCAATCTAACTGGTTTGATATAACAGCAAGGAAAAAAGATTTTAGACCCAGCACTAAAACTCCCTCACTACCAGACAGTAACATTCATAAATACACATAAAGTGCATGTTTAGATGATGTTTGACACCAGGTCAGTCTACTGATGAGTTGAATGAGGATGAGCTCCTACCTTGGAGGATGTGCTGAGCAGTCTGGATGCAGCGGAGGGAAGGAGAGCAGTAAACAAAGTCTATTGTTGTGTGGCTTCCCAGCAGGGCTTCACCTGAGATGGGCCAAAGCACACAGTCACTCATAATGAATTCCAACTGCACCATGGATTTGTGAATAACCTGCAAATAACACAAACACACACAGACAGACAGACCGACCTACTAGACGGGCCTGTGTGGAGCCAAACACAGTGATCGGACAGTCTTTTTCATAGTCCCGGTGACCTCCGCTCCTGCTTGGCAGGCTGCACGGCATGTTCAGATTAGAACGAATGTATCCACCTGTGCAGCACAGATGAGAGTCTCAGAAGAGAAGAAAACACTGGCATTTTAAAGACCGCATCGCAGCTCTGCATCCCCCACCTTTGGAATCAAAACACTGGGTGACCCAGTGTTTGCCGAACACCACGTCCATCCTCTCGCCATGGCGACACACAAACAGCCTCATCTTGGACGAGGAGGAGTGAGCGGTCGCCTTCGATACCTGAGATGGAAACGTCGTAGGCGTTTACAGAGCTTTCCGAATGTGTTCCTCATGCTTTTCGTATTTTGTCACGTTACATGCATAAATGTATCATATTGGGATTTTTGTGACAGACTCACAAAAAGCAGTAAATAACTTCAAAATGGGAAAAAAAATCATGTATGTTAAAAATCCATAAAATGTGGTATAGATTTCTATTCAGCCCTCTTTACTCTGTTTCCTCCTATATAAATCCCAGTGCAAACAGCTGATCTTCAGAAGACATCTAATTGGAGTAAATTAATTTCAGTTTAAATCCAGTTGCGCAGATCTACAGCTGGATTTATTCAGAACGTCAGTGATAAAACATGGCAGTGGAAGCATTATGCTAAAAATAATTTAAGAAACTTTGAACGACACTGAAGTTTCATAAATGTGCTACATCCAAACAAGCTAAGGTTGAGGTATTTTGCAAGATAAACAGGGAAAAATGTCAGTCTGGTGGAAAGTATAGCATCCATAATCACAGTGATAGAAAATGTTTCCTTTTCTTTTCATATGTGCTGACCTGTTGCACAAAATCCTAATACAAACACTGGGGGACATGATGTGGAAAAAAATCTCAAACAGACCTGCTCTCAAACTCCTTCGTATAATTTCAAATCAAAGTTCACAGTTATCTTTATTAAACCAGGCATTTTAGGCAATAGACGGTTACAGTGAAATGTACCTGCATAGGTGGAAGGAGGCCAGTGAGGCTGGAAGGATCCATAAGACTGTCAAGCAGACTGTCATTTAGCTGTCCATCAAATAAAAGCCCTCTCATGGGGCTACCAGAGGTAGATGGAGAAGCACAGTTGAGAAAGGAGTGAGACCTACCAATCAACACAAGAACAAACTCAGCTTTATTTATTCATTGTACTTAGAAAGTCACACAGCAAGCCTACAGCAGTGTACTTGTCGGGAATGTTTCCCCATCCTTACCCATGAACAACCCACGTGTCTGACTCGTCGGCGCGGCTCACGTAGTTCTCGGGCAGCAGGCCGGACAACCCGGTGCCCAGCGAAGTGCCGTACAGCCAGCCCTCGCTGGCTGTGCTCTGCTCCACTGGAGACATGAAGATGAAGTCCCCCTGCAGCAGCTCCAGCTCGTCGTCGTTCTGAGGCACGTAAGGGTACATGACTTGAAGCGTCTGCAGGAGGAGAAGAAGAGTCGTTGGGAGAGATGCTTTCGTAAGAGGAGCTACTGGCTTGGTGGAGGGAGGGCTACCTCGTGGCTAGCAAAGCGAATATCCCTGGAGAGGAGCACAGCCAGCCAATCACAGCCCGCGGTCACCTCTATGCTTTTAGCCAACTTCTCCAGAATTGGAAGATGGCTGGCATTAAAGTGGTACGCCATGGTGACGTGGAGCTGCTTCTTATGGGGCTCGACGTGAACATCTGTAAAAAGAATAAATAAATAACACACACACACATTGATAAAACATCAAGTACAATGGTACAATTTTCTCACGGATAGAAACTCATTTCCTCAATATTTATCTTTGCCTAAGGGTGACTTTAACGCTTCCTTTAACAAGTTAGAATAGATCTCTCAACTACACTGAACATGTCTGCAAATTGTTTTCACAAAATCGCACTTAAGTAATGGTATCTTAGTGTAGTTACTTCTGCATATTTTGAGATCCTATTAGAATGACATGTTTTAGGGAGTCCTGTCCCTTTAAGTCCAAATAAGCTTTACACTCGCACATGAAAATGGCTGCATACAGGTGCACAATTATACAACCGTAAATCTTTGCACAGCAAACAAGAATGCAGAAACTGATTTACAAATGTGAAGTCAACAACAAAACACTTGTCTTTTCCAGCAGCCATTGTACAGAGTATACAGCAGTAAAACGAGCTGACCAAACCTGTTGGTCTGCTGCTTTACTAGCTTAAGTTGCTAGGTAATGGCACAGTCCCCGTCGAATGTCATGTAACAATTGGTAAGTTATTGATGCAGCTCATTTTCCAGATACCAAAAAACACTGACTTATCGTTAAAAAAACTGCTTTTTAAGCTCTTTTTACAATACTTCAGACCCAGTCAAAGACAAAAATGTGTAAGATGTTAATTTACTCCCACAATAATTCTCCATTTAGTGATGATAACCTTTATTACAGTATCTGCATCTTGGTACCAAAATACTTGATGAAATCAAATCAACATAGTCAGTCTGGGCTATTGACGACTTAAGAGCCCCAATAATGTCCTGTAGCTGCTCCCTTCACAGAGAAGGAATCATCGCTCTGTCCTCATCTGAAGGGACAAACCTGCTTTAGATGTCGCCTCGGTTGCAAAGTCAGCAGCAAAGCTCTTCAGAACCTCGGCCATCTGCTCCTCCACAAAAAGCCCAATGAAGCTGGAGGAGATGTAGAGCTCCAGAGGCAGAGGCATGGGGATGCGACCTTTCCACTTGGCCACGGTGGTCAGCAGGGCGTCAGTCAGAGCCTCTACCTTCTCATCAGCACACTGAGGGGGCAGAAGATAATTGGTGATCACAGAAGAAGAAGCAAATGAAACAGCATCAGTAACTACAATGCCGTAAACCTTTTCACATCTTAAGAGAACAAAGTTCAATGTATTTTGTTAGGCTTTTGTGTGATAGTCGTGTGGTTGTTCTGAACTGGAAGGAAAATTATACATCATGTCAACTTTGTTTTATAAACAGCAACTTTCCCTCCATCCATTTTCTTAACACCCTTAGTGGGGTCGGGAGGGCTGCTGGTGCCTATGTCCACCTAACGTTCTGGGCAAGAGGCAGGTTCACCTTGGACAGGTTGCCAGTCTGTTGCAGGGCAACATAGAGACACACAGGACAAACAACCATGCACACACACATTCACACCTAGGGACAATTTAGACAGATTAATTAACCTGACAGTCATGTTTTTGGACTGTGGGAGAAAGCCAGAGTACCCAGAGAAAACCCACGCATGCACAGGGAGAACATGCAAGCTCCATGCAGAGGGACCAGGGCTGGGAATCGAACCCAGAACCTTCTTGCTGCAAGGCAACAGCTCTACCAACTGTGCCACTGTGCAGCCCTGCAAGTTTGTATTTTCAGAAAGGAAATAGTCTCCAAACAAATGCAGACTCAGACAATCTGTCCCCACAAAAGAGGAACTTCGGTCTTAGGCTAAACTGAACAAAAGGGGATTGAAAACAAAAAGTGAGGTTACCAGTTAACGTTAATTAAAAAAACAAACATAAAGTTACCATGAAGAATTGGCAGAGAGTGATGTGGGGGAAGATGTTGTGGGCCTTGTTCTTCCCGCAGGTGAGGCGGGACTGCTTCCAGAAGTGTGTGAGCTGCTGGAGCAGAGGTCCGCTGGGCCGCAGGTACAACACATATTCTCTGGGCAGGGTTCGTCCAGGAAAGGGTCGTCCAAATGGGAGAAGAGCCTGAGAGCAGCCAGAAACAAGGGGAGGACAGGAAGAGCGGTTACTATCCAGCAGAGGGCGGTAATGAGAAGCCGCAGAGATTCAAAACAATTTCTTTGAAGTAAGAACTGCAAATGTTTGTCTCCAAAGTATATATGTTCCTGTTCTGTGTTACACAGAACGTGAGTAGATGAGTTTGTGTTGCTCTCACCAGTCACAAGCCGCCTGGACGTTTTTGCCTCCAGTCGAAACCAGAGCTTTCAACCTGCAACGGGAACCAGAACAGAGGGGGGATCAAAGGACGATCACAGAATCAATACTCTCTCCTGTGGGACCAGATGCATTCAGAGCAGCTCGCTTCATTTCATTTATGACCTAACTTTAATGCTTAGAGCAGAGGGTTCATGAAACAGAGCTATTCTGATTTAATAAACCTGCTATGGTTTTTCTTAGGAAAGCATTGTGAGGGTTTTATTGTCATAAAATCAAACGTGTTGGTTTGATTCACGAAGCTCAGTCTATGAATAAGTAATGAGCACTTATGTGCTTGAGAATATTTAGGCCAAACCATCTCTAAGTCTTGTTTAACAATTTATTTCCTCAGCTGCTTTATGTAATACAATTTGCAAGCATGATTAATGCTTTTTTGTTGTACACAAGATTCACTTTAAAATAGATTTCACTGGTAAAAGGCACAACAAGGGAACTCTGGGTGTTTTTTATACGCTTCCAGTCATCATCTTGTTGAAACTCCAGAAATCCTGTGCACCCTGGAAAAGGTTTCGACATCAAGCCACATGGAGTGTTTCAAAGCATGACATCCATACCGAGCTGCACTTGGGATCCCGATTGCTCAGTCATTTCATCAGACCAGAGGCTTTTATTTATGGCGGCTTAGGAAGAAACTAAATTAAGATGTTATTCGTCACTGACAAGGACGTTGCATGCTTTTAGAAGTTTTAAGCCATAAAACTTCTTTTTTAAACACTTTGGATTTTTGTAAAACAGAGTTTCTTATGTGTTGATAATTAGACTTTTTGACAGTTATCCTCTGCAGTGTATCCTGGAATCCTGTTCACATTTTTTCCATTACTGCATCACTGAGCTTTTATTGACTGACAGCGTCTCTCCGGTCACGCTCACGGGAAAAACCCACATAGTTGTCCCTTTAAAAGCATCTACAAATTATTAACTGTGAATGCAATAAAAAAAACATGTGCTATTCTTATAACTTGCCTTGATAAGTCATGCTGTTAAAGCAGTTTATTTTTTGTTTGTTTTTTTTAATTCTTGCTTTTTTGGGCTCCTTAAAGAGGAAATGGGCAAAAAACCTCCATGTAGGAACATTTTTGGTCCACAAGGTCAGAATGGTGGTCATAGTTCTTAACTAAACCTGTTAAGAATCAACAAAAGTCTGAACACTAGGTTGGAGGTTGAATGGTCTCAATCAAAGCATATTCATGCATTTGAATGGCCCAATTAAAGTCCGGAGTTATATCTCAACTGGCAAGATTTGGACAGGCAAGGTTAGGGATATATGTCAATAGACTTGCAGCTTTTTTATTGGAAAAATATTTTAATTTCTGGTAGCTGTGACTATGTGGTATGAATACTTTTGCAATGGAAAAACCAAGAGGTTCTCCTTTTAACATTAAGCCTCCACACACCGCATGCAAATTCTGGTCTGTGGGCAGGATTTGCTTATTGGTGAAGATAACACAAAGTACCAAAATGTGACTTCATGTTATCTCATCAACAAACCGTTATCCATCATATTTGCATCCATGCATGCAAACAACCAGCAACTTTCTGTTTTGTCACACTACTGCCGCTTGCATATTTACCCAGATGAGCCGTACGGCACGGCATAATTCTCTTTGCCCTGTTTATCCACGATACATATTTGTATCTTTTGCTTATTATTCAGATGTGAGCGACTGCCAAATAACCGACGACAGTGATAAAGACTGTAGCTGAACTCTAAGCCTTGTTACTCCATCTCCTTTCAGCTGGAGTTCTTTGTGCATTGTGTGAGAACAAGGCACGGGCCCAAGCCAATAAATGGCTTATTCATTGGATCAGTAAACAAAAACACAAAACTGATATAATACCGCCACACTTTTATCTAAATGTTAACTGTAACATAGACAGCACTGCTTTTTACCCCTCTGTGCAGACATTATGATCGTCTCTAAATACCAAATTAGTCGTTTTCTGTGCCACTGCAAAGCCTTCTGACTTCTTTTTGGAACGTGATTCAGACTCGCTGCAGCTCCTCTGCGTGTGACGGCGCCGATAGTGCTTACTGTGCCCCCGTTTGTGTTCAAACTCAATGAGCTATTTTTAATCCGTCCCACAGAGAGGGTCCTAGATTCGGCGACGTCCCCGAACCCTGAGGCAGAGCGCCCTGACACACGGCAGGGTGGGAAGGCCGGGTCGGCGGGATGGTGAAAGATCGCCAGGTCTGAACGGTGCGCCCCCTTTACACACACACACACACACACACACACACACACACACACACACACACACACACACACACACACACACACACACACACACACACACACACACACACACACACACACACACACACACACACACACACACACACACACACACACACACACACACACACACACACACACACACACACACACACACACACACAGAGAACACGTGCAGTGCAGAGACAAACCCCTGAACTGGTCTACCACGACCACATATAACATTTTATCTCACTGACCCAGTTCCTGATAATACAAGCCATGGCTGGGTGGAGAAGGCTTAACACGCGGAGCCATTTGCGTGCTACAATCGTCTTATATGAAGATTCCACCTGGTACTGTGTGGAGGAGGATTTTTTTTTCCCCTGTCTTTTTTTATTTCAGAAGGGATGATGGGATTACAAGCAGATGTGACTGAGGCTTCATAAAATCCAATCCGAGCTGGAACACAGGATTGCATGCTTCTTATCTTTGTACAAAGAGACCCCTTGTGACATGAAATATTACTAAAGTTCTTATGCAGGTTTGGTGAGCAAATATACAAACATCATGCAACACGGTGAATTTGACCGGTTCTTTTTTTTAATGCTATGACACCCTGTAGTGGGTGTAAACATTAATAATGGTGAGAAGGCACTGCATCAGCTTGGTTTTGACTCGCCTTTTTTACTCAAAAGAGCTGACATTCACACACTGGGGTTGTCTGTAGCGTGAAGAAACAGGTGTAATCCAGATGGAAATATGTAGATAAATTTAACATAAAGTGTGATGCAGGAGGAAATAGTCCAATATAATGGACTAATATAATTACACACAGTTCAAACTTACACAGAAAGAATAAATAAGACGTTTTCTTGAACCAGAGCAAAAGATCAGGTGCAGATTTTCACAAGCAGACTGCCAGTCATGCTAGCAGAGGATGCTGTGTAAGGGGGACACACGCTCATCTGAATGCAGACCATCAGTGTCAACACAATCTTTGATGTCTTGACGGCTGCAGAAAAAGTGCATCAAGCAAAAAAGATCAAAGTGACGGAGAGCAACAGCAACCAAGTTCAGACTGCCGGCTACTGCATCCTGCCACGCCTCAGAGGCTAGACTCAGCCTTCTGCCGCCTCTCTGGCTTTCAGACACAGAAGATCTCAACTCTGCCGTTTTTAAACGTTCAGTCATTTTGTAGAATTGTGATGCAGATCCATGACTTTATGCAACTTTAAATTATTTACTTTCCCTAATGAGGCTTCACAAAGGGGAACAATGAATGCATATTTGTTCAGTGGTCTAAATGACCTTGTTTCTGTAAAATCGGCTGACGCGCGTCTATAATTAAATCATTTATCTTTCAACACTCAGCCACGCAGATGTAAAGATTTTCCTACAAACTAGCCTTGGTCCTTGTACAGCTTATGTTAGAACCACAAACCTCAGTGTATTTGGGGCATTTCATAAACTGACACAAAACACAACTTGCCCTACATTTGTATTTTGCCCTCCTTAACAAATAAATCTGTTCATTTACTTGAGGCTGAAAAAACCCAAAATCTTTCAGGATATTTCATATATGTCACAAGAACTCTTGTGATATTTTCATAATTCCAAATTGCATTGGAATTATGAATGTAACCTCCAAATTTATATATATTTTTATTTTAGAAACACTCAGACAAATTCTGCCCAAAACAAAAACAATCTATTTTTAAAAAAATCAGGGTTTTAAGTACAGAATGATGTCACCTTGATGTTGCAGCACAAGGAGAGACAATACATTTATCTGTTCTTGCAGAATGTGTATGACCTTAACATACAACTGAAGCCACAATGGAGTAGTTTAACTTAAACAATATTCATATGTCCAGATCAGCATTTAATTAAAAGTCAATGACAGACTTTAATCTGCAGATCCCAGACATTCTCCATCCAATCTCGCTCACTCTCTGACCTGAGAGTTGACAAATATTTTGCTCTTGTTCCGGTTCACAATTAGGCACCATTATTTTACTCGTCTATAACATAAAAGAAGAGACAAAGAAACTGCTCTGACTGAATTATAGTGAATGCATATGTGAACAAATCTGGACTCATTAAATAATGGATGAACCGCCAAGCAATTCACAGAAGTCCTCATCAGAACGTATCCCTATTAAACTCAATCTTAATGTTTCAAATGTTTTCTGCTGGAATAAAAGAACAAACTGTCCTCAACTTCTAACTTATTCTCGGCAAACACTGACAAAGTTATTTTTAACTGAATTAGTTTTTGAAAGCCAAACAAAGATTAAAAAGATTAAAGAATGTGCAAAAGCAAACTCTGCCCTGAGTGAGAGCAGTTTCAAAGTACCAATAAAAAAGTGATATCGTCAGATGATTTTTAATATATTTTTTCACATGGACCTGTGTAGCAGAAAATATCAAATATAGCCCTGCAGTTTTCTCACGTACGATGAGGGCATTAGCAGTCTTTGTAGAAAAACTCACCGACTTTTACATGTTTGCTGCGGTCCGGTTTCTCACATGTTTAAACATTCTTTGGGCTGTTTATTACGTTCTAGTCATTTTCCAGACTGCTGGACAAGTTGGAAGTGACAAACCTCCACTATGTAAACATCGTGCTTTTCATGCAGGCAAATTAGCCATGAAAGAATAGCAGAAAAGATAAACTACATTACATGCAAATATAAACAAATGCTACAACATTTGCAGCTAGATGCTCCCAAAGGCCCCTCCTCGACTCAACTCCACCAGCGAAACAGAATTTCCTGTTTATAAGCTGACGGCAAACAGACAGCTCCAAATACTTATCACACCAGCATTGCTGGGATCTCAGTTTGCTGCCTGACACTCAACTGCACCCAAAGGAGAGTTTCCATCAGCTGAAAAAATATGTTCCACTTGCAACAGTGCAATCATTCAGCCTGCAGCAAGGAAATTCAATGAAATGAGAATTTACTTATTTATAGACAAAATGTTATATTTACCATACAGATAGTAGTTGTTTATTCATCCTAATTAGGCTTCATATGCATGAAAACACCATTGGTTAATTTTACACTATAGTTTTTATCTGAAAAATGCCAGCACTCTAGGTTTACACAAAATAAAGGGGGGGGAAAATGCAGTTTATAATTTGTGTAGAGAGCACTTTAGACTTGCTAACAGACATATAGGTTTGGCGACATGTGAAATAACTAGCTACTCCTGGAACATTTATCCAAAATGGAATAATTTGCCTCCATCATTTAGCTGTACCACCTCATTTCATATTTTTAAATTGCCTTTTCTCCAGTTTTCAGTAAGAACAAAGTACTTACTCCTCACATGGACATACACACATACACTGCATCTGAATGTATTGTCTTATTTTGTGTGTGTGTAGCAACTGTGTACCATACAGTTGCTAATATGAATTTATATGTACATGTATTTTTTTTTTTTGGAAGCTAGCTTTAGCTTGGGGGGAAGCATGCATGCTTGTGTTTAAATGTCTTGAATTATATTTTGAATTTACTAGTTAACATTTGTATTATTGTTCATAATTATGTTTTATAAGGAACCCCACCCCCCAAAAAAATCAATGATACATCTCTAGGAGTTATCTTTGAAAATAATACATGAAATAAATTAAGCTAAGCTAGCTGAGCTATTAGCATGTCTCTTAAAATGGTCCAAAATTCACCTACAACTTGTTAGCCTTTTTCAAAAGGTTTGTTAATCTTATCTAAATGAGAATGATAAAAATATTGTACTTTTTAATTAAGTTTTTCTTAGCCAAAAGTTCTAAGCTAACATGAAGAAACTGCAGCTTAAAGTGCCTCAAAGCCGAGTTGTCTCAAACGGTACGACATTTTTGTGTTTAAAATTTTTAAGTTGAAACACTTATTTTTTTGCTTATGTAACCAACTTAGAAGTTTGCTACAATAATTCACAACATTTTTACAAGTATCTGATAGTAGTCACCATCTACCTTTGTCAGTTCGAGGACATTTTCCAACACTGAACCTAACACTCCCTTGACTATGAATGTAACCTCCAATCATAAACCCCAAGCAGAAACACAAACTACATTTAGAAGTTGTTGGATTACAGGGTTGGAATGTTATTTACACATGCATTAACTGGAAAAGGAGAAAGACGAGCTCTCCTCAGTGCAAAAAGCCCAGAAGGGCGACATCCTTGAACCAGAGGATCTTGTATCTTGTAAATTAAATTTTCCTTTACTAAATGTAACATTAGGAATAAATATCTGCTGTATATTTACTACCAGATTGCAAATAATGTAAAGAAACTAGACGCATCCGGCGCTATAGAAAACTGTAAAGCATTCATCTGTAATTCTAGGAAAAGACGGCAACACATCTGTCACAACTGCTGTGTAAATGTGTAACTCCAAACTTAGTGTAACTTTGCTGTCATAGACATACACGCAGTACTTAGCTAATCTCCAATAAAAGCGTTTAACAATGCTAATTTCCATGTGCAGCCACTTTACTTTTAACAGAGCCACACATGCCATACTTTTATGCATTTATGGTAAGCTGTGGTAATTTGCTAATTAAATTAACCCCTAATTTGTCCTATGGCTTAGTGACTATTTGATTCACAGACAGGCCTGCTTTGGTGTTACATACTCATTATTTTCAGCAAACCAGGAACCACAAATTGAACAAAAGTATCTGTGGACAGCTGAGGTCTTTTCTTACCATCATTTATCTTAATGATACAGGCGGGAGGTTCACCAGGTCAGACAAGAGCAAATAAGAAATTGACTCAAGTAAAGTTGCGAAGGAGAGAAAAAGGTTTATAAGAAGCCCATGGTTTTAGAAGGCTATTTTTAGTGCTCTATGACATCAGTGAAACAAGTTAAACTGTACACAGAGCAAATGATTCACTGTGAGTACTTTGTTTAAGGCCTGGTGCCAAAATCATGATGCATCACTGAGCCCTACTCACAGTCCCAGGCTGCTACACAGGCAGCGAAAACAGAAAGTGTTTGGGAGTTGGGTTGGGTCGGCAGCCACATGCATGTTGTCTTAAGATGCACCATCAGAAGCGTCTGGCATTGATTAAGCCCACAAATTAAATTTAGATTTAGAAAGGTTTTACATAAAGAGGATACACAAGGCCGGAGCCTTGACATTAGGGTTTTTGGAACAAGTATTTGCCTTTTCAGCAGAAAATTCACTCTTTGCCAAATGTAGGAATGATCTAATGAGAAAAATCACAATAGCTCACTGAGTACAGAACGCCATCGCTCAGCACGACCGCAACCGACTCAGAATCTGCTTCTGCCTCCCTCCCACTACCAACTCGACAGTGCTCTGCAAAAGGTCACAAGCCACTTCCGGAAATGAGCGACTTCCTCTTGGCTGTCTTGAACACAGGCTCAGAGCTTGTTTTAGTTTGCACGCAGCCGCAATATTCCTGATACGTTCGTGTAGAAGGTTTTTCTTTTTGCTGTAATTCTGCCAGAGATTTGCCTACATGTCAAATGATTTCACTTGATGTTACTTTGCATGTTAAAGTAGCATTCTGGATAGGGAAGAGAAATAAAAGTGTTGTAGGTAAGGGGAACAATGTGCTGCATTCAGCGTGCACTCTGACTTCCTCCTACTCTCACAAAAAGACTTCACAGGCGGACAGGGTGGGGAAAAAAAAAAAGAAGTTAGAGCATATAATCTCCACACAGTTATATGCGCTACGGCTCAGAAACCGCGCTGGTTTGATGTTGAGAAGCCATTGGAGAACATGTTGCACAAGAGACATTTGTATCTGTAAAACGAATCTGACAAGAAAACAGAATAGAAGATGAAAAAATGTCATTGCTGATAATAAATGGGGCTCATCATTGGTGGATGTACTGAAGCTCTAAAAAGTTATTCTTACTGTTAAAATCCAGGTTTATGACATTGAAAAATCCTTTGTAAACTTGTTCCACCTTTACGTATATCCTGTACAACATCCTGACTGAAAACAAATAAACCCAAATAAGACGCTATAGCCGGTTTTCATAACCAGGCTTTGGCTGAATCAGGTGCTGTGCAGACATGAGCAGCAGGCCACCCAGAGAGGCGGAAGTTATCACTCCAAAAGCAACATAAAAGCCAGATTATAGTTTACAAATACACCCAGGAACAAAAAAATCCCACTTTCTTTGTTCTGATAAAACTAAAAATAAAGTGTTTGGTAAAGAGGACCTGCGTTGCATCTTGGGTAAAAAAAATGTGAAGCTTGCAAGTCTGAGTACACCATCCCAAATGTGAAGTATGTGAGTAGCAGTATCGTCTTATGAAGGTATTTTGCTAGAAGAGGAACTGGTGCACTTTACAGAATATGTGGCAAAACGATCAAATATTTACAGGAAATCTTAAGAAATCAGTCAGGAAGTTAAAGCTGAAGGGAAATTGGGTAAAGACCGTCAACATGCCTTTTAAATGATTAAAAACTGACTAAATGACAACAAAGTCACAGTTTTGGAGAGGTCAGCACAAGGCTTGAATCTAGATACATAAAAGATGTGTGGGCTGAGCTGAAAAGGTATCTGCAAGCCTGACTCTATAAATCCATTTTCATCAGAAGAAATGGGCCAAATGTCCAGCTACTTATTTATTTCTTAGAAAGGATAGCCAAGATGTTTCCCCAAACAGTTTAAAAGGCAGTTATCCTAAATAACAAAATGGAAATTACAATGTAAACTGAATGTAAATATTTCTTTAAAACTTTCCTTGTTATTCTTGCAGTCAGCAAACGGAAATAATTTTGTCGTTTCCTGACTTGCATAAAATTAAGTATATTAATAAACATGGTTTTTGATTGTGGTCTTGATACATATACCTAGAGATAATCTTGGTCTTTTGCAACTTCTTTGCACACTTAGGCTTTAGCAAAACAAACAAAAAAAAAACACAAGTAAATATATTTTTTAAAAAGTGCTGGAGCAAATGAACATTGTCAGTCTTCCTTAGAGACGCTGTAATTGATGCTAGGTTTGTACTTAAGCAAACTGTATATGACGGGGTGATGTAGATCTACACTCCATTGAGGAGTGTTGGTCCTCAATGGAGCCACCATGGTTCAATTACTGAAGTTTCCTCCTCCCTCTCCCCGTTTTCTCTTTAAATACAGCAAATAAAGGCAACAAGTGCCATAAAAACCTAAAATAAAATGTAAATGTTGATATTAAACTCAAAGGTGCATTACAAATAATAAACTTTTGCCAACAGTTTATTGTGCCTTTCGTACCGGTTGTGTGTCACATTAAAGGTGAGAAAAAAAATTCAAAATTACTTACCAATGGATTTTAACAAGTTGTTTCTCTATAGCTTTGAATTTTAGACAATGCAGATTTTAAAATTGCAAAAACAAAGACTTAAGCCTAAATAGTCATTTAAGATGTAAAGAATATAATAAATTAGTGGAGGTTTAAGTAGTACCTGCTTTTGTTATCCATTAAGCAATCCTGAGCACATTCTTTCAAAGGGAATCCATACTTCTTAAAAAGAAAAAAAGTTGGAGAACCGGCCCTCTGAGCACGAATGGAAAGTAAAAAGTCAACACCGATGTCCAATGTCTCTGCAGTAGGACATGTCTTGTTTACACTCGCAGTTCAACACAGAGTAGACCAATTATGTTCATGTCTGTCTTTGGACTTTATCACTGCAGTTATCATGATTTTTTTTTATTATCGGCTTCCTGCCAACTCAGAAACTGCCACCTTGGTCTCAGAGTGGCTAACCAAAATGAAGCGGGGGGCATCTGACTACATTTTCCATCCCATAATTTATCATTAACCCCTATTTATAGCTTCTTACTAATGTGAGGGGGAAAAAAGTAAATGGACTGAACTTATATAGCGCTTTTCAAATCATTTTGACCACTCAAAGCGCTTTACACTAGAGTCACAGTCATCCATTTGCACTCAAACGCACACACATTTATACACTGATACGGAGATCAGTAGGGAATTTAGGGTTAAGCCCAGGGGCACATCGACATGTGACAGGAGGAAGCTGGAATTGAACCTACAACCTTCCGATCACAAGACCACTATTCTACCCTCAGAGACGCCCCATGTAGTAGGGTTATTGGGATTTTCATGAGATAGGACGTCTGAATTCGCCTTTTCACTTCCTTACAATATGAACAAAATTAGGCTGATCCTTAAGCATCTTTGGTTAAATGTACAACAAATGAAGTCTTAAGGTGTTTTTTTTTATTTTTTTGCAGGCTGTTTTGTCCTTCCAGTAAGCTCAGTTATTTCACCTAGTAAAACATCTACTTTCGCTGATATGTTTACTACAACCCAATAAAAATGCTGCCTTCAGAATATGACAGAACTTAGCCTCAAAATCTAAACATATATCATAGCTAAAAATAAAACAAAAAAAAAGATTAATGGACTTTTAATACCCTGGATTGATTCCATATAGACACTATAAAAAGGACCAAGGGCAATGTTTACCAGGAAATACAGGACAACAAGAAGGTAAAATTAACACTCAAGTGTTATAAAGAAGTGATCCTAAAGATGTTGTATGATTTACTAATGTAGTACAACTAAAAGGTGCAACATGCAACAGAAAATGGTTCACTGAAGCTTTAAAAGACGGTTTTGGACTAAATAATAACTGACCATTTCATTTAGACACTTTCCAGAAACACTCGTGATTTCCTGAACCCATTTCTTCCACTTCCTACCGAACCTGTACAACAAAGATCAACAGCAACACACAGCTTCACACGTCAGTGGCGTGTTGCTGCACATTCAGCTGGGGTCACGTCGCATCTTTGCTTCCACACAATCATGGGAGCAACAACCTTCCAGGCAGCTCCTAGCTGATTACTCAGGTCAGATCCTGGATGCATCAGCACAAAAAACAGAACGAAAGAAACATTCCCAGAATAAAACAGAGGGTCAGTTTCACGCACACACATGCGTGTGTGCGTGCGTACGTGCGTGTGTGTCTCCATGATTCACGTTCCCCACAGCCTGAAAACAAACACCCGAACACAATAAGCTTTTGTTGCCTGAAGCAGTGATGGATAGCTCATTTCCGTTACATTTCTTGTTCCTCTTCCACCAACGCTGAACAGCAGAGTGGCAAAATATGAAAAGTTGGACGTTTCACTAATGAGGAACGAAGGAAGGGAAAACATGCTAACCCGAATGAACATAAATGGTACAAAACAACACTTAGGCAAATAATCTGTGAATGTCTTAGCGATAAATATTTGGTTGAAATTGCAATTTTGAAAAATCTTAAATGTGGCGTTACACTGTTGATATACATATTGGCACTGCTGGTACTAATGCGTTAAAAGCTGTAAAGTAAATTCATCTTTTGCTGCTGTCAAATAGTCAAACACTGAAAATGTTAGAAAAATGCTGTCATTATTTTGATAATGACTCATATTCCTTTTGAGAAATACAAGTTTGACCAAAATTTTAAATATGATAACTTTTTGTACTTCAAAGAAGTGTAATAAAAAACTAAATCACTGTGTTTCACTTCCTTAGTTAACTTTTCCTCATAACCTTTACTTCTTGTTTCTCTGTTTCTTTTGACAAACTCTTCAAAACGGAAAATAAAATAAAACACACCACAAATGCAAAAAATATTCATTGATCTGGGAAGATTTACTTCACAAACCTTTCCTGCTTCTGTGAGGCACAATAGTCGATGTGGCACAGAGGTAGATTTGTTTTGGTCACTCCTCAAAACGGGAAAGACAAGAAACTACGTCGTTAAAGAAAGGCAGAGGCTTGTTGACCTCAGACTTCTTCATTTCCCAGTGGTATAAAAGTGTGACAAAGAGACACACTTATTTTGGCCACTAGCCTCCAGGCTGCACAAGGAGCCATATTTACTCCCACAAGCTGCGGTGAAGAGGATGGTAAGACATGAAGAAAAACCCAAATAGCTCTTTGTGAAAGAGCTGCAACAAGAGGCACGAGTGGAGGCTGACACGCAGGATGGACAACTACGCACGCACACACACTCCCTGAGAACCGAACCAATTAACCCAACGAGCATTTCATTTTAAAGCATTTGAGCACATCTCTACCTGAGATGCTAATGACTGTTGATGGAGGAGTTCCTGCTTGCCACCAAAAAAAACTACAATTCCTTAGTTTTTGTTTCAGTTTTTACAACCGCACCAAAACTTGCTTAACTTGCCAAATCGCCAACGAATAGAAACAAAAAGCCAGAGTCATGAGCACAAAACAACCGGCAGCTTCACCGGAGCAGCAGTCAGGACTGTTCACTGGCGCGCATTACTATTTAACAACAATTTGTTACAGAGATCAATTATTAAATCAGAGCGACAATGGGTGTCGTAGATAATGGATGTGCCCAGCGTCTGGCGTTGGTGTTGGGCAGAGAACCATTAAACCTTTGTCAGTTTTTAAAAACTTAGCATTTAAAAGAAAAAAATGTTTTCAAAAGGTAACGGCTCGACCCGGTTAAAAGGAAAGGCTAGTCAACACTTGTAACCTCACTAGTCCGAGTTTGCTGCGAAAATATCTTCCTTCATTTTTACAAAGCAAAACAGAATCTAATTGCAACGTTCACAAGAGAATCGCTTCTTTGGTACCTGGGAGATCATTTTTGGGCATGTAGAAAAAAGGCCCTGTGTGGGATGGGACAGTTTCAACATGTTAGGTTAATAATTTATGTGGGAGTATGTGACAGTGATTACAATGAAAAATGACAAAATAATAACACTTCCTGTGACAGGGAAGACATTGCACAGTGAGAGGAAGGAGAGAAATTAAAAAGAGCTCGCTCATGCTTACAATTAGTTGTCATTATCTGGCAGAACAAAACTATAGCATGGTTCGTTAAGCTAATGTATAATGTTCAATATTTAAACCTAAATGTAGTTTCGTTATTTATAGTTTCTTATTTTATATGTTTATTTTTAATTATACTTAAATCACAATTCTGCTTCTAGTGGATTTCTTCTGTTGTTTTGCATGTACTAATTGCAAACTGTAAATAATTTTTTGTAAAAACCATAAGAAACACACAGACCACGCGTTTTCATATTATCAGCTAATCTACAGACTACTGTCTGGAATCGATAATGCTTGTTTCCTGGCAACCGCTTTGCTTAAAGGATGAATGAAAAGAAGTATTGACAGCCACAACCAGGAAATACCCGTAAAATCATGTTGAAACTGAGAGACAGTGAGCACAAAGCCTTCCTCAGACTACAATGAGGAAACCATGATTAATCCTCAGCCAGCCCAAGGGATAAGCAAACCAAGCTTCTCTCGCAGAAAAGTTTTAAATCACTTCTACCACTTTCTACATGAGAACATTTCAGCTTTTAAACTTGTTTATGTATTTAACATCTAAAACAACAATACCTTCCTTCTTGTGGTACAAAGAAGATATTTACAGTATGATAAGCGATGTTTACATCCATAACTTGAGAGCGTCTTTCATCATGCTGCTGCTTGTTAGTCACGTTTCATGCACTGAACTGTTTTTGCATAAAACCCAATCGAAATTACCCCTTCTTCCTGTCTCTGTGGTCTGTACCGTTAAGTCATTTCATAACTCTAAAATATTTCATCTTAATAATATTTAAAGAAAGATTGTGGCGTATTTAAATAAATAGCACCTTTAAAACTGCTAAATGAAATTCCCATAATTCAATTTTTACAGTTGTTAAAGTTCTTTTAATGAGATGACAAATGGAGTAAAGAAGAGCAGCATGTAAAGTCAAAAAGTGGACTTGACATGCTTTTAGCAAATTCAAAATCAACATTATGTTCTAAATAAAACTGGATAATTTATTTGTCTATGTATGAAGAAGCTGCAATGTATAAACGCTTGTCTAAAAATGATCCCAAAATGATTATTATTAAAATAGAAATTAAGATTATATTTATTTTTTTCCCCTGCTGTGGGAAAACCCAGGTTGGAGACTGTTAAGCAAACACCTGAGTTTAAATAGGGTCATTATGAAAAACCCAAGGAGTGTAAGTTGACAACATGCACTCAAAAAAAAAGACAAAGATCATCAGTGGAAAAGATGCCTAGATTTATAAAAAATTTGCAGATGAATATGATAAAAAAAATTTCAATAGAATATCAGAATTATTGGATACTGGTTGGTTCAGCCTAGGTATAACTACAGAACATTATATTATTTTAGTACAGTATCGATGATAGTTGTTAAATAAAAGCAATTACATCACATGTTACACTTTTAATTAAAATCTTTGTGTAATATTGTATTTTTACTCAAGTTTATAATCCTGTTAGAATCTCAGCCGGTCTTTAGGATTAAGAAAAAACAGAAAATGTTACTGGTGTTAAACTGTCCAGTAGTGCAATTCTGAATTGGCTTTATACAATTTTAGGGTGAGTCTGGATTCTTTGATGTTGGGCAAAAAAGTCTAGAATAAACTTAGCAATTTAACTCCTTTCATTATAATTCGAAGATACTATATAATCAATCTTAGTATTGCAATGCAACCATGATATTAACATGTATCTGGTACTTTTCTCACCAGTGTAAAATAATTAAGTGTTTGAGTTTTCAGATGTGTACAATTTGAAATTAACACAGTTTAATTTGCACTGTCAAATTCTGGCAAACACTTCAAAACAGTTATGACAACATGGACACAGCAGAACCAAGCAGCATCAACAGCAGAGATGCTGAGAGAATAAAAGCAAGTAGAGGTGAATGTAAAGGAAACTTTTGACCAGGATACTAGAAGAAGTGGATGCTGCTTGGTTCAGACTAGAGAGAGAGATGGTGTGTGTGTGTGTGTGTGTGTGTGTGTGTGTGTGTGTGTGTGTGTGTGTGTGTGTGTGTGTTGTGTGTGTGTGACAGAGCAGCTGTCCACTTACGCCTCTGGTCCTGGGGAAGCCCATGGACAGCAGCACGTCCAAAGTAGAGCCATGTTTGATGGTGTTGGGTCGGTTCTGGCGCTGCCTTCGCGGTGTCACTTTGGCGTACAGGTCCTCCTTCGCTGCCATAACTCACTGCCCCATCGGTACGTCAGGTCCACAGCTCCGCTGGTGTGTTTTCATTTACAAGCAGACAAAAAAGAAGGGGGGGAAAAAAAAAAAAAAAAAAAGGAAGACGGAACCAATGAGCTATTTAACCCAGAGTGACTCGGACTGGACGGAAGCGCGTAAATATCACGAAACTCTGCGAGGAAACGAGCATGTTTTGACTGTGAGCTGGAACGAGCTGCTGCCTCCTCCTCCTCCTCCTCCTCCTCCTCCGGCTGCTGCTGCTGCTCCTCACGGCTCCCAACATGAAGTCAAACCCATCAGCAGGGAGGCTCGGCCATGGGACGTCACTCCTGCGCTCTCAGCCGTGTTCCCGACAGCGGTGGACACATCCGGTCCGCCGAGCGAAAAATCAGATACGACAGCACAAGTTTCTCTCTCCAAATGTTGTCTTATTCATGAATGGACCGTGATGAGCGAGCGGAGGATCGGCCGCGACCCCTTCAGTTAAAGAGACAGCACAGCAGAAGGGGACAGGAAGTGGATTTTAAAGGAGCCGAGGGCGTATAAAAGTGTGTGACAAACGACACAGTCCGCCTACTCAGGGGCGCTGTTTGAACACATAGACAGACTACATGAAGAGCTGCTGTGGTTATTTCAGTGACAGTCCCATGATGGAGGTGAATGGTGGAAAATGCTGCTCACACTTCCTGTCTGCGAGAAAAAGAGCGACGTTGCTGCGCGCATGCGTAGTGCGGGGGTATGAAAACAGTCCGTCATCCTTAGTTGTCATAGCAACGCCGGCATTACTCCGTAAAAGTATAATTTATTACTCAGTGGTAAACGTTTCACTGAATGTAGATAAACATTTTCACAGTATATATTTAATTGAAAAAAAAATGTTCCATTAAAGCCTTTATACTTTAGTTTGTCACATATATAACAGTCAGTTTTTTTTTTTTTTTTTAAATCTATTTTGTGGACTTTTTTATATATGATCAACATTATCCTTCCCAAAAGCAGCGTTTAGTAATACATGATTCGGGTGACATCACAGAAGGCATAATCTTGCTGATCAGAGGTTTTTGGTACATCAATTTGTGGTGTTATAGTTGTTTTCACCTTCACCAAATTAAACATGTTGACCTCTTTAAGTAAGAGGTCATATGGCATAATATCAGGGATATTATGCCATATGACATATGGCATAATATGTCATATGTCATATGGCATAATATCCCTGGCATATGGCATATGGCATATCCATATGCCATATGGATGATGCCATATGGATGGCATATCCATATGGATATCCAAAATCCATATGGCATATCCATATGCATGCATATTTTATAGCCATATCAGCAATATATGGCATAAAAACTTCTACATTTTAATTTTTTTAACTTAAATTTCAGACTCCACAACCTGTATTTGCCAGGGTGTTTAAGTATAACTTATGAGAAAGAAAGAGAATAAATTATAAACCAGATAATTTATTAACTTTTATTTTATACATAAACAGACAAATCAATAATTGCAAAGTCTAAAAAAAAAAAAAAATGTTCCCACATATACTGACTGTTGTGTGTTGACAACTTTCAGACCACTTTAACTTTAGGACCTGAGTAGTGTTAAAGCAAAACATTTTATAATTTGTGTTTGAAATATAAATGTTCAATTTAAGTGACAGCTTTAGGTTTAGCCGTGATCCAAATACACAAAGGTCAAAAATTAAAAGTGAGACATTTAAACCACTGGGCGAACTACTGAACATTTCTAGCTCTAAACACAAAGCAAATTTTGTAATTGCTATAAAAATCCCAAACTAATAAAATGTATTGTTGCAGAAAAGTTGAGATAAAAATACAAAAACCCTAACAGCACAGCTACAGTGTTATATTTTAGCAGTATTTAACAGAAATTGCAAGTAAATTAGTTCAGCTGTATCATGCTTTGTGCGTTTAAATAGACTCCAAGCCTTTGTTCCTTAATCAGTACTTGGTGATAGTTTAAAAGGAAAATTATCAATGGAAAAAATAATTAAGTAGCTGGAAGATAAAAAGAACACAAACATTAGCTTTAATCTGTAGCAGAAATATGCTGGCAGACAAAAACAGCAGATAGAAGATACATTTAATCTAAACCTATAAATGTACAAAATAGTTCCTTAAAAATTTTACATGGGTGACAGTGAAATCATTATCTGAGGAGAATCAAAATGGTTCATAAAAACAGGACTGAAAGCACAAATACAAAAAAAAATACAAAGACAAATATTTAACAGAGGTTCGACGCCAGCAAATGTCAAAACAAAAAAAAAAAAATCACAAAGACAAATATTTAACAGAGGTTTCCGACTGCCGCCTGCTACACCACAAATGACGACTTCTGTTTGAAATCCCCCTGAGGAACACAGCAAAACTCAAGTCATTTTCACAAGATGAAAATAAGTATATTATTTTTAAAATAAAGATGAATTTTACTTACGTCGTCTTCCTCCCCACCACCACCACCATACACTGATGGAGGCTTGTAGGCTGCACTTGACTGCTTGTTGCTGTGGGTAAACAAGAAAATATAAAATAGATTAATCAAATTCATAGTTGTGTTGTAATCTGAAGCTTAGGGAATAAAATATACATGAATTGTTCAAAACTTTCTTAGAAAAAAACAACCTAAAATCTAGCTGAAACATGGCTGCGTTTTCTCACACAAATCAACCGAACTGTTTTCTTTGAAATGGGGTCAATTCATTTTCAGTGCCTTGCAAAAATATTCAATGCCATCAACTTTTTCATAGTTTGTAACATTGCAACAGGAAAAAATATGATTTATTGGGATTTTAAGGTAATCGAGTTGAAGGAAAATTATATTTGTAAGAAATGAAAGGAAAGAACATTGACTTCCAAGCTATCTGTTCAGAGGTTTACACGACTAATATTCTCCAACAGACCTCTCAGGCCTTAAACTGCACACACATTTATGGTATGCTGGGTCTGAATACATGTGCATACCACTCTTAATTTTTTTGAAATAAATGAAAAACATATTTTCTTTACAGTCGACAATTTGCAGTACTTGGCTGCAGTATGTCCAATAAAATCCCAATGACACACATTGAAGTTTGTAGTCAGATTGTGATAGAAAGTAAAAAGTTAAATCACTCTGGACACTTAATTAAATTATAATAACCTAAAAACCAGACCTGTCTAGGTAACTGGTTTGCAGTAACTCAAACAATGCACTTTGTGAAAATGGAAAACAAATTAAGAAAATTCTCTTACCTTTCAGTTTTCACTGCAATAGAGGGAGGAAGAGAATAAAAGTCAATTTAGTAAAACACTTGGTAAATTATGAAAATATAAATGTATAACCTGTGTCTCACAGCCTACATCTGACATATGATAAACTAATTACAACTGTGACAAAATGTGCAAAATGAAAACTCAACTCCAACTTGCTAACAAAGACGTGTGTTTTTGTCAGCTGCTAACTTCGTTACTTTCCATTTCTGCTTAGGATTAGGCATCTTCAGATATCCTATTACTACAAAATAAACTCAATAAACCTCTGAATACCAAGAAGGTTTGGAATACTACTGAAAACTTACAGGGAAGATATCCTTTCTTGTTGGCAAACCAAAGGCCAAATATTAAGAGGCCCAACAACAGAAGCCCAAAGATTACCCCAGCAACAATTCCTCCGGTGTTTATGTCACCTTGAAGAAAAAAAAAAAAAAACACATTGAAAATTGTAAGAAATACATTTTTTTAAAAATTAGCTAACATTTCCACATTTCACTGAATTTTCTAACTCTGTCGAACCGGAGCTACAGACAAAGGGGAGAACTTACGGACTTCCATCTTTACACTTTTGCAGCGCTGGGAAGGACCGGCCTCGTTGCTCACCTCGCAGAAGTAATCCCCAGTGTCCATCTTGGTCACAGAAGAAAACACCTATGTCCACACAAGTCATTTCATTACACAGCAAGTCCACAAAAAGAATGGAAAAAATGGTCATATGCAATGCAGAGTAATGGAGCCCAGCCGACCAGCATTCCTGTTTTTGTATCCATCTTGTAGGTGGCGTTTTTGAAGGCAGCATTGGTGCTCGGGTCAGCAGGAAGGAGGGTGGTGCCTTTGTACCAGCTGTACGTTGGTGGCGGTGAAGCGGTAGGATCATGGCAGGTAAGGGTGGTAAATGAGTTTGTCGTCACTGTTTGGGGGATTCCACAGTTTGGTACAGATGGCGGCACTGCAAAATACAAAAAAAATAAAATAAAATACAAAGATAGAGCTGGAGCATTTTTATGTATTTTGTGCGCTTGAGTTAAAGTCTCAACTAAAGGACAATTTTGTTCTATAATTTATTTCATTTGATTTTTTTCTGTTGTTTATTTTGAGTATTTAAATTGTCTTCCAGTTCCAGTGTTAAATGTTCACTAAAATTTAAAGTTTGTTCATCTTTGAGAATGTGTTCTTGCATTATTATGCCTTTACGATCATATTGCTTGAAAATTGTCTCCAAGCAACAATGTTATCGTTTATCGCAATAACTTCTGGGACAATTTATCGTCCAGCAGAATTCATTATTGTGACTGTTCAAAAATCTTCTCACTATAACTAAACATCAATAAATACATTTCCATCAATGAACAAAGTTCTACAACCATCATTTTAATTAGGAACATTATAATAAATTCATTTTGATAAATTATAACTAGTTAATTTGAACAGATTTCAAACTTCTTCACATTATAGTTACTCTACCTTGTGATTATTGTCTCCTAAACTAAGTGAGGAAAGGTTTGAATTATTAGTGCCTACAATAATAAAGCAAATGTGTCATTTCAGGAACGCTTACCCAGAACAGTCAGAACCACCTTGGCCCTCTTAGTCGGGCTACTGACACTGGACACACCACAGTAATACACGCCGTTATCATCACGGGTCACTTTGGAGAATCTCAAATTTGTGTTGCTGTATATTGATACGCGACCGGCGTATGATTCTGTGGAGAAGAAGCACAATTACAGCCTTAAGAAACTAAATGCATTTATCAAAGCACTAGTGCAGGCTTCTTAGCTCTAATTTTGAACTGGACTTGATCGATAAAAAAATACATTAGTGTAAATTCCATGTCTCAGTTATAAATTTAGGGACAATTTTTCATTAATTTCTAAGATATTCTTGTAGTTTCCAATAAAATAATTCTTTTAGTACAGTTATTTGTATTTTTAAATACATGCAATGTTAAGGATTGCATAAACATTAAAATTGATGATAAGTTATAGCAAAAATTCAGTTAGTGTTGGTTAAATTATTGTCTTTAAATAAATTGCATGAATACATTGTTGAACGTGTAATACGTAGGCATTGGTAAAGTTTTCTAAACTCCACTGACAGAAGTCAATCCACTTACCTGTTATTTTGTTTTCAAACATTACATAGCCTTCGGAGCCTTTTAAGTTATCAAACACCCACTCTATCCTGGCATCTGCACCAAAGTCTGCTGTATAGGAGCAGGTCATGTCCACACCTGGAAAAAACAATAATTCACATCATTAAAGCTGTGAAAGAAACACAATTTGTGAAGCAGAATTTCAAAAGCAAGTTTTAACTGAGAACATTCTGTCAGCGGCTGTGATGAACAACCACAAGACTGGCTGTTTATACTAAACCTTAAGTCACTACTTTTATTCTTTTCTAAAAAAATTATAATTTGAATGTGGCGACACACACACACAGGAATATCAGCCCCAGTTTTGTATCAGTACATCACTAAAAATTATACTGTATTATACTGCTAAAATCAAGAAATAATGTCAAACATTATTTAAATGTAGCAATAAACTGAGCATTACCGCAGCATCAAGTCTAACGAAACTTGTCATAAAAGGAAAGATTTTGTCATAATTAAAGCAGCAGTAACACGATGCAATCATGTAACCAGTGTATTCACAAATATATTTAGGCTCACCTTGATTTTCTTTTACTTTCGGAGTTGGAGTTGTAGTTGTGACGTCAAAACCTTTTCCATCTAGACCTAGGTAAAATAATACATATATTTAAAATTAAGACTACATTTGACTAAAATGCAGACACATGAGCAGAAAGGGTGACAAAATTTATTTTAGTTTAGGTTGAGAAAGGTGACATCCATTAGACCTAAAATGCATAATGTAACAACACAATAATAAACACCATCAGGTGGTAAGTAAAGTCCTGAACTCCCATCATCTGTGGTCAGAGTTATGCTTGACAAGGCTTTAAAATGCAGTGCAGAAAACTTTCTGCCCTAGTTTTCTGCCCTAGAAAACTAGGGCAGAAAATGAATAGTGATGCAAACTGTAATTGATTGTGTTACGCTGTCAAAATAAAACTTAGGTAACATGAGTGGGCTGCCAAGTAGATAAAATACAAACATTTTGAAGAAGCAACAGATGCAATGCAAAGTGCAAAAATGCATCCGTTTAAAGTTATTCAACAATGTACTAAATGACTGACTGTCACTTTGACCAGCAGAGGCTCAGCATTTAGGAAGGAGGCAAGGCAAGAAAATGCAGTGGAGGTGGATTTATTTGAGGCAGCAGGTCACAGTTACACCAACACCCATTTTCACAGTGAGACCGAGAAGCTGGCATTTATACCTGAGGCAAGTTGGCCACTTCTACCAAGTTCAAAAAAAAAAAAAAACGAGAAACAAGCACTACTAACACAAACCTAACAAAACAATAAATGGTGCCAACAAATATTTGCATGCATGCAAATCCTGAGAACTGAACTAATCTAATCAAAGACTAAATGTAACTAAATATAACTCCTCAGAGTATTTCCCCTCTTAATTATAATGGTATGCTCCAGGAGCTTTTTAACAACACTTGGAGCTCCCCTTGTTATGCCACCCTGCTGACAAGAAACACCCTGAAAACTTAAGTATTTAAACAATTAGCAAACTCAAATTAAACCAATATAAATCAGAAACAAACTGACATTTTCCCCCACGTTCTCCCTGAACAGGAAAAATGGCCAGTCTCTCTATCTGAAGGAATGTTTAACTAAATGTCCATGTAGCTAAAATAAAGGCGTGACACAAAAAGTATATGATCTGTAAATAAACTAAACAACATAATATCAATAATCAATTAGGGATGGAACCCCTGGTCTCCATGACACTGACATTAATAAAATTAATTAATATATGAATCTTTACAAATTAATAAAATATAAAAAATTGCAAGAGATACATTTTCTCTGGACAGTTATTGTAATGTAAAAAAATAAATAAATAAAAATCTCTACTCAACTGTGACTCAACACTCCCTTTCCAATTCCCCTTACAACTTTACATGTTGTTACAGAAAACAATGCAAAGAGGATGAAAGATCACACCCATGTAGTTTTGGAGCATGCTCTGTAGCTGCAACGCTCCACCAGAAGACAGAGAGAAAACAAAAACATTCCTTTGTTGTGAGGGAGAAGCTTTCGGTGAAACTGTCCACTGCCTGGGTGAAACTGGCTGAGCTCAGGCTTCCAAGACAGCCAAATCATTAACACCGATTGTCCGTTTTACGCCACATTACATTACATTATACTAATACTGTTACATTAGAGAAGATTTCAAGCATGTCCCAACTTCCTTCACTGCAAACATGAAACGCTCAGCTGAAGCAGAGTGCTGCAAGACTCATTTACTTATTAACCAGGTGCAAATTCATGCTGCTCTGAAAGATATGAAAGGTATTAATAGAGCAACAATTACAAATTAATCCGCGTCCTGGATGTAGTATTTTGAATGTTACATCATGGATTTGTCATTGCTGGCATTTCAACAGCAGACATCTTTGAAGCCTGCAGGCGCTCCTCACAGGAAGGCTCGACCGAGATAATCGTACAGTCATAGTTTTGGTTTAGGGAGATAACTCTCCAAACAGAAACGACAGCAGCTCTCCCCCGCTTCCTTGTTTGTACAACTTGTGCGTTTCAGTGTGGGGACAATCTGTGTGTTTCAAAATGAAGCACAAAGAGTTCATTCAGGGTAGAGAGCAAGCGAAAAGGCAGAGATGAATAAACGGATTTAATAAGAGGCATTCAATCCTTTAAGACTTAAGGACACAGGGTTTCAAGTTTGGACACACTTGATTGAATCATGTGAATTAGCAGGACACTCATTTTAGTGTTGCAACAACAAACCACCCCACGGCTCTCCCCTATTTTTAATAACAATGATCACATGAGTTGTAAAGGCTGCATGACATAACAGTTCTTGGGCAGTTTGGTGGGAATTTAACTTAAGATTTATGTGAATGAATTGTGACATCACTGCAAAAAAAAAATTATACACTTTACAAGAAATATATATTTTTAAAATGCTCCCAAATCTTGCAGAGTCCAGCCCACAAAATAACCAGTGAAAGAGACATATGACCTTGACTATCAGCTGACGATACCAGAAATAATGTACAAAATATAAGCAGCATCAGCATACCAGAATATCCTCTCTCTCTTATTGTCATTTTCTTCTCATAAACATGAGAATTCATTTATTTCATTTGCTAGGGAATTTTCCACTCAGTCATGTCATTTTGGTGAAAGTTGTTAGAAAACTGAAGAGAATGTCAAGACCAAATATTTGTTCATTGGCAATTAAAGGTACAGTTCCAAACCCTCAAGTTTGAGAACATGTGTAAAGAATTCAATATCTTGTTCTATTAACAAAATATCATTGTAAAAATACAGTTTTTAATCTGTATTTTTACCATTATTTTCTATTAAATTAGTTTACACTACAAATGTTTTAGTGTAGTCTCAATGCTATCCTCACTTTGTTTAGTGAGCGGGAATGATGGTCGTCTTCCCAAACGGATCTTCAAAGCATGCTTGATATTACCATAAAGTCATTCCAGTGTTCATAAATATATTATTCTAATTTTTTATTACATTTACTATCATTTAATTTTTTTTATACATACGTATATTTTACTATCATCTGTAACACTGCTGTATTCATCATCCAAATATTTTCAAAGTCCTCTTAATTTTTACCAATGATATCATTACGATCATGTACGTTTTTATTCATCTTCAACATGTTTTATTATTTCCCAATTTTGTTTAGGTTGTTAGAATGATCATTTTTACTTATAAACATTGTTTTTTTATACACTTATTATATTGCTTGATATATGATCGCAAACGCCTCCACAACTCAAATGGATTTTTTTTAATCTTCTACACTAATTTATTTGCATTTATTTTATCTT
This sequence comes from Poecilia picta, assembly GCA_033032245.1. NCBI lineage: Eukaryota > Metazoa > Chordata > Actinopteri > Cyprinodontiformes > Poeciliidae > Poecilia > Poecilia picta. Next base: position 18,045,556 of record CM065366.1, on the reverse strand, counting down.
CATATACTGATTTTTTTACATCCATTTCTTTAATTTGTAATTTGATTATGATACTAGTTATCAGTTTTGAATCGTGTTTTTTATCAACTTTAAAAAAAGAAAAAGAAAAAAGGAAGCACCGTTTGGCGTTTGCCGATACATTTCAATATGGGCGTTGGTTGTACACTTTCCAGAAATTGTTATTGGTACAAGCAACTCGCTGTTATATGAAAGAGCATCCAGTTTTGGAATATAAATTTCAACTTATCTACATAAGTAAAAAAAAAAAAGAAAAAAAACTACACTCAATGAAAGAAGAGAACAAAAAACTGAAACGTTTTAATACAACCGGCCAAACCTTCGCTTCACTTTGTAGTAATATAGACAAGTTAGGGCCATCGCTTTACAATAAAACTCATTAACCCTCGACTAATTTTAAACAAGAAAAAGGTAGAAAGCAGCTCACCTGTCGCGGCGCACAGGAACAACAGCAGTGAAACGAGGCGCCCCATGTTGATTCGCTGATTTCTTTCACACACTCGGTCCTCTCCCGTATTTCTACCTAAAATATGAAGATAAAGTTCCACAAGATAACCTTCACGTCGAGTAAACAGCTTAGTTTCGCTCTTTTGCTGCTTCTTTTCCAAGAACTTCCCTCTCACCTGTAAAGCTCCTAAAGCGACAACAAGAATGCTCACTTCCGGGTTATCAGACCTCAACAGGTGACGTGACCACAGAGTGGAAAAACAGGTCGGGACTGAAACCAAGCCACCGCATTTACACACAGGGGCAGGGAAAACAGAAGAGAAGTAGAAGAAAACAGAATCCTGTTTGAATTGTCCAGCTGCGTGGCGTGGGGGGTTCACGTCCACTGAGTTTTCTGTTTTTGTGTTGAAGGTGTGTAGCTTCCTTCCTTCCTCCCTTTCTCATTCTTGAGAGGTTAAAGGTTATGGTTCTTTTTGTGAGGTTTCCTCTCTTTCCAGAGTGATGTCTGATCCCACGTGTCCACTAACATGTGGTAAAAGGTTTGTATTTGCATAACCGAAACATGACTTCTATTAAGAGTTAAAAAAAATTCACAATACAGCAGTGTCAGTTGACCACTGCTCATTCTTATGGACTCTCTGTATAATTCTGAACTGCCTCAATTTCTTCTAAAATGAGTTAATTTTAAGAATTGTGTAACAATTTTAACAGCTGTTTTCTAGAAACTGATAAATACTGCTACAATTAAAGCTCATACTAACCTTCTGTAAATATTGTCAATCACTCCTTGTGAGTTTGAAAAAATATATTTTTTAAATTTTGTCATTTATTTTTTGTGTTTCTGAATCCAGTTGAGATCAATTGTTAATCTTTGAAATCCTAGAATGAGTTCTGCTTGAAAATCCTCTCAAAGCTTTCCCAGTTTCAGTCTGTGTCATGTTTAAAATTAATACATATTTTAGTAATCTACAAACAGCCAGCTGTAATTACACTACTTGAAAATAGCTCAATTTTTACACTTCTCAATGTTTTTTATTGCAGTTCAAGTCATTCAAGTTAGGGATGCACAGATTGCATTTTTCTGTCCGATAGACGATTGCCAAACTTTAAAAAACCTGACCTGCCGATTCTGCAATTTTTTGTCTGAAATGTTGCTAAATGTAGCAAGAAAGTCACTGAGTTGGCAACAGTAGAGTGACTAACTCCAAACATGCAGACATGATGTGGTGGTTGGGTTTATCAGTGAACCCTCTCTCACAGAGTAATAGATGACTCTGGCTGATTTTTAGACCTTTGCCGAGGAAGATAAGATTGGTGGATGAGATCAGCTTCACATTTAAGTATTGATTTCTCACCAATCTCCCAAAATTAAGGAAATCAGGGTTGATTTATTGTTTGCACCCCTAGTTCAAGTCCATCGATTGATACAAAGGTAAGTGGTGATCTGTTGGAGGTTAAAACATAAGAAAAAGTTACGCCAAACTGAAAACTAATGTAACTTAGAATTATACAACATGACCCTTTTCAGGCAACATAAAATAGGTTAACAATTTACAGCTGTTTAGCTGTTGGACTGTTGTCTAACGAAAAACACCGTGTTTCTACAAAAATGGCAAGAAAAAGGTAATTAATAGAAGAGAGACAGACCATCCTGACACTTCAAATGTTGGCTATTCCCACAAAGAAATGGCAAATAAAGTTAAGATGCCATTGGGTTCCCTTCACCATCAAAAAGCCAATTCTGAATTAGAAGACACATTTCTGAGAAATTAAGTTTCTGAAATTAAACACGCTGAAGTTTGTTGCGATGCGACAAAATGCGTAAGAGCTCAAGGGGTGTGAATGCTTTTCAAGTTCCTTCTGTTTACGGGGAAGTGGAAGAGTTGTTCCGATAATCATCATGGAATCCAGTTTGAGATATCTGAGGTGTGATGCAAAGGGAAGAAACCAGAGAGCAAAGTCCTCAAACCTGAATAGCAGCTTCTTTGATAGACATAAATGTTTAAGCAGCACTCTGAGGGTTGCTTCATTCTTAATGCAGAGGCTCGTTAAATGTTTAACTACACGTGTAGTGCATATTTAAGTAGTTTTGCTCGTTCCTCTTTTTCAAAACAGTCATCTGTACCTGAGAATTACAGCTTTACAATCTCTCTAGATTATCCTGGGTCTTTTCCTATACTCTCCTCTCTTCACCTTACTACAAGTTTACAGGAATAAGGTTTGGGGGAAAAGACGACCTTGTAGGAAGGTTGATTTTGTGTATTTTGATTTGTTTCTGTGCTGAATTGGCCACATGTGTTCGTTCAATCATTGTCCTGTCCTAACTTAGTTTCACTTAAACTTCCCCAAGTGTTTAAAAGAGTTTGTAATTGTAACAATGTTTTCTACAAAAGTCTTTGGGGAAGAAAAGACAACAGACCCACCACCAAGTGGACAGCTGTGTTTTTCCACGCCCTCGTTGTTTCAGTCATGTTTGTTGAAAAAATCTTAATTTTTGTTTTATCTGGCCAAAGCACAAAAGTCCACTCAAGTCTCTCTCTTTTTTTTAAATCAAATTTTAAATTATGTTTGTAAAAGGATAGAAAAGGCTTCATGTCGGCATCACTCTCAGTAGTTTGCGTGGCAGCACATTTACCGGCAGTCATAGATTAGCAGTAGGGATTTACTGAAATTATTTTTAATTGTGTAAACAATCCATTCAAAATATGCTAGTTACATTCATTTTTTAATGAACTTTTCTATTTCATGTTTACAAGAATTCATGTTTACAAATAGATTTAATTTCTAGGGAAAAGAAAATACAAAAAATGTGTCCCACTTTTGTCCACAGGATTACAAATTAATCAGTAACAGATTGAAATGTACTACTGACATACTTTTGGAAAGCAGAGACTGTCATTCCTCTTTCACTTCAGTTTATTGTCAGTATACAGATCATAGTACAATAGTGCTTTTCAGTGCATTGATATGATTGTGCTTTTGCTACACACCGCCTATTTAACTATGTACATGAGTAAAAACACTTTACATTATTAGTTCCTTTTAAATGAAATAACTGCTAATTAAACTCATGGCATCTAAGTTGCATTCAACAAGCCTTGGCCGAACATGGGAGTCTCAGGCACAAATGTGAGGCAAAATAACAACCTACTTTTGGTTTTTCCTTGTAATTCCATTACAGAAGTCAACAGAACGCCAGAGAGAAATTATTGCTCATGCATGCATATTTGTGCTCCATCACTAAGAGCCTGTGAAGTTCAGTTCTGATCTCCATCAGCGTTCTTTGTAGCCCTATTTCGATCCCTATCGACAAACGACTGCGCCCTCCCCGCTGCTTGGCCTGCGTGGCTTGAGGTTACCACTGTCTGCCCTTGGTGTTTGACAGCCAGCCAAGAAGAGGCACATGGGACAGATTTCCATCAGCGGGATAAACAAGTTGCCTACCTTTAACCGAGGTGGAACTCAGCAATAATTCATTATTGCAGAGCGCCAAGTTGCATAACTTTGGAGCTGGATAGGAATTTTAGCTGAGATATGGCATAGCTAAAGAAGTTGTCACACTTTGTTTAAAACCCCCTCATAACTGCATCGTAGATATAGATAAATATTGTTATGTTAACAAGTCTAGAGGCTAAAGCTTTATATCTTCCAGGTACTAACTGCAGCTAAAACTGTTTTTGGATATTAAACAGGCTGAAATTTGGGTCGTATTCATGCATTTTGCTCAGTAAAGTCTCTCAGGACCTAATAAGCCCCATCACTCTCCGACACGTGAAAGTACACAGTCCAGTCACATTAATGTGACCACCACGTACTTTCCACTTCAGAGTTAAATAACCAATCACAGAAGGCAGGTGGCAGCACAGTGCAGTTGAGCGTATATAAAGGGTGTGTGTGGGCTTCGGAAAACATTTCAATCGTTGGCGTAATGCAGAAACGAAGCGATTTATCCGACGTCCAAAAGGGCATGATCATTGGCTTTCGGGCCAAGGGTGGAAGCATTTCTGAAACGGCTGAGTTTGTGAACTGTTCGCGTGCCGCCGTGGTAAAAGTGTACCGTGCATGGCAAAATGGGACTGTCCAAAATCAACGACGTGGCAAATGTGGTGCACCACGGGCCATAGATGACAGAGGCGAACGACGGTTGCGGAGATGCGTTCGGGCAGATAGACGGGCTACCGTTGAGCAACTGACCACTAAAATGAACCAAGGGGCTACCACAAGTGTCTCCCAAACCACTATTCAGCGAACATTGCTGCGTCTGGGCCTCCGAAGCGGACGCCTGGTTCGTGCACCTATGCTGACTGGTGTTCATCGACGACGAAGGCTAGAATTTGCACGCCAGTACAGCAGCTGGACGTCCACTGAGTGGCGACAGGTAGCGTTTTCAGATGAATCGCGTTTTATGCTCCATCGGACAGATGGACGTTGGCGTATAAGGCGTGAAACCTCTGAAAGGAACCACCCTGCAACCATTGCAGGAACGGTCCAAGCTGGAGGCGGGAGCATTATGGTCTGGGGAATGTTTTCCTGGCATTCTCTGGGTTCACTGATTATTGTGGAAGGCACGATGGATCAATACAAGTACGCATCTGTCCTTGCGGACCATGTCCACCCCTACATGCGCATTGTTTTTCCTCAGGATGATGGCATCTTCCAGCAGGACAATGCGAGGTGCCATACAGCTGCCAGTGTACGTGCGTGGTTCGAAGAGCACCAGGATGAGTTTACCGTCCTCCCCTGGCCAGCAAACTCACCTGACTTAAACCCAATCGAGCATCTGTGGGACCATCTCGATCGAGTTGTTCGCGCCATGGATCCTCAACCGCGTAATCTAGCGCAGCTGGCCACGGCATTAGAGTCGGCATGGCTCAACATCCCAGAGAAGACCTTCAGGGACCTAAGTGACTCTCTTCCTGCACGTCTCGTAGCAGTTCGCTCTGCGAAAGGTGGTTATTCTGGCTTTTGACAGATGGTCACATTAATGTGACTGGACTGTGTATATTGTAGAGTACAAAGAGTATGCAGCAGTTTCTGTGCTTAGTATCGAGTGTATATAATGCAGAGGATACAGCCCTATGACAAAACCAACATTCGTTATACGTACATTCAGTTTGAACTATTGCACTTTGTGCATACACACAACTTGAAGAGAGTCCAGTATTCGTCATCAAGTGATTGTGGAAGCAAGTGTTAGCATATGCAGCTGTATGGCGCCTGCTTCACAGCAGCATAGGAAGAGTCATCAAGGTCAGCAGTAGGCCACTGCAGCTTTGCAACAGGACACTCCATGCTGAGCACGGAAGCAGGAGCTCTGTAAAGTTTTAAAAAGGGGGAAAATGTTAACATTTCAGAAGAATGACGGCTTCCTTTGTTGTTTTTTTTTTGCACGTAAAATAACAGGAAGTGCACAGCTGCAGAGAACAATGACCGTGACGGGCGAGCAGCTTACTTTTCTCCACCACTGAGGTTTTGGTGGCTGCGGCTGAGTCGCCCAGTCTGATGTTGCAGGTGAAGTTGGACTTGCCTTTGGGAAGGTTCTTGAACAGCAGGCGGCAGACGTTGCCTGGAAAGATACGGGCTTTGGCACGGTTCTTGTAGGGGGCGTGCTGCTCCTCGCCTGGGTCGGTGGTGTCGAGGAGCCTCTCGCCCTGCGTGTATTTGCAGAAGGGTTCCGGTGACTCAGCTGGAAGTGCGTACTTGCAGTCCATCCTGAGGTTGTTCTCGGCCAGGGAGCAGTAGGACAACTGAACCACCTTCTGAGCCGATGCGAAGCCTGGACGTTAGAAGACACGCTTTATGTGCACTTAGAGTTGGGAAAACTTGTAGATGTCAGAAAAGGCACAATTTGCAGATCGTCTTACCAAAGAGTAACACTGTAATCAGTAGGAACATTCTCCCAAGATTCCTGGAGAAACACACCAAATAAATCACCCAATTAAACCAGCGCACACTCACGCATAATTCTTTTCTTTTTTGCTTTAGAGACTCTGCATCAGTGATGCTCCAAACAAATAAAGCTGACTGTGCTGTAAAGATGAGATTCAGATACAGGAGGCATGAATATCACATTTCTTGTAGCTCTGCAGAAAATGTACAGTAGCACCCATCTGATCGCAAAACAGCCTCACTGTTTACCCTGCAAAGACACGGAGCTGCAAACTTCACTGGTGAGTTGCCAATATTGACGCATTCCTTTGTCTAACCTCTGTGGACGGCACAGGATGATTATTCATCTGTTCACACTGAATATATTAAGAACACACACAGACACACACAAGGCGGTCCAGCAACATTTAATTTGACTCACACGGACCTTGTCATTAAAAGAAAAATGCTTCACCGCAGTTTGGAGCCAAACACTTTCATGCCAACGAACGGAATGAAAGAGGAGCAGCCTGTGTAGCGCAGATCTGATTGACATGACTGAGTATGAATCATGCTCACCTTCTCTGATGCATTTTGAGTCCTCCTCTGTGTTCTGCAGTGCGATGCCGGGGGTAGATACAGTAGAGGTCGGCTTATAGAAGAAGCGGAGGGGAAAGGGAGGGGGACAGAAATGGGAGAAAGAGAGGGAGGAGAGGGGGAGAGAATGCTGCTCCAGTGGACTTTGGGGACATTTTAGTGCTGTATGAGGTTTGCTATTGATTTTTTTTTTTTTTTTATCGCCTCTGTTTTACCAAGGCACAGAGGATCACATGTCAATACACAAACCTTATGCTCCAAATTCACAGAGTCGGGCTGCTGAATCTGAGACATCTGGGATGTTATGACAAGTATTTACAGTGAGATTAAATTGGACTCAGGCGAACTCTGTTTACTTATTACATGGCTTCAGCAGCGTTTGGACTCTTTTAGGGGTTTAAGTGAAAATAAAAATGCATTTTAATATTTTTATATGTGAATCAAATCCACACTTATTAACTACTTTATAACAATTCCCAATTACAGACTAGCGTTTATGTTTATTACAAGACAAATTATTTAAAAAACGTATGCATGCAAGATCAGAGTGTGACATGGTGGTGGCAGTATCATGCCGTGGTGATGCTTTTCTTAAACATTTCAGATCTGATTTCAACATAGATGAAGTTAATAAAGGGCAATCCTGGAAGGAAACTTGAGCCTGGGACAAAATTTCACCTTCTACTAGAACAGCATCGTTAAAGACACCCTAACATTTCCAGGTGTTTCTGCCCAACTAAAAATTACTCCATCAGATCAACAACTCATTCAAAAAACATCACAAGATAACCTAGAACTACATCTGGAGCACTATGCCCTTTCATTATGATCAGTGTTCATGATTCAAGAAAACTGACATTCAAGGGAGCATCCCAAGGTCATGACCTCTGATGACCAACAAATATGTTTACATACATATTCTTCCTCAAAAACCTCTTCAGTATGGATGAATGAAAACAATTATGTAAAAAAAGGACCAAAATTCCTCTACATTAAATCATGATTTGAAAGCTTTTTGTTCTGCTTCAAGTCATCTTTTAATTTAGAAGTTGTTTGATGATCTGAAGCATTTAGGAGTGACAGAAAGGTAAATGATAATAATAAAAACACAGAAATTACTAAATACTATTTTACATCACATATGGTTGAAACATGGTAGAGGCAGCATCATGCTGTGGAGGTGCTTTTCTTAATAACAGGATGTGAGCATTTTATCTTAGTGGTATATAAACATTCAGAGGTTGAATATAGCTGTAAGTTGTGAGGACTGTTGACTTGAAGTAAAACAAGGTTCAAATCCTGACCATGGGCTTTTATGCCTGGAGTGTGTGTGTCCTTCTTGGGTGTGTAGGTTTCTGCTGGGATACTCCAGTTTCCATTGACAGTCAAAAAAATCGTCATGTTTAGTTAGCTGCATGACTTTGTGTTGCCTGTGACGGACTAGCAACAAGTTCAAGGTGCATCCTGCCATACCAACTGGCACTAACCTATCGGACACCCGGGCGACAAGTTTGTATAATTCCACAACCAATCACAAAAGACTAAATTAAAGACACACATTTAACTCATATGTCATCAAACTAAGACATGAACAGAATGGATTCAAATGGGAAACAATGCCTGAAAGGTCGCTTTTGTAAGAACAATACAATCATTCATCAAGATACAAATAAGACACTGTTTTTTATAATTTCAACTATTCAACTATTTTTGGAATTTTATGAAAACTTTTGCAAAACACAGTCGAAACACTTGTTTCTGTATTTTTTCTCTTTTCCCGCCTTCAGTGTGTTGATCCCACAGTTTGAGCTTTGGGGACCCTTCAACTGACATCTATGCGATTTCAATAAAAACATTCAATTTTAACGTGATGCTTCAGTTGTTGACTGTGTGTTGTATGACTTTGTACTTTTGTGTTTTAACGATGTAAACTATGCTGAACTGCTGCTGAAATGTGAGATAAACTTAATAATATCAAATAAACTTGATTGATTAAAGTTCACAAAATAAAATGAGAACTAGACTTATTATTTTGACTCTAAAGAAAGTTGGAAACTTATAACTGATCAGCAGACTAACACAGGGATTGAACAACACCACCACAGTGCTAGCTAGAGCAGCTATTACGCAGCTAGCTGCTCTAGCTAGCTGTTGGGTTCCATGTTGCACTTCAATACGACGAGGTAACAGTTTTGTTTGCTACTCTGCTAATACACATCTAGCAAAGTAGCACATAGCTAGCACACATTAGCAGTTTGCTAGCAGAGTAGCACGCAGCTAATCTGTTAGCTCGTTGTAATGAACCCCAATAGAATCCACAGCTACAGTGTCATCACTCATCCACATTCCTTACTTTCACACTTACTGAGACTCTCCTGCAAGGTAAGTTTAGTTTTGAGCCGTGTGGCATCTGTCACCTGCCAATATGCTTTTTCAAACATTTACCAGGGCTGTATATATTTATGGCTTCTATTTAGTGTAAACAAGATGAACTGCACCTTCACTACAGTCCATATTGTGTAATTCACTGAGCTAAACCTAAAGTATCCTCTGCATCTCCTTCACACGGCTCATCCATTTTGTCAAGGTCCTTCCTGGACAGCCGGTGAACAACTGGCCCGCTGAAGCGGTCCCCATGGGACACAGACTGAAGTCTGAGAGCAGCACAAACCACAGCTCTCTGTGGCACCGCATGCCACTCCTTTATGCTGTCTTTTTATGTCATACATTAACACTTCTTCTGCTTCTTCTTTTTTGTCTTCTTTTGTTCACATGTCTTACATGGTTTTAAAATGGATTTATTGCTGAGAAAGCAGGTTGTAGGGATTCCTGCCAAGAGTATTCGACTGGGATTCTGTGGCTGGGATCCGGGCTGCTCCACTGGCTGCTGCTGCTGCTGCTGCTGATACACTGCAGATGAAAGAAGAGCCTTCGCCTGTATTACTCACTCAATTAAAAACTATGCAACTGAGTGATTTGCTGCTTACTACCCTGCTAGATGTTAATTAGATTTTACCCTTTCAGTTCAACACTGGCCAAAAATCTGTAACACATTGAAATGAGTGGGATATCTTAGCCACTGCATAGCCCACATCCTGCATTTTAAACGTGAAGGGAGAAAAAATGTTAACATGTTTCAAACAGAAATTGCTCCCTGTAAGGCTGGGATTTTTTTTTTTGTTGTTGTTTTTTTTTTGCAGAGGAGTCCGTAAGGAGTCATATGCTCAATATGGATGACCTAATAATTTTTTTAAAATTTCCAGAACTCTGAAAAAAAGCTAATGAGGCAACATGCTTCTCTTAATTGGAAGAGAGTCACAATCTCGATATATTCCAACAAATATAAATAAATATGTTTAGGTTACAGAGGAAGTGAAAAAAAAAACTCAGGAGAAAAAGTATGTAGAAACAGCACTCAGGCGTTTGTAACTCCACCAGTTTGAACAATTAGAACAAACATAACGGTGCCTTTAGATCAACATGGCTCTTCAGATCAACATGACTTTTTCCATGTTTTATTTTTCATCCTGATCACAACAAGCCTCTCCAGCTGAGTTTCTAGTGCCACAAAATGTCAACATGTGCACAGCTTGAACAGTGAAACTTGCTGGTGACTCTGTAACCAATAAAACAGGAGTTTCCTGATCTTACACAATCACCTTGCAGCTACTGGGAGGGTTGTTGACTGAAATAGAATAATACCTGGAAAAACTGGAGAAACATTCATAGGCCTTTAACTTTTTCCCATTTTGTCACAGTCTTCAGTGTGTTTCATTGATATTTCAGTTCACTGACCAATACAAAGTAATACATTTTGTGAAGTTGAATGAAAATTATGCAAGACTTCATTTAGTTTCCCCCTTTTTTGTTATATAACTTTGAAAGGCACAACTAGTGACTAATGTAGTCATGTCAACAGACCTGAGCTGTGTGTCTTTGCTGCTCCTCCAGAGTTGTAACGGGCTTCTTGACTGCTTGTCTAAATAAAACTCCTCTTGCCTAATCTCTGGGTTTTCTTAATCTAGGTCAGGGCCTGTTTGGTTTACAGGTAAATTATGCTCTTTCCATGTCAGATGATGGATTGAACTTTGCTCTGTGAGACATTTAAAACTTGAAATATTGTTTTATGATACAACCTTTTATAAACTTCACAGTAACTTTATCTCTGACCTGTCTGCTTGGTCACTAATGTTCTATAGGTAACCTTCACAGAACAGCCCCATTTATAGAGTTGGATCATGTTTATTAACTAGATTAGGGAAAATGATTACACATTTTAGTTTTTCCTCTCTTTCATGGTGTCGAATTGGGCTGTTACATGAAATGTCAATACAATACATGGACATTTGGGAGTATAAATTAACAAAACTGTAAAAGCTTCAAGATATGTGAATACTTTTACCAGGCTGTCTAGAACCAATTAAGAGGACTTACAGTGACCTCACTTTAACACATTTACTTACAATAAGTACTTTTATTTTGTAACATTTTACATAATTTTACTTATCTTTGTGTGGTTTTTCAGTCATTTAGGACAGGATAATTATAAATGTTATAAATAAAGACCAGAGAAGTGCAGTTGTCTTCATTTATAACTCTGAAGAAATATGTTTATGATTTATGAAAGATGGATTATAATGTGTTTAGAATAAACATATATTCTTTGATTCAATGTGACGTTTTGGTGCTATAGGAAGCCATCTTAATCCATATAGGTGATCATAAAGAACAGACACACTTTTCTCTTACTTTTCTTAAGCACCAGATGTCACCCAAGTTGAACTTTTTGTTGTTGGTGGTGATTCGTCCTGTTTTTGTCCTGCAGGGGGAGCTCTTGTTCTAGTCACTGACGGGATTTGAGCATCTCCACCTTCCCTAATAAATAAATGGACTTCTTCCGAACTTATGAAAGTAGCATTTAGCAGAACATCTACTAAACTGACCGGGTTTTAATGACTTAAATGCTTAAAAATGTCAGTTGTTATATTAAGAGTTTCGATACGCACCAATCAAATACACTCACATAAAAAAAGGCCCGTGTGATTCAGAAAACAAGCTTAAGTAAATGTCTGAAATGACTACATTTCATCCCTGGCTGCAGTGTGCCTGTGTGTTTAAGAGCAGGCTCGCTGCTCAGGGCCACATCCCCAGTCAGTCAGTCAGTCATCAGGATCCTGCTGATGCTGATGCTGCAGCGCACAGCGGCGCATCGGCGCAGCAAAGCCCCACATGCCACTCGGGGACCAAACATCGGGTAAGAGCGGCGACTCTGCTTCCAGACAAACAAAAAAAAATCAATCAGACTCAGATTTTTAGGAAACGTGTCATGTAACGGAGGCTTTGCATGCGATGAAGGCGAGTTGCATGGCTGCCGGGGTGTTTCACCTGCAGAGGACAAACTGCGCATGGGGGGGGGAGCTGTGCAGTTTGCTGCAGTGCAACGAGACCGCATAGGCGTAGTCCTGTCTGCGTTTAGGCTGCAGGTAGAGCGACACTGACCAGGCCCTTATTTTGGGGTTTCGGTGTGACAGTATGTAGGTTTGTAGGTTTGCTTTTAGTGTCGCTATAGTCTATTATTTTCTCATAATCACACACTGCATGCATTGCATTGCGTGGTAACTTTCTCATGCTATGTCCCGTGTTAAACTTTGCCAGGCAGGACTGTGGTGTGAAGGTCTGATCGGACAGAAACCCGTCGCCATGGAGCTGCATCTGCTGGTCACGGTTTGCCTCCTCTTTGGCAAAATAATGACTACTCATCAAACTCACAGTATGTCATTTTCTTTGTCTTTCTCTTTTAACTTAGCTTACATATTTCCAAAGGTTGATGGGTTTGCAGGCCACTGTGTTTACCTCATCAGTCTAACAAAATCTGTAAAAAGTAAAATAAATAATTGAAAACATGTGTTTTAGAGCTATGTCTGTCACAAATCAGCATAAAATCTGAAATTCTTGAAAGAACAAAACCAATATTTCAAAAGCTTTTTTTATGAGGTTATGTAATCCTCACATCATGCTTCAATCCTTACTCAGCAAAAACATTCAGCTGCAGCGCTTTGTTTAACATGGAAACATAATTATTAGTAATAATGATTATAATCCCAGTTGTTCCTCCTGAATGGCCCATTTTATCTCGTAATGTCATTCCTCTGTCACAATCCTTGCTTAGGTTTTTATTTGTGTTTATGTTTTAATAATTTCCTTGTTTTGCAGGTCTTGGCTTGTTCAGTTTGTTTCTCAGCTTTCACTGTTAGAAAAGCTTAGTATCTGGTGTTCTTTGTGAATTTGGGTTTATTTCTGGAAAAGTACCCTTAGGAAGACACTTAGTATAAATAAAGTGTGTGTTTAATCTACAGAATAGGTTAAAGAATCATGATGACAAAGAAACACATCATATCCACAGTGTGGTAGAGGCAGCATGGTGCTGTGGGGATCATTTTCTTCAGCAAGAACCGTGAACGTAGCCAGAGATACGCGGGAGGTGGAGCTAAAAAAATCCAGCATAGCTCTTTACTCTACCTGCTTTACTCTGCTGTGTTTAGTTTATGCTACCTCACTTTTGTGGCAAAAACTGAACCAGAGTGGTTCTTTGAATAACATTTACCTGAACCGAACATGTATAGATTTATAAAATAGATTGAATGATGAGTTAAAAAAAAAGTGCAAATGTAAACCACCTTTAAAAACTGTTCTAAAAGGAGCTTATTGGGAAATAATGTTGGATACGATGGGGATCTCGAAAACCATAAATGTTATTGATGATATTAAAAATGTCTAAATAAGTGAACATTTGAGGATGAGAATGTGAGATTTAAGTGTCTTACGATGTGGAAATAATGTAAGTTTATATCGTGTCTGGAGTTTTAAATGTTTGTAGGTAGATGAGAATGAGAGAGGCAGGAAATCATAAGATGCATCTAAAATTGGGCTTGATAATTTCCTTTAATTTTTATTTTTTCTTGTTTTTTTTTGTCTTCGTTATATGTATATATATGTACGTGTGTGTGTGTGTGTGTGTGTATGTGTGTGTGTGTAGATATATTCCTGCATATACACAGTCCAGTCACATTAATGTGACCACCACGTACTTTCCACTTCAGAGTTAAATAACCAATCACAGAAGGCAGGTGGCAGCACAGTGCAGTTGAGCGTATATAAAGGGTGTGTGTGGGCTTCGGAAAACATTTCAATCGTTGGCGTAATGCAGAAACGAAGCGATTTATCCGACGTCCAAAAGGGCATGATCATTGGCTTTCGGGCCAAGGGTGGAAGCATTTCCGAAACGGCTGAGTTTGTGAACTGTTCGCGTGCCGCCGTGGTAAAAGTGTACCGTGCATGGCAAAATGGGACTGTCCAAAATCAACGACGTGGCAAATGTGGTGCACCACGGGCCATAGATGACAGAGGCGAACGACGGTTGCGGAGATGCGTTCGGGCAGATAGACGGGCTACCGTTGAGCAACTGACCACTAAAATGAACCAAGGGGCTACCACAAGTGTCTCCCAAACCACTATTCAGCGAACATTGCTGCGTCTGGGCCTCCGAAGCGGACGCCTGGTTCGTGCACCTATGTTGACTGGTGTTCATCGACGACGAAGGCTAGAATTTGCACGCCAGTACAGCAGCTGGACGTCCACTGAGTGGCGACAGGTAGCGTTTTCAGATGAATCGCGTTTTATGCTCCATCGGACAGATGGACGTTGGCGTATAAGGCGTGAAACCTCTGAAAGGAACCACCCTGCAACCATTGCAGGAACGGTCCAAGCTGGAGGCGGGAGCATTATGGTCTGGGGAATGTTTTCCTGGCATTCTCTGGGTTCACTGATTATTGTGGAAGGCACGATGGATCAATACAAGTACGCATCTGTCCTTGCGGGCCATGTCCACCCCTACATGCGCATTGTTTTTCCTCAGGATGATGGCATCTTCCAGCAGGACAATGCGAGGTGCCATACAGCTGCCAGTGTACGTGCGTGGTTCGAAGAGCACCAGGATGAGTTTACCGTCCTCCCCTGGCCAGCAAACTCACCTGACTTAAACCCAATCGAGCATCTGTGGGACCATCTCGATCGAGTTGTTCGCGCCATGGATCCTCAACCGCGTAATCTAGCGCAGCTGGCCACGGCATTAGAGTCGGCATGGCTCAACATCCCAGAGAAGACCTTCAGGGACCTAAGTGACTCTCTTCCTGCACGTCTCGTAGCAGTTCGCTCTGCGAAAGGTGGTTATTCTGGCTTTTGACAGATGGTCACATTAATGTGACTGGACTGTGTATAATAGAATGCAAAAGAAAGATTTTGTTGCTCAAACTTTGATTGTGTTGCAGACAAAAAAAATGCTGCTTGGAGATTTTAAGGGGGAAAACCCCACTTTTTTAAATTAAAAAAAAAAAGTGATCTTGCTCACATCTCTTTCAGTGAGTTCCGTGTACACATACCTGTTCACTCCGCGCGGGCCCCAGATGTTTACGTGTTTGACGTACCTGGAGAGAAACGTCAGGGTTGACTGCGAGTTCCTGGCCAGCGACATGGTTCCCGGACCCTACTGCGAGTATCGCCAGGACAGCCGGCTGGTGGGCTCCACCTACCCCAACGCCGTCATTTACGTGTCCACAGAGGACCGCAGGCGGAGCAACGTCAGCCTCGTGGCCCCCAATCTGTGCCGCCTGACCTGGGCCCCGCTGGCTGACGAGAAGCCCTACACCTACACCTGCAGGGTTTACCAGGGTAACGGCTGGAAGGAGAACAGCATGGCTGTTCATCACAGTAAGTTCTTCTTGCTTCACCACTTCTTCTTCTTCTCCCATCTGCAGTATCTGAACTCACACTTTTCCTTGATTCCAGGGCATCTCCTGATCTGTTCTGCAATCAGTGTCCTGTTCAAGTCGGCACCTTGGGTTTGGTCACTGGTGATGTCACTTCCTGTAGCTGTGGGGTTTCTAAGTCCTTGAGCTTGCACTTTCACGTGATACAACAGCTCAGTGGACATTTCAGGATTGTTGCTGGTTGTTAGAGGCCTCAGTGTGGGAGGTTTTGATTTTATTTTTACGTATTATTTCTGACACAGCAGAGAAAAAAACCCTTAAAGGTAGCATTTCTTTAATAAATCTCTCAGTCACCATTCTACCTTAAAACACCTGTGTTACACAAAGATGAAGCAGGGGATGAAAATAAGAGGAGATTGAATAACAATATAAAGAAATCAATCATTTTCTCTCAAGCTGATACAAACCAGATTCCAAAAAAGTTGGGACACTAAACAAATTGTGAATAAAAACTGAATGCAATGATGTGGAGATGACAAATGTCAATATTTTATTCATAATAGAACATAGATGGCAGATCAAAAGTTTAATCTGAGTAAATGTAACATTTGAAAGGAAAAATATGTTGATTCATAATTTCACAGTGTCTACAAATCCCCCCAAAAAGTTGGGACAAGGTCATTTTTACCACTGTGTGGCATCTCCCCTTCTTCTTATAACACTCAGCAGACATCTGGGGACAGAGGAGACCAGTTTCTCAGGTTTAGAAATAGCAAGGCTCTCCCATTCATGTCTAATACAGGCCTCTAACTGTTCAATCGTCTTGGGCCTTCTTTGTCGCACCTTCTGCTTTATGACGTGCCAAATGTTCTCTATAGGTGAAAGATCTGGACTGCAGGCTGGCCATGTCAGTACCCGAATCCTTCTCCTACGTAGCCATGATGCTGTGATTGCTGCAGAATGTGGTCTGGCATTATGTTGTTGAAAAATGGAGGGTCTTCCTTGAAAGAGATAACGAGGTCTAGATGGTAGCATATGTTGTTCTACAATCTGAACATAGTTCTGGGCATTAATGGAGCCTTTCCAGACATGCAAGCTGCCCAGGCCACCACGACTCATGCAACCCCAGACCATCAGTGATGCAGCTTCAGAACGGAGCGTTGATAACAACTTGGGTTATCCTTGTCCTCTCTGGTCCAGATGACATGGCGTCCCAGTGTCCCATAAAGAACTTCAAATTGTGACTCATCTGACCACAGAACAGTCGTCCATTTTGCCTCACTCCATCTTAAATGACTCCTGACCCAGTGCAAACGGCTGAGCTTGTGGAGCTTAGAAATGGCTTCCTCTTAGAGTTTCAGCTGGCAGCGGCCGATGGCACGGTGGATTGTGTTCACTGACGATGCTTTCTGCAAGTATTCCTGAGCCTATGCTGTTATTTCATTGACAGAGGCATTCCTGTTTGAGGTGCAGTGACGTTTAAGAGCCCCGGACATCACAAGCATCCAGTAGAGTTTTACAGCCTTGACTCTTACGCACAGCGATTGTTCCAGATTCTCTGAATCTTTTGATGATGTTATGTACAGTTGATGATGATAACTTAAAAGTCTTTGCTATTTTAGGCTGGGTAACACCATTCTGGTAATGCTGCACTATCTTTCTGTGCAACAATGGTGGAATTGGTGATCCTCTTACCATCTTGGCTTCAGAGAGACACTGACACTCTAAGAAGCTCTTTTTATACCCAATCCTGTTGCCAATTGACCTAATTAGTGTTAATTGGTCTTCCAGCTGTTTGTTATACACAGTCCAGTCACATTAATGTGACCATCTGTCAAAAGCCAGAATAACCACCTTTCGCAGAGCGAACTGCTACGAGACGTGCAGGAAGAGAGTCACTTAGGTCCCTGAAGGTCTTCTCTGGGATGTTGAGCCATGCCGACTCTAATGCCGTGGCCAGCTGCGCTAGATTACGCGGTTGAGGATCCATGGCGCGAACAACTCGATCGAGATGGTCCCACAGATGCTCGATTGGGTTTAAGTCAGGTGAGTTTGCTGGCCAGGGGAGGACGGTAAACTCATCCTGGTGCTCTTCGAACCACGCACGTACACTGGCAGCTGTATGGCACCTCGCATTGTCCTGCTGGAAGATGCCATCATCCTGAGGAAAAACAATGCGCATGTAGGGGTGGACATGGTCCGCAAGGACAGATGCGTACTTGTATTGATCCATCGTGCCTTCCACAATAATCAGTGAACCCAGAGAATGCCAGGAAAACATTCCCCAGACCATAATGCTCCCGCCTCCAGCTTGGACCGTTCCTGCAATGGTTGCAGGGTGGTTCCTTTCAGAGGTTTCACGCCTTATACGCCAACGTCCATCTGTCCGATGGAGCATAAAACGTGATTCATCTGAAAACGCTACCTGTTGCCACTCAGTGGACGTCCAGCTGCTGTACTGGCGTGCAAATTCTAGCCTTCGTCGTCGATGAACACCAGTCAGCATAGGTGCACGAACCAGGCGTCTGCTTCGGAGGCCCAGACGCAGCAATGTTCGCTGAATAGTGGTTTGGGAGACACTTGTGGTAGCCCCTTGGTTCATTTTAGTGGTCAGTTGCTCAACGGTAGCCCGTCTATCTGCCCGAACGCATCTCCGCAACCGTCGTTCGCCTCTGTCATCTATGGCCCGTGGTGCACCACATTTGCCACGTCGTTGATTTTGGACAGTCCCATTTTGCCATGCACGGTACACTTTTACCACGGCGGCACGCGAACAGTTCACAAACTCAGCCGTTTCGGAAATGCTTCCACCCTTGGCCCGAAAGCCAATGATCATGCCCTTTTGGACGTCGGATAAATCGCTTCGTTTCTGCATTACGCCAACGATTGAAATGTTTTCCGAAGCCCACACACACCCTTTATATACGCTCAACTGCACTGTGCTGCCACCTGCCTTCTGTGATTGGTTATTTAACTCTGAAGTGGAAAGTACGTGGTGGTCACATTAATGTGACTGGACTGTGTATGTTCAATTTTCTTTTTCCAGCCACTTATTGATACTTGTCCCCACTTTTTTGGGATTTGTAGACACTGTGAAATTTTGAATCAACACATTTTTCCTTTCAAATGCTGCATTTACTCAGATTAAACTTTTGTTCTGCCATCTATGTTCTATTGTGAATAAAATATTGACATTTACCATCGCCACATAATTGCATTCAGTCTTTATTCACAATTTGTTTAGTGTCCCAACTTTTTTGGAATCCGATTTGTAATATTAATTAGATATTAATCAGTTTTAACTTTTATGTCTGGTTATTAAATTAGTTCTATCAGATACAAATATTTTATTAATAAAACAAAAGATAATTTAGTGTTTTTTGTAATTTGTAATTTAAAGAAATGCAGATGATACTTATTTTCTCCTATGGCTATCCTTACCGTAAACGTCTAATTAAAACGCCTAATGTATAGTGTCATTGTTTATGTTCCTTATGTGTATAGATCTGTATAAAAAGGGAGTAGACCTATAACGTCTTGTGATACAAAGTCATTATAAACTGAAAGTGATTCTTTTGTTGCTTAATATTAAATTCAATATCCAAGCCTCCTGTCTGTTCAGCTGGATGTTCTGGCTCTGAAATATCTGCTCAAACACTGCCTTTTCTGTTCGCATTAGGCCTCCGTAGGAGCTTCAGTAGTTTCTCTGCTCCGGACTCTGGCATGAGGTTCTTCTGCTTACGATGCATCAATCCACATCTGGTGCCTTGCAAAATTCACACCCTCACATTTGTCCGTGTTTTGAAATGTTACAACCACAAACTTGAATGCATTTAGCTGAGATTTTAGTGCTTTGTAGAATCGTCTTTTGTTGCTGTCACAGCTGAGACTTTTGGGAGTATGTTCATACCAGTTTTGGACATCCACACATGTTAATATTTCAAAAAGATATATCTCAAGTTCTGATGAATGGGATGAAGAGCATGTGGGAACAGGAGTTTTCAATCTTATTAATTTAGGTCTGGACTTTGACTAGTCTGTAACAACACATGCACATGCTTTACTCTCATTATTGCTGGAAATTGGCTGGACCTTTGTCTTTGTCTCAACTCTTTTTCAGCCTCTAAATGGTTTTCTTTCAGGACTGCAGTGAGTTCAGCCCAGTGTTTTTGTCCCTGCTGAAGGAAAGCCTCCCCACAGCATAGCCATGCCACCACCGTGTTTCACCGTGGGGATGATAATGTCAAAATGATGGAGGTTGTTAGTTTTTTGTTACATGGAGCACATTGTTTGGAGATCAATAACAGTTCAGTTTTGCAATAGAGAGAAGTTTGGTCTCACTGTAAAAACACAACCATTCCTCCACATGAGTAGTAGATCTCTGTAGTCCCTCCGGAGTTACTGCTGGATTCTTGGTTGTTTTTCTTCTTAACGGTCTCCTGGAAAAACAAAACATGTCTTAGTTTATAGTTTTGCCATTATGACAAAAATGTTCAGAAGTTCAAAGCTTAGGATGTTATTTTAGGGACTAAACCTTGGAACTTTATCTCTGATCTTTGACCTCTGACAGACAGAGCAGGTGGATTTATTCAGAGATTTAATCACACACTGTGAGTGAATAAATTGACTTCAGAAGACAACTGGTTGCACTAGATTTCTTTAGAGGAAGCACAATGAAGACAAAAAATCGGAAAAATGCTAAGAAAATACCTAAAAGTTTGTGGTTGTTTCACAGCTAAATGTGGCAAAGATGAGGGATGGCCAATTATTTTGCAGGGTACTACAAGTGTTGATTCGTATTCACCTTTAATTTATTGGAACAAAAAGTATTTATTTATCAGGTCAAGGGCACAATTTCTGTAATCATTTTCCTTTTCCTTGTTTTTCTGTTTATGTTGCTTTCTTACTCTGAGTTCTCATTTGTTAATAGTTTAAGAACTGTATTTGTGTTCCTTTTGCTGGTCGTTTAGTTTTGTTACTGAGAAAAAAAGATTGTTCCTGTATTTTTCTTTTAAGCTCATCAACTCAGATTATTTATTTAACCGCTGCAGGTGCAATATGTTGTACAACCAAACTGTTACTAATAAAGGTTATCCACCATCTCGGTGCACAAATATAGAAGTACTTCCAGTGAACTCAAATCTGTCTGTTTTCCTGAAGTTATTCCCTGTCTTATAAAAATTTACATGTATCTGTGTTATTTTAATTATACGAGCTCTTATCTTTCCAATCTCAAAGAATCACTTATGGAACCAGACCTCTGTCACATAAAACTCTAAGGAGACAGGAAAAAATATATTTAAAAAGGAGGCTAAACACATCTATGCTATGAGAACTGCAAGGGATTTTAACAAAAATTGTGATTTTGTTAAAAATAATTGGTTTTTAATGTGAGATTTTTTTTTCATCTGAAGAAAAATCACACTAAAGGTTTGGATTTCTAACAACATTCAATTTTAAGTTCTGATACTTCAATATGAGATTAATTTGTTGTCAGAGCAAAATTCTAATAACTGTAGAGCATTTACCCGCCTTTCTTCTAGCTTTCAACGATTTATTTACTTAAACAAAAATGCCACAAAAAGCTTCCTCCTTGAATTTAAAGTGGTGCTTCTAGGCTTTGTCCTACAGAGGGAGCTCCTGAGTCACTGAGCAGTAGAGAAAACCCAAAGAAGCATGAAGTGTCCATCAAGAGTTGAAAGAGTTAACATAAAAAGGTGTATAAGTTGAGCATTTATATTCAGTTGGATTGCATTTTCTTTTAGTATTTAATGCCTCCATTATAGTTTAAAAGAAATGCTTTATATTTGTTTTATTAGATATCTTTTATTACAGCATAGATAACTTGTATCATATAATTTATAGTCATCAGTATACTGAGCATTAAATTGAATAGACTCATCCTTCCCACGTCCTTTTTGTTTTATCAGCATATGTAGATTTTCATTTACTTTATATACAAAATTAGGATGTGCATTACTTTTATTCTGAAGCAAATACAGGACTCGGCACACACGGAAAGTAAAGGTTAGAACAACTCACAATGGTGCCGAAACAAGACATGTGGGCATGCACCACTGACGTAGGTGAACTAAATTTGCGGTGCATTAAAAGAGCAACCAAAAGCAGAGATGAAGAAGTGCATCACTTCCTGTCATATTGAGAATGCTGCAGCAAAAAAAAAAAAAAAAGACGCCATGGAAATATTTTCTGCAATGTTCTTCTGCTCTGAGCAAAAAGCTCAGAGCAGAAAAACTATGAAGAGAAACTCATCTTCCAGTGCCTGGCACAGGTTCATGTACCTTAGTGGGAGATAGTCTGGATGCTTTTAAGCAGATATATATTGTTGTGGACTCCAGGCCTCGTGGAGGCCAATGCCCTCAGTGAACTGCATGGCTGCATCAATTTTGAACAACACAAAAGAAAAGGAAAAATAAACCATTGGGTCACTGTTCACTCAGTAATGCTGGACAATCTGCAAAACACATTTTTTATTTATTAATTTATTTATTGTACAAAGTTTATTATCTTAGATAATGTCACATGTCTTTTTAAAGTGCCTCATCTCATGCACGCTCTTTTTTTCTCTCTCAGCTTTATGGTTAAAGAGTATCACCAAGACGCTTCCTTGAATAAGAGTGCTCTATTGAAGTTTTTTTTATTTTCGACATGCTGCCACCCACAATGCTGTCATCTTGAGTGGAGCTCCAGCCTTGAGTTATTACCAGAGGTACCAGAGCTGTCTGCAGCCACAACCTGATCTCCGCTGCTTCCTGAGCAAAGATCATGTGAAGAGACGGATCAGCAGGCTGCTGCCATGCTCATCTTGTCACAAATGAATATTTACCTCAGACTCCTCTGGAGAGGTGGCGACATGATGCAACCGCATCTTTGATGCCGGGGTGTGCCGGTGCATCCGGTGATTTATATTAGTGACGATCCAATTGTCCAAAGCTCCTAATTTCCAGACCCTGTGCTCGGACCACATGGATGAATTAGCCCGAACCCGGCTTGTGAGCAGCTCGCTCCAGGTAGTCGCTCCTGTTTTATGGAGAAACCATTACTGAAAAGGTTTACTTCATTTACACAGGAATATCGAGGCTAATCTGCGTCAGTCATCAGATACGTCACAACATAAGTCATCTTCCACTAAATGTAGATAGCCTATTAATAAAATCCTTGTAATTGTATTTTTTTTTCATGAGTCCATCAGGAGGATAAAACATTGCTGAGGCGCAGCGGGAATCATGTCTGCCATAAGATCAATTATGTGGAACAAATCATTTAAATGGTGAGTTGTTTTACAGAGCAACATGTTTACCATAAGAGACACACAAGTAAGAGTTTGAGGCTTTGAACCTGTGTTTTATCAGGGTTTTGTGCGACAGATGAACATTAAGCACATATTAGAGAAGTGGAACAATTATTCATGCAAACCATAAATTTGGTCTAAACAAAAGAAAAAAGAAAATGAAAGAGTGGCAAGAAGAAAGAAATCCATTTACAAGGTGCCACATTTAAGCCACATGGAGGAGAACTGGAAACTGGAAGGTGTTCTGACCAAAATCTAGCCGAAAATGTAACACATTGTTCACTACAGACAGGGCAACTGGTAAGGGCCAATGGAGGATATATAGACTGGTCAATCACGGAGGAAAACAAAAGACTAAACAGTGGTGTGGAGGTTCGCCCTCCAACAGGATAACAACTCTAAACACACAGCCAGAGCTACATCAGGATATTTAAGATCGCACTATATTTATGTGCTAAAATAGCTCAAAGTCCAGGCCACTTTTCACTTGCAGCAGGATGTAGCAGTTAATGTCGGTAAACCTCTACATCTTTTCTCCCTGAGCTTGAAGCATTCTGCAGAGTAGAGTGAGATTTCGGTTTCTGTATGTGAGAGACATGCCCACCAAAGGCTTGCAGTGAATGCTGCCTCTATAAAACGTCTGACTCAGGGTGGGCTAATGCACGACGACACCCTTCTGGTTTTAGAATGCGTTAGCTTTTGAAAACCTTCTTTTCATTTCGTTGGTTTATCAAATGAAATCTCAGTGAAGATTTTATGGTCAATGTGAGAGTCCAAGGGGTGTTAGTACATTTTGCTTTTTGCTAATTCTGACTTTTCATCTACGTTTTCAGTGAAGTAATCCACCCACAGATGTTAGAGCTCATAGTTTATCATTTTTATTCAGTTTTAAGTTTAAATTTTGAGTTAAGCTGTGCTGCTGCTGTTTCCAGGTAGATAAATCAGCTGTTTAATAATCAGGTGCTTTATTTTGCTCAGTATATTTGCACCAGACGAAGCTGACTTCCTAAGGTGGAGGTACTCTCCCGAGACGCACACCTTCAGCCCTGGCCTGCAGAAGCTGCAACGTGGCGTCATTTCAAACAGGAAACGAACCTGCTATCATAGAAACCATCAAGTTTCCCACGTCTTACAAAAGACAAAGTGAGAATAGCTGTGTGACCTGATTTCCTCCCCTTTTTCCATTTGATCTTCAGAAGAAAATTAGACCTGAATACTTCTCAAACTAAACAATTATCTAATTCTGATGACATATCGCCGTCTTTACAAGACAACAAATTTACTTGCATTATTTTATCAAATTTACTTACATTATAAGATCTTTGAGATCTTTCAACGTGAGTTAAGAAGGGAATGTAGTTATTCTTAATAAAATTTAAAAGAAAAATAAATTATAGCAGTACACAGTAAGTTTAGCTACAAACTTACACAGAGAACGAAAATGAGAAAAGATAAGCTCTTTTTGTGCAACGCCAAATGATCAACTTGATATGAAAATCCTCAACCTTCACTCGTTTCATTACACAAAATCAACAAAACTTGTTTAAAGGTAGAGTTCAGTTTTCTATTTATTTAATTCAAAAATACTTTATTAATCCCAAAGGAAAATGAAATGTTGTGTTGTAGCTCATTAATTCAGATTCTTCAAAGAATTATTGAAGATGTTGATGATTGTTGGCAGGAAAGACTGTTGTAGCAGTCTGTGATACAACGAATCTGAAGAAGCCTCTGACTGAAGATAGTCTGTTTTCTCAAGACAGTCTTATGGAAAGGTTGTCCATAACTTTCTTGACTTTGCATAATCATCTCCAGAGGTTCTGTAGTCGTCCAAGGAACTATCAAGAACCTTGAAGGATCTAAGCTTCCTCAAGAAGTCCAATCTCCTCTCATAGACGGCTTCACTGTTGCCTCTCCATTCTGTTGTCCAGGTGAACACAGAGGTATTTTTATTCCTCAACCACCTCCACATCTTCTTCCTCCCATGATGGAAATAGGATTTGATCCAACTCTGTTCCTCCTGAAATCAACAATCATCTATCTGAGACGATTGTTCACCTTACCGTCTCTATGACTTAGAGTGCTTTAGATGAAATGCCAGAGAAAGTGCTGGACTGACCTGCATTTTAACAAGATAATTAGCTGTCTATGCTATGTGACATAAGATTCACTTCTCTAGATGTTGGGAAAATTAGTAGACAAGAAAGCGGGAAAGTAGTTTTAGGTTAATTCTTGCTCTTATTGAGCTGTTTCGTTACATGTTGTTACATTTAGATGAATGGTTCATTCCACTGGACTGTTCTAGTATCAAACCTCTTGACCTACTACCAAAAAGTGTTAAAGCCACTTACGCTTCTTCTTCTTTTCCAGTGAGTTAGCCAGAAATGTCAGCACATCTGTCAGTCATATCACAGCTATTGAACATTTAGCCCCAAGGCAAAGTGCTGCTTGAATAAGAAACCTTCAAACCTTGGCATCCACAGAGGAGTCAGAAGCTGCGAAGGCCTCTCGGTATGACTCAGAGGAAGCGCTTGCCTGGTCAGCATGACACTTCACAGCAGTGCAATATGGGGGCTGCAGCCAATACAGTCACACCACCAGATAAAAATAACAGAATTTTATTACTTCCAGCCTTCCTGCGACTACTTCTCTCGCTTCTAATGCATTCAGTGTGGTACAACACTATGAATCAACAGTCGACAATAAAATTAATCAATCAATCAGGACTGTGAAGTAGTAGTAGAGTTTTTTTTTTTGTTTGTGGGCTTAGTTCTTTGGAAGTCAGTACTGTGGTAATACACAGCCAAACCACACTCACAACCACTGTCATTTGAGTGAAGCAACAATTGTCTGATTGCAGCGGCAGAAAAAAGTCGCACTTCGACTTCTCCTCAGTCACATATGAAACACTAACATGTGAAAAGCATGTTTTGTTGTATGTGGGGAACATTTTCCCACATGCGTTTCACATGGCGAGACCAAGTATAATTTCCCCGTATGAAACAAGGCAGAAGATGTTTCACATGTGGGACATGTAGTTTCCTCTTGTGCAGCACATACAGAAAGGTGGCAAGGCTTTGCTTTCTCTAGCAGACAGTAAATCAAAGTGTGCTCTGATTGCTTGACTTCATATGTGACTGTAAGATGTGTTATTTTTCCACAAGAAAACTCACTTTTTAAAGACTCCAGATCCCAAAGTAAAAAATCTCATCCAGCATTTTTAAGTGAGTCAGAATAGGAAGGAATGAAAACGTTTCCTGACAGCGATCAAAATTCATGGAAGAGCCGAAACCTTTTCAGTTGCTGTGTGCTGTGGGTTTGTAACATGAGAACTATTTGTAGCTATTGTAGATGAAGTAGATTTTATTTATTTTAGTGAATTAACTTACTGTACTTCATATGAATGCATAATGAGAGGGTAGTAAGGGTGAAAATCTAATGACTCAAAGGTTTGCTTTTACTGGAGACCCTCACCCACATCTGTTGTTCTGTGTTTAAGTTTGACAGAGCAAAAACAAACTGTCCTTTTCTAACTAAGCTCATTACTAAATCCTGTAATGAGTAAAAAGGTTGAATGTCTCACATATTTTGGGGAAAAAAATGAGAAGGTTGAAGACATCTAAGACTAAGTGAGATGATTTCCACACATTTTCTCTGTTTTGGTCATGATCTTTCTTCCTTCTTGTGTTTGATCTAGAGATCCAGTTACGGGTTTTGCCATCGTCCTTTTGTGTCATTATGTAAATTCACAGCAAATATCTTGAGGTTGGTAAGAAAACAATTATGAATCAGGACTTGGAAAACAAAACAATCTTTTACACTCAAAGTTCACCTTTTTCTTCCCCCGTTGTGGAGACTGATTCGATGGTACACCAGATTAGCCAGAAGGTCAGTGACCTACAACCTGCGCACTGAACAGTGGGAGGGAAAGGAGTCATGCAGAGAGGAAGTGCATATGCAAATACTGTTTTTTTTTTGTTACAAAGCATAAAGAGACTGTATAGAATACATTTCAGAAAATTTCTACACATATTTCATGTAAATTCTAGACATCTACAGATTTAAATTTCCACTTTGTACATTTCAATAAAAACAATTTCTCCGGTGGTCAGGATGTAACTATTGAACATGCAGAAACCAGAAACGTTTAGGAAGACGGACGGGTCGAAGACTTTATGAATATAACTTCAGACCCAAGAGGAAATGAAGGCTGCATAAAAAAATATTTCCTTTCATATTTTATGGAATCAGTGGTGCAAACAGACCGAGCGTAAACAGCATCAAAAGTGTTGCACGATAAAGAAAGACACACAGACTGTAATATTTTTCCATTTATTATCAAGAGGAGTTTAAGTACTGAAGGATATAAATACAAACTGCAACAGAGATAATCGTAATAAAATGTTTACATTAATCCCACCCAAATAGAGTAAAGATAACATAATGAAATCTTTCTTTACTTTGATGACTGTGTTTTCTCACGATTTGTTCAACGGTTTCATATTTAACAGAACTACTGATTTCAAGCCAAATTATATTTAATGTTAATATAATAATATATTTTAGAAGTTGATGGCTATAATCCAATATGCAGAATAAATATTGATATGATGCCTCACTCAAATGTAACTTAAATCTCACCAATAAAAAAAAAACAAGACAGAAAACCATGTAATTATGCAACACAATAAGTCAAAAATGCGTGCAAAGTAAAAAACCGACTTATTGAGGAAAACAGCAGTAAAATCTCTTCAATACTTAAGAGGTAAAACATTTTGAGGTATGATGGTTCACATATGCATTTCTGTGGTTTAGACTGAAATATGTAAACAACCAGGCGAGACGCATCTTTAGCCATGTTGCAGTTCAGTTAGAAGGAAAGTTTCTTAAAATTCATAAACAAATTCGTAGAAGAGTTGATGTCTGTGAGACGGCGAAGGCACAGAGAAGCACTCACGTACTTCAGCAACTATTTGGCGCAACATTTAATTGACAATCCGCCTCAATGATGTTGACCGAATGTTATTGAACCTTGTCAGACTCTATGAATGCTACCTTCCGGTCATAAACTATTTTTCTCACTGCATCAGAGAGAATAGTTCACCTTTTCAGTCTTTTTAAAATCTCCCTTTCTTTAGATAAACATGAAAATGTTTGATTTAAAAAAAATAAAAGGGGTCGAAACAAGTTTACGATAAAGATCACCTTTACTTTTAACTCCACAGTTTGTCTAAAATGACCTAGACAACAAGAAAACTACTACTGACAAAACAACAATTATTTACTGCATAAAACATAATTACACACAAGAGAAAAAAAACAATCACAAGTGATTGAAATATACTTCTTCAAAATAAATACATACATGGTGGCATTTCTTCTGTTTCTGTAATGTCATTTGTTGAAAGAAGTTTGATATAAATGAAAAACAACAAAAGCAAATCTAATACGATTCACCCTTTTGCACACGCAGCACACTCACATGTATTTCCACGCCAGTAAAGCACAAAGAGGGAATCTATCATCTATAATTATGAAATAAACAATAAATACCTTCACTCAGAATGTATGAATGCTGGGTTAATTTCAGATGTCCTGTTTTATGACGTTCCACTGGAAAATAAGATGGGGTTTTTTTTATTTTCATCTAGAGCACTGAAAGCATTTTACGTTAAAGACGCCACTAAAAAGTTCAGATGTTTGCAACCAGCTTGGTCTCCGTCCATGAAGGTTGGTTGATTGGCTGCAGGAGGTTCTCACAAACCAAATCCATTAAGCTAATCATCAACTCCTCTTTACTCCTTTTCCTCACTCATAATACTACGTTGCCCTGTTCTGTACCTGCCGTACATTTCAGCGGCTTACATCGCCTATAATGCTAAACCTTTGACTTTATTTGCATCTATTACTGTAAAATACATATTCTGCAGCACTGAGCCAATAATAATGTTACCTAATCATTACCTGACATGATGTGCAGAAGCTCTGTCTGCACTGGTGAAGATTTTCTATTCGGTATGACAAACACTGGAAGTGGCGCCAACTAGAGGAGGCTCTGACTTATTTCTTTTTCAGTATTTCTGCTTATTTGACCATTTATGGATCGCATACAGTGAATACAGACTTTCATCTCTAGATGGTCAGGGCAATATTAGGCACTGAAGAAAAAGAATAAGACAGTGAAATCTCAGCAAAGGCAACATACTTTGTGCTTATGCAGCAGCACACTAATATTTACATCCTTCATCCTGATGGAAAAATAAGAAACAGTGTGACAGCAGCTTGAGTGAGGAGATTATGGATTCAGAAACATTTCACTTTAATATTGTGTCTGGGCAGAATGATGTTGGGTTACATCTTTCTAACTGGTACAGAAAAGATTGTAAAGATGTCCTGCTTAACTCCATTTCTTTCGTCTTTAATATTCTGGTGATTTCCCCTAAATTTAAGACAAACTTTACCATTGTCCTAAAACGTTTTAAATATACTTTACACACATCTGGGTCCTTAACCTTTTATAGCTAAATTTCACCGTCATCTATTGGTCAATAAAAGCCTGTAAAGAGTTCAGTAATATGTTTTTATGTAACTTTAAATTTTGAACTTTTGTGCTAAACAGATCACTCTAAACCTCACTGTGGTGATCAGAATGAAAAGTTTTCAGACTTTTCGTATGTTACGGTAAAAAAAAAACTATATGTTTTCAATTTTAACAAAAAATGTACACAAGTCTTATTTATTGCCTTATGCGGCAATGTTTTCCTAACAGTTCAACATCTCATTTCATAATGGCTTTAATCTCTAAGACAGGATGCTAATTATACAGCTTTAGTCTTAAATATTATACAGTAGAGGCAGGCTTTTCTTAATCGTTCTTAGAGAAGAACAATTTCTATATTTACACATTTCCCTTGCATGCTACCATCCAAGGTGGCAATAATTCCTCCTCTTTTTCTGCCACTGACAAATCCTAACCAGACACCCAGCTGTGTGAGGTGCTCTTCACTCTCTGGGGAAACCCAGCTGCAGGGTCAAAATTAAAGTCTAGCGCCCCGCCGTCCATCAGGGTGTCATGGAGGACCGATTCCAGGTCACATTCCAGCCTCTCGATGGGCATGTTGTCCAGGTCACTGGGTAGCCGCTCCTGGTGATGGCTGTGAGGGTGAACCAAGTTCAGTTCCTTGTAGCTGTTGGTGTAGCTCGCTGGAAAGTCATTAGTGTGTGCTAGATGTCCTTGCGGAGGCTGCATGCAAGTCCTCAGCCTGTTCAGTCGTTGTGGAGCCCCTGAGACAGTAGTAAGGCTAGCCAAGGGTATCATGTTGCAACTATTCAAGTCTCTTGTGGGAGCAGGACCGTGGTTATGTATAGATTGTGGGTTTACGTGTAGACCTGGGTGACTCTGAGGAGGGGTAATTATTTTAATACCAGGATGACTCGCTATATGGTTGTGACTGCTGTAAGCGGACATGAGACTACTTACCCTCCCAGTGTCAGACACCCTTCTGTCACTGGGAGGCATTATGTCTCTACTGGAGCTTGCATCAGCCGTCAGTAGCTCTTTGAGGAGTCCTGCTGGACAAATGTACTGGTTCTCGTAACCTCCAAAGCCAGGCTTGTTCTCCGGAAGTGTCTGCATGGGAACAGGCGACAGAGAGTTCAGCCTCACCTGGCTGTACATGCACTTACTGTAGTCCTGGCTCAGGCCAGGAGAGCCGTAGGAGCCGCTCTGAAGCCTGGCGGTGTTCGGGGAACGCGGCGAGTCCGAGCCGTGCTGGGGGGCTTTAGGGGACAGCAGGTGGAGGTTATCCAGCAAGCTCTCCATGACCCTTTCTGAGCCGTGTTGGCCCATGGATCCAGACACCTCGGACAGGCTGGGAAGGCTGGAGGTTATCTTGGTCCCAGACGCGGCGGGGAACAGCATGTGTCCGTCAGACTCCACGAGATCCTCCTGCTCAGAGGGAAACGGAGAACGGCGTCCACTCAGAGTGCTGGCGTCGGAGCTGGTGCGGGTTCTGAAAGAGCTCCAGGCTTCAAAGTCCTCGTTGTTGTGGGAGTTTGGGCTTCCCAGCCAGTTGGAATACTGGGAGCCCGGGCTGCTTCCTTCCCCCTCCACGCCTTCCTGTAAAGACATCTGAGGACAGAAAAACGCATGAAAACCTCCCACCGGCCGTCTTAATAACCGAGTTATGCTGTCCGTCAAAAACCTCGTACCTTTTTCTTTGTGGCTCTTCCTTTACTCTTGACAAATTTGTTGTTGTTGTCCATGGAGACGGCTCTGCGTCGAGGCGACTTTCCGTTCTTTCCTCCTTCAGGATTCAGCATCCACCAGGAGCTTTTCCCCGTCCCTTCATTCTGTATGCGCACAAAGCGGCTGTGCAGCGACAGGTTGTGTCGGATGGAGTTCTGGACAGAAAAAATATGAAGATCATAGAAATTATTGACTGATGTAAAGGAATTCATATTTAGTTTTTGGTCAAAGAGTGACAAACTGCCTGTCTAAATGACGTATTTATTTTCTTTGGAGGATGATAAAGCATTTTGAAGTGCCTGCTGCTGCAACATGAAAAGGAGAAGTTGGTGGAAGACTTGTTGATCGAAGCAAAAACGAACAAAAAAATCGACGTAACACTGAATGACAACAGACCGCTGATTCACAGCTAAAGAAAATAATTTCCTCCACATAATGCTGACATCTCATGTTTCATCGTGGGAATATGTTAGGTTTTATATAAAATAATTAATTTTTGCCGCACATTTTAAGCTTTCAAGCTTAAATATGCATAATCTGGCCAGAGCACCTTCATCAATAGATTTGCTGTGCCCTGAATTAGCTTGAGGAAAATTGCAAAAGACATCTTATAACTTCTTTTCGACAATGGCTTTCTCCCTATACTGCTCCAGACGCCTGCTCATGACTTTCATCAATTTTGTGACTTCTAACAGCAAATTAGTTGCAGTGGATTTCATTAAGGAATAAATTGTCTTAATACAAATGCACACCACACATTTCTGATTTTTGGCAATAAAACGTTTTCTGTCTTTCCCCTCCCATTTCATGATTATGAGCTTCTTCCGTTGGTTTAATCATATGTTTATTTTACATGTCATCTGACATTTACTTCTATCTTCTGCTGTAAACTGGAAAAAGGAAGCTAATTTTAAGCTTACAATACAAATCACATATCATATTTGTCAAACTTTGACAGGTAAGGCACGAATTTGGACTAGTCTGGAACAACTCTGTCTCTTTCTTTGAATGTGGTCACGTTTGTCTTTGTCAGAGCATGTGCACAACTAAAGCCAACATTTAAATCCTTTTCTCTAATGTTACGTTAGGAGCCCTGAAAATGACTCAGATGATCCTCCTGTGGCAAAACTCAGAAAGTGAGTTGAAAGAGTGAAAGACAAGCAGCACGTCCCACTGTAGACAAAATAGGGTCCCGATATGAAATCTTGACGCTCTGGACGGTGGGTGTAATGAAAGACTAACATACAACACAACATGTACCAGCAGGGAATTTCCCCTAAATAACCATGTGAAGTCTTTAGTAAAGCCAGATGTCCTCAACCACAGCATTCAATAGGGATGCAAAAAGAATGGAGATAAAGTCGAACCTACAAGCGGATTATTCGAATCTTGGCCCTGCATGAGGTTTTCGTCAACTTAATGACCCACATCTGCTGATTTAAAAAAAAAAAAAAACAACCTTCAATTATGCGTTAGCAAAGTATAAAAACTTTGTTTAAACATTGTTATATTCAGACTAATCCCCGAAGAGCGGCGTTCAATGTCAACCTACACATTCACCTACAGAGGATTAGGCACAATGGGGATTTCTACAGAGTGAGGAGAGGTTACAGAGTTTGCAGCGAAGATGGTGAGGGAGGGTGAAAAAGACACAGAATGTTTTCAGCCTGCAGAAGTGGGGTCACTGAGTTCGTTGTGCTGAACATGAGTTCCTCGGCCCTGCGCTGACTGAGACGTGCAAACAGGTTGCATGGAAAAGCCGCAGAAAGGAGGAGAGTGGTCCGAAGTGTGGCGCGCTGACCTGTTTTGTGACTCACTGTGGCAGCCCCGATGACCCCACCCCTTCTCTTCCACTGACTTCTTTTTTTGAAAAATAAGGCTTCCTGTGTCAGAGGACATCCTGCACATGGAGTCTGAACGCGCAAAAAAGGTGGAGCTCTCGCTTTCTGCACGGCCACAAAACACCGAGCTAATTCTGACGTTTGTTCGGTCTATTTGTGACCTTTTCTCCATTTTTTCCCCCTTTTTAGATGAGCTCAATCTGCAACTGAAGACAGGAAATGAGTCATTATTGGAGAACCTGAGATCTCAGCAGCTTGCAGCACAGAGTCAGTCTGCACACTGACTTTTATTCCATCAAGCAGGAGGCATGTCTTGCTGAACCAGGACTAAGATCTGTGGCCCCGGTAGATCATGGGCTACATGACTGCACACCTCAGAGGGGCTCCATTGGCCAGGGATAATCCTCGTCCTTGACAGACCTCACCTCAGCCCTCTGAGAACAAAAGACATCCTCACTGCTCCACTAATTCAGGAGCATCGCACACAAATTATGAAAGCCTGACCTGAGGTGGCCTGCCTTATTGTTGCTACGCATCTCTCTACTCATGTGGGCCTCATTTTTAATGGACTTTGAGATATGCACCGATCCCAGAGCGGAATATTTACCTGAATGTACGCCAAGTTTGTCTGATTAGAGCCTTAAATTTAAAAAGGAAAAAGGCAACCCAGTTTGAATAACAAATTTAAATCTTAAAAGTAAAGGACTCTGTATGTGTCCTGCCTCCTTTACTCTGTTTACCCTTACATAAAAAAAACTGTGCAGCCAACTCTCTTTATGTTTTAAATCATGTCGTAGACACAACTAGGAGGAAGAAGCCACCCTGGTGGCCTGAGACCAAAATGTTACTTTTTGGCCAAATACAAGATCGGACTTGTGCTAAAATATTAAAACTGCACATCAGCTTTAAAATCCTCATCACAACTATAAAACATGGTGGAGGCAGAATGATGCTGTAGAGATGCTTCTCTTGAGTAGGGGCAGATGGTTTGAATTGAAGGGAAGTTGGATGGAGACAACTGCTGGGCAATCTTGGGGAAAGACTCATTAGAGGCTTCAGAGAACTCAGAGAATCACTAAATCAGGACAAAAACCCTACAAAGGCCCAGTACATTTATGTGTTAGAATGAGCCAGTCAAAGTCTAGTCCTATTTCCAATTTACAACTCAGGATAACATCTAAAGCACTGCAAGGCTTTACTTGCCTCAGTTATGGTCTAACAGGACAAGAGTCGAGTGATTTGGGTCCAAAAATACTTAGTCAAAGTCCACCCCATTTTCCAATTAAAAATCTGTGCCAAGATATACGATTTCTATTCAGTTTCTTCTTGGAAACTGTCCAAAGTTAAGTTATCATTGTACTTCTCCAGTTGTGCAAACTACTCAAAGGAGTTTCAGTTTTAGCTTCAATAAAAGGTGGGGATAGAAAGTGTTCTTTAGTTTGGGGATAAATACTAATTTATTCCATATTTTCATTTGGATATTAATCATTTCAAACTATTTTTTATTTTTACTTTCAATTTCAGACTCAGAGCTCTTTCACCTCAAAGCCACCCAGTGACCCCTGCATCATCTGCGATCAGATATTGTGGAGTGGAGCTGCGGCGGCTGCTCCTGCATGAAAGGACTCCTCACGCTGGACTTCAAAACAATCGAAGTGACACAGCTGCTGTTTCTTGTGTAGCGAAGCATGAGGCTTGCAGTAACGGTCACAGGATAAGTACACAAACAGGGCCCAGTTGCAGCAACAGGTGCAACCACAGTGAAAGTGGCCTCACTTGCAATTAATCCAAACATGCTACAGAACACCAGAACCAAACCACAGACAGGACAGAGGAGCTCTCAGGGGACGGACTGCTGGAGAGCTGCAGCCTCTCAAACTAGGAAGTTGGTTTTGTGTATATGATGGGGGCTTTTACTTAATTACTCATAACAACACAAAACAGCTGAAATCTTCTGTAGCTAACTAGCTACAGAAAATAGCTAGCTGGCTATTTTCTGTAGCTAGCTGTTGTTATGAATTTGTGCATAAATAGATATAGATATACAGTATGTAGGCCTGACACGATAAGTAATTTTGTTGGACAATAAATTGCCCCATAATTTATTGTGATAAACCATAATATTGTTGTGAAACAATTTTCAAGTAATAATGGTATAAAATTCAAGAAAAGATTTTCAAAGATCAATACACTTCGCATTCTTATGAAACGTTAACACTGGAAGGGATTTTAAGTGTCCAAAACAACAGAAACAGCAATTAAAATGAATTATGGCAAACAAAGCTGAACTTCAAAAAAAGGCTAGTTGAGACCAAAGCACCAGACTGAATATTTTTGCCATCTAGTTTTTGGTAGAAAAAAAGAAAAGAAAAAGACTATAAATCATGTAAATGGGACTTATTGAGCTAGTTTTAAATTGTCATGTGATTAGTTAATTTACTGCTCATTGCAACAGCTATAGATAGCTAATGAGCTAAGATAAACAAACATGTTTTACTTTAAGCAACTTTAAGCAACAGTTATAGATAGCTAATGAGCTAAGATAAACAAACATGTAGTTGTGCCACTTCCCTTTTACTTTAAGCTCAGGCAGCTGATTGACTATCAAGCCTTTTTTTTCCAATCCTTTATTGTTTTATGTCAACAATGCGTGCATCATGTACTTTCCAGCTTTTGACCAAAAACTGCCAATCAGCAGATCTAGAAAATGAGGAAATTGTGAACAATGTTTCAGATGCAAAGTACCAGTGAATTAATGAAGTAGAGAAGTAGACTGTATTCAGAACTTATGTGTTGGTAGGGAAAGTTGGTAGGGACTAAGATGTTACTGATACAGTAACAATTGTCTGTAACTGTAACATTGATGCTTGACTGTGCAGAGATACCTAAAGAGGATTGTTTGAGAACACAATGTGGCCAAAGGATATTAAAATATTACACAGTATGCTCCACTCAAAAGAAACTCACAGAGACATGCATGTGTCTTGAAAGGGTTAGAAAGCCATTTCTTTTCTGGAACTACAGTAAACTGCAACGAGTCCCACAAATATAGACAATATGGAGCGGTGAGGAACATTCCCAGGAGATCTACCGGTATGACAGCAAGAACTGCAGGTTTAATTTGCCTCAGTCAAGATCAGTGTACTTGACCCAGCAGTAACAAAGAGATTGAAAAGAAAAACATCCATGATGTACGTAAAAGCCCATCTTGCATTTGTCAAAATCATCGTATTGAATCCTAATACTTTTGTGACAACATCTGGCGCCACTTTGCGTACCTGGACGACTTCCGGTAGCTGATGGAGCAATGAATATGGCTCTCTACCAGTCAAACAATGACCGGCCATCAGAATCGTGATCTGTTCACTTGGGTTAAGCAGAAGGAAAATGGTCCAAGGTCTACCTCTGAATGCCTCAAAAAGAACTAAGTGATGGTTTGGGCATGGCCTAGTCAAAGTCCTGGCCTAAATTAGACTGTAGCATGGGCGCATGTGCATCTTTGTCTGATATTAAAATTTGTGATCATCTAAAAGATGTGAAAAAAAAGAAATCTGTAGAGGAAAAAATACTTTTTTTACACCACTGCATAGTTTTGATGTGATCTTTTTTATATAACATGTTGCATAAACAAACCCATTGGACCAAAAAATTTTAAATAAATCTAATTTGTAAAAAAGTTGCTGTTTTGCATCAATACTCTATTGATTTAAGGTGGAAATGTGCTGAATCAGAGTCATCTTGTAGTATGTACCAGCCACTACAAAGCTTCCAGAAATCTAACGTAAATAAAAGAATAGTAAAGCACAAAACGTGATGATTACAGTGAAAGGACAAGCCACTTCCTGACACAGTCTTCCTGTGCACTCCACCCCCACTTCTCTCCTCTGACCCCGGATGCTTAAGCGTGGGACCTGAGTTGTCTGTTGCAGGGCGGTAAAATAAAAAAAAGCCTGCTGAAGCGAGAGAGCACTGCAGCCTTCTGACAACTCCACGGACAAAAGCAGACTGCTTCATTAACACCAAGCATTGAAAGGAGTGACCTGTTTCCTCAGACGAATGGTATAAAAGAACAAAGCACTTTGTATTCTGAATTCAACTTCTGATAAAGGAAAAGCAGACAAAGGAGATCTTCTTTAAGACATGACCACAATCCTGGTAACAATGGGCAACAAAACCCAAACAACTTTTGGATCCAGGCATTTCAATGATTCTTTTTTCACAGTACATTTAAGGCCAAGTTTGTTTTGCTAAAAAAAGAGAATACAGTGGGGCATTATTATCCTGTACAGGCTGGAGGACAATGCAAAGATCCACATACCACAGATTCCTCTGACTCACACGTGTAGACAGTGAATTTGGTCAACCAGTCAGCTGACTGCTCCTTTTTCTCATCCCAAGTTAAAGTCACTCCTCCTTAAAAGTCTTCGAGACTGAGAGCTGTTCTTATCTTTTTATATTATATATATATATATATGTTTATGTTGTTGATATAGTTTTGTTGGTGTTCTTAAGAAGGGTTTTATGTGACAGACCAATACAAAGTAGGTTTTATGTGACAGACCAATACAAAGTAGTGCAGAAGTAGTTTAATTGTGTGGTGGAAGGGGGAAAAAAGTGAATCACTTGCAAATTTTTTTAAAATAAAAATCTGCTGTGTGCGACTTTGGTGTCAGCACCTCAGTATCTTTTACAGCCTGCAACAGTTTTTCCTTCCATCTATCCATTAACTCCGACTACCTTCCCCACAGCATGATGCAACCACTACCATAACTCATGGTGCAGTTGGGTGGTGCTGGTCTTTCATCATGTTCCTGGTCTAATCTGAGCAGAGAACCTTCTTCCAAATATTTGCTTTTTCCTCCTACAGAACTCATGGTAAACGGAAAATAAGAATGCTTATGGTTTTCTTTGGACAATAGCTGACCTTCTGCGTTAAAAGATATTGGCCTGTCAACAACGGATTGTCCCACCTAATGGATTGAAACACATAGAATATTGTTTTATGTCATAACCCTGCCTCTGGACTCTATTTACTACTTGGCTGACCTCTGAAGGCAATGCAGGGTTTCCCTCAGTGTATTATGAGCCTGGTGGGCCACCAGGCTTTGCCCCCACCAGGCTAAGCATTACTTACTCATTTAAATAATTTGTTTTATGTTTTCATTTTTAAAACTTTATACTTGTTCAGATATTAATCTTCCAATCTTCCATTTACACATAATTATCAAGTGATAACTCAAAAACACGACGGGCCACTGATGAATGACTGCAAGTTTTCTTGGGGAAAACCTTACAATTAGCTGCATTGGATTTTATTTATGACTATCAGATAAAAGTGTGCTGACACCAGAAGCATGCCATAATTTTCAAGGTGCTTTTTTTTAATGTGTACCTACGTATTTGTGTCTTTCCACTTCTCTGTCTTTTGTTATTCTATCACATAAAATTCCAATAAAATAAACCGAAACCCGTGGTTGTAGTGGAAATGCTATTGTTACTGGAATGTATATTCATAGAGTAAACTCGCTATGAAGGTAAATTTAAATACACAAATATTTTCCATTCACGCAGCGCTTCAGATTTCCCTTGAACTGAAAACACCGTTCAGGTTTTGCTAACTTTGCAAAGCCAGTAATAGCTGCTTTCATCAGCTGTAGCTTGTTTATGTATGGGGTGTTGTTAAAAAGTGGAGCTTTTCCACTGGGCAACTCACCTCTTCCTGAATAAATACTTTCAGGCTTATCTGCCATTAGTTTCCACAGTGAGTGTACGCAAATATTTGGCACCAGACAGCACAGATCTGTAGTTGAGGGGCCCTCTTGACGCCCAAGCCAGATGAGAGATAAACCATTTCATAACACATTCTGCAAGCTGCCACCAAATCCATGTAGGGATTTATCCTTATCCTACTACTGCTGCTGCTGATCCAAACCGGCATGAAACAAAAAGTTTGAGGAACTACATGTAGAAAAAAAAATGCTTCAATTAAAAACAAATGTGTGCCTGTTGAACTCAAGGGTGCCACTTCCTTTTCCATCAACGTCACAGTTCGTTGAGAAAAACAGTACCAGTGAAATGCTTAACGTCTGCTGCATGCTGAACCCGGGCACCTCACAGAGCCACCGACATCCCAGGGGAAGTCCACCACCCCCTCCACCGCCTCCCTGCAAGGTCCCTGGGGCCGTCGCTTGTGGCAGAGGTATCGCGATCGCTGAGCTGCCGCAGCAATTTTTAGAAGGAAAACAAAGAAATCTCCATGACAGGAGGGGGGGGGGGGGGGGGGACAGGAAGCTGTAAAGGCACCGGCATCGCCCTCGTCCTGCGCTCCACCCATAGCCAGTTTAGACTGGGTTAATCACAGGGGCTAAAGCCTGACGCCCTCCACCCACCCTGAGGTCACTGGCTTTTCTCCATCCGCCACCACAGGGGATTCATCGGGAGACGCAGCAGGCCAGACATTTCTTTCAGTATGTGCAAAGAAAAGGGACGTGGAATAAAATGGACAAAAGACCTGAAAACACGTTTATTTTAATATGTGCAGTGCCTCGTAATATTGCATAATTGTGGAGTGGATATGAAGTGGATGTTTTCACCTTTCTCTAATCTTAAAAATCTGGGAAGTGTGGCACACCCATATTTACCTCCTCCCTTTTATTAGGCCTGGTCTTTTATCATGTCATTTAATATTTATCAAATTTACTTTTATCTTGATAAATTCCAATTGATGATGTTAAATAAAAAACAAAACTGACCGTTTTATTTTAAATGTTACTTTTACAATTTTGCCCATTTTTTGTTCAAGTAAATTCAAACATTTACTTAAAAATTTCGTAAGAAGCCTGTTTCATAAGTTAATGTTTTCCAGAAGTAGTATGTTTTCAGAGCTATGAATGATGTGTAGTTTAATAAAAAAGTAGTAATAAATAGATTTTTTAATCACAACTTTATCATTATCACAATAATATATTTAGTAAAAGTCTATGTCCTTACCGCCCACCTCAACCCTTTACCGTTATCCCCCTAATTTAAAGTGCAAAAATCTAAATTAATCTATTTATCAACAAGACTTCAGCTGTGTAGCATAATATTTGAATAAATAAAAATTCTAATATTTTTATTTGAATTTACTTGCTAAATGAATTTACTTGTTAAATTCAAATAAAAATTTGAATTCAACACATGTTCAACACAGTCTTTTGACTGTGTTGCAGAACAAAATTAACAATCCGAATAAAATACATGCGGATTTATGGATGAAACGTGAAAAATGTGAAAGACTTCAAAGCGTACATGCGAGGCGCTACACACTCCATCTGATCCCCTTTGTTTTTTTCCAGTAGTGGTGCTCATGTTTTGCCGGCTTGGAGATGTTAACACATGGCCCTGTTTTCCATCCACTCACCAGGAAATGCATCATAGTTCATTGTGGGGGGACTTTAGTGTTTTTTTAACAGGGAAGTGCAAAAATAACTATCAGCCTGTGGTTCCTAAGCCTGTTGGAGTGCCAAGATTCAGTAATGCAGAGACTGAAAGAAAGATGTGTTGATTTGATATTAAACAGACAGGCTGGGGAGGGGGGGCGTTGTTCTTGATTTAAAACAAAGAAAAAAAATCCCTTCCAGATTTATTCTTTTAATTAGTTTTTAAGGGAGTGCGAAACATGATTCAAGTTAAATATATTTTCTTTTTTGAAAATACAAAGAAAAACATTCAATGGACTAAGAAAATTATTCACTGGTAGATAAGAGGGGGAAAGAAACATGCAGTGGAGATGAAGAGTAAACCACAAAGCTACAAGGAAATAAAAGGAAGCCATGGAATTAAGAGCGGGGATCCCTTTTTCCAAGCTTTAGCATCCGCTGAGGAAACTCTAGAAGACACGGACGCAGAGATATGAGCACACAACTCAGGAATGGAGGATGTTTGACGTCGTTCCCAGCATCCCCCCCTTTTCCCTGCCTCTTCCCCTCTGACACACTCCACAACGCTGATTGAGTTGTTTGCATCGCCTCCTGTTATTGCCAAGGGAACTTCTAACAGAACCAAAAAAAAAAGAAGAAGAAGATTAAAAAACTACATTCCCATCAGGCAGTTCACCTTTACATCTACAAAGGTGCAGATTAAGACAAGGAGAAGAAAGGAGCTGTAAGGGACCCATAAGTCATAGCATGAGATGCGATCAAGCTTTTCACATGGGGGTGCTAAACAATGGGGACTATATTTGCTTGAGGTTTCCCAAAGGCATTTCCTGACAGCTTTGAAATTACATCTCACTAGATTGCAAGAAGGTTGCGGGAAGCGCTGTGAGGCCAGAACGTAAATTTGACTCACGGTTTGATTGCAGGCTTTAACTTGTCTCATCTTTTTTTGTGCCCACCTTCGACTTTCGTCTGCTGGTTCGTTTCTATCTCGTTATCATTGCTGAGTAATTTCCTCACCAGGTGGGCAGTAATAAAAAAAAAAAATGGATGTTTGTGCAGACATGTCAACTTGTCTGCCTTCCAGGTTTTTTAAGAGGATTTTCCATACATGTGGAATCCAGATTTCATCAAGTCCTCCTCCTAACCAACTCTGACCAACTTCAGAAGAAAAGCGTCTCAACAGCATGATGTTTCACCCTGGGGTTATCATGTAGATATGATTTTTTGTCAGAGCTTTTTTGCTACCAAAAAATACAATTCTGGCAAAAAGCAAAATTCCAACGGGATCTCTTTCAGATTTCTTCATGGCTTTCTTCTGCTCTTCCTTAAAAGCCACATTTCTGAAGAGCATAACAAATAGACCACCTGTCCTCCCACCTGAGAAGTGAATGTCTGCAGCTCCTCCACATCTGCAATGAGCTGCTTCTTTATACTATTTGCTCTTTGTTTCCCCAACCAAACCTTGGAGGTTTTCACAAAGCTCAGATTGAATTTAACATATAAACTCAGTTTTCTGGAAGCTGCTGGGTGATTTTACTTTGAGGTCCCAAAGTAAATGGGGGTAAAGGCAAAACATATGACACTTAACTATTTACAGTTTCAAAATCTTTATTCTGTCTACCTCTCGTTTACACCCTACTTTAATGATCTATACCAAATATACAAATAAACACGTTAATTGTGTGAAAAAGTTGAATGTGGCCTGGGTTTTTTTTATGGGTTTTGGCGATAATCAATCTAGATGCGCTCCTGTTAAAACTTCTGCGGTCAGCATCAGCATCACTAAAGCTCATCTGTCATAAAAAAAAAAGTCTCAGTTCTCTCACACACGGTAATAATCTCACCTTCCAGCCCGCAGAGCTGTTGCTGTCTCCCTTATCCTTGAAGTAGGGCACACTCTTCACCATCCAGTCGTAGATCTGAGACAGGGTCAGCCTCTTCTCGGGTGAGCTGTCTATGGCTTTGGTGATGAGGTCAGCGTAGGACATGTTACCCCAGGCGTTGCGACGGGACGAGCTGATCTTCCTCTGACCGGAGGCTGAGCCCAAGGCTGGGACCCCTGAAGGAGACACCTGCTGCTGAGGCTGCAGCTGGGGACCCGGCAGCTGCTGCTGCTGCTGCTGCTGCTGCTGCTGCTGCAGATGGTGATGATGATGTTGGTGGTGGTGGTGGTGGTGAAAAACATGGCAATGTGTTTTATCCTCTGCGTATTCTTCATAGTTCTCTTCCAACAACCCGAGGCTGCTGATAAACTCCGCGTTTCCTCCGGGCTCCTGCTGCACCGACGGCGCCGGGGAGGATGTGTTGGACCCGGCGGGGTCGACGAGCTCCGGGCGGTGCAGGGGCCAGGTGCAGGAGCGCGGGCGGGGCAGGGGCTCAAAGTCCGGGTCAATGTCGACAGGCTGTACCTGTGCTGGGGGCGCCTCAGCCATGTCTGGGTCACACCGGTGCTGCCCTTCACATCAACGCCGACATATAAA
This sequence comes from Poecilia picta, assembly GCA_033032245.1. Lineage (NCBI taxonomy): Eukaryota > Metazoa > Chordata > Actinopteri > Cyprinodontiformes > Poeciliidae > Poecilia > Poecilia picta. The sequence continues at coordinate 18,002,562 of CM065366.1, read as the reverse complement.
AGTCTAGAAAAAGGGGGGGGGAAATGGGACTTACAAATTGAAAAGTGGATGCTGCGTCCGCTGGTGGAACCACAGAAGTAAACAGAAGCGTCCAGTTTATCCGATAAAGATATGGCGCTGGCTTTTGACTGACGTTCACACCTTCCTGCGTCCGTAACTGAACTCTGCCGCTCTGTCACGTTTAACAAGTAGCCTGGCAGAAGAGTTTGGTGATGCCTTCACGGTCCGCTCGCAGGCTCGATATTTACATCTCCGCAACTTGAGCCGCGCTCTTATGGTGATTGTGTCGGACCTTTGTTTTAAGATTGATACATTTGAGACATAAATATTTATTTATTTATTTATTTTAACCGTGTAATAAAGTGGGGGTTAGTTCATTTCCATTTTCAATGCGTTTCCAAATCTGAGCAATTTGGAGACGCATTTACAGACTTTTTTAAAACTCGTGGAAATTTGAAGGTTTCTGAAGTTTTAGAGATTCCCATTTTTGAATTTCATTCTACAAAAAAGGCATTGCTGCGATAAAAATCAATGAAAAGACTCACATGGCAAATATACACTGCTGTACAGCTACAGTACCTTTCAAACACGTCACTGTGCCTTGCATTTTTCCCCAATGTCACTTTACAGACACAAAAATGTATTTATGTCATCTGACACAAAGCAAGACATAATTGTAAAATGGCTCTTCACAACACTTTTACGCTGATTGCACAATCTTTAGAACTCATCTGAAAACAAAATCACTGGATCTCAGTTTGAATCCAGGTGTTTATAAAGTCACAGATGATCGTAAGAGAAAATTAGTGAACAAACAGCATCATGAAGAGCCGAACACAGCAGACAGATCAGGGAAACAAATATGTAGACAATTAAGGTGGAGTTGGGTTATTTAAAAAAAATCTAAACTTTAACATGTCATGGAACACTTTTAACTTTTAACCCTGACATGTAAGACTATGAGACCAATAATAAGAGAACCAACCATTATGCCCATTATAGCTCTGCAGGAGCTTTAAGTGAGATCACAGTGAGATCATGTCTCAGCAGACATTCATCATGTACCACAAATTTTGCTTTTATCGTCATAAAAAGAAGTCTGTGGTTTAATGAAAGTCATGTAGACCTAATCATAGAGCTGAAACACCAAACACATGGAAGAAGGACTTCTGGTCAGATGAGAAATTATTCCAACATACAAAATACTATGTGAAACAGAAAACTACCATCTCCACCGAGGAACATGGTAGGGACAGTATCATGCTGTGGGGATACTTTTCCTTTGCTAGGCCAGGGAAGTCGATCAGGCCAGTTCTAAACCTACAGACGGCTAGAACAACACAAAACGTCAAAAGGTTTCATTAGTCTTCAGGGAACTAGTAATATCTGCATTCGGTGTTGAATTGGTCTTGAATATGATTGCACTTAAACAAACGTGCATGAAAAAGCCTTTCAATTATTTCTGTCCACTTCAATTGAATGTCAATAGTTGTACTTTTGGAAGAGGTAACCCAGTTTTATTCACAATGTTTCAAGGAAATCAACAAAATAACAGCTTATATTGATATCAAAAGATGATTTGACCATATGAAAGAAAAAAATGTCAAACATTTTTACTTGGATGTAAATTCTTACTTAGAAGAAAACGTTTTTTCTTTAATATGGCACATTTAGAGGTTAGTTTGAAGAAACAGGATGACCTGTCAGTATCGCCATCTAGTGGCCAATCTCTGAGCCCTTTAAACGCAAACCCTTTTCTTACATTACACAGGCCGCACAAACAGAAATAAGGTGCTGGTGCCAACATCCTATCATGCCTATCACGCCGTTTGAGGAAACGTGAACAAAAAGTGGAAATGGGATACTTTTAAACATCAACCTGTCATGCACCACTTTGTCGGACAATAGATTGAGTAAAGTGTTTTTAGTGCAGAAGGAATCTGTGAGCATATTGTTGAGAGCTTGTTTAACTCTAAAAAGAGCTTCCTGTGCAAAGAATACAAGGTTCAAGGTCTAATAATGTTCTTACTGTAAGCTGAGACCCAGAGTATGAGCACACAGGTTTCAGATTTGGACCAAAGATCTGGAAAAACATTATTAATCACGCTTCTAGGCATCTGTGTGAACTCAGGCACTTAGGAAATACAAAAATATTTACCTCAGCATGTTCTTTAAAAGATCTCTGAAACTCCATTGAGGATATCAGTCACAATCAAAAACTAGGACAGAGATTTGAAAAAAGTATCTCAAATCTGTAGTCTTTCAATTGTGTCACTACGTTAAACTTGTTGGACTTGTAAGTAGCATTAAACTCTAAAGACTGGTAACTGATCGGATCCTGCAAAACACCGATCAAAATTACATCAGTGAATCTGCCATTGACTAGCTGAGAACAAAATGAAGAGCACTGGGCCTAGTCAAAGATTGGTGACCTGCAAATAAACCCTCAACATATCTCAGAGCTGAAAGTGAGAAGTGGGACAAAACTTTGATCAGACTGATATCAGAGTTTGATAGATGGTTATAACTGTCTGAATTAACAATCTTATTCTTTTCCAAAAAAAAAAGTGTTAAAAATATCAGGTTCAATATTTGACCTGATATTGGAGACTGAACAAAGGCTGGTGGAGATAAATAACTGTCGGCTTCCCAAAAAAAAGACTACCACTCTTGTCCTTCCACAAAGAAAACACAATATGGTTTCATGACATATTTTAATAGAATATGACACAACACATTTAACAAAAAAAGTACAAATTAAGAGTTGTACGCAGCTATTTCAAAATCAGTTGTATGGGTCCACACCAACTGCTCTTCAGAGGAAAAACTTGTATCTTTATGTTTAGAACCTGTGAATGTACACAAGGCAGCAAAGCCCTGCTGAGAAAAATTAAGTCCCATTTTTGTACATTTATGTCCAGCAAATATGGGAAACGTCTTTAACCCTCTTGGGTTTAGTTTAGGTACACATCGGCTTCATTAAGAACCTCCTCCTTTTGATGAAAATAGTCTCTAAACCAGGAAATGTGCTCCTTCTTCTGCTCAACGGTCAAGTAGGGGTTTTTAGCCAGACCAGCCACAACCAGCTCCATGAAGTGACGCACAGGCCCCTGACGGGGGAAGCCGTCCTCTAAATGTTTCTCCAAGAAGACGTGCTCATGGAACGGGACACTGGCTTCATCTTCAAGGCCTAACACAGAAAGAGATAACAACATCACAGTGATTAGGAAACAATATCTTCTCTGTTTGATCTATTTTTTCTGATTTTGCCGCTTTACAGCCACAAATTACAATTGGACATGAAAGCTTAACACTCCTCTAGAGACAGATGTACTCCAAGCTTCTGTTCTCATAATTTCCAGCTACAGTACCTTGTTCAAGTTCAAAGGGTGTTGAAACCATTTACCCTCCAGATTATTACTGGACAGACATTTTGAAAATTAGCTCTCAGTTTTGTTCCAACTCAAAGTTGTACATTTCTTTGTGTTGGTCTGAATGCAGTTTGTGGTTGTAAAATGAAAAAAATAAATAAATTAAAACATATAAGTATTCTGTCACTCACCGATTTCATTGTTAATCGGGTACTGCCACAGTTTTCCCTCTCTGGTCCACTGGATCATTTCCTCAAACCCGTTACGTGGCTTTTGGTTGGTTAACAGAGATAACTCATTGGCGAACTCTATGTCCCACAGGGTCGGCTTAGCTGGAGATACGACACCAGTGTTATGAGCAATGTCCCACAAAATAACAAAAGTTTATTACTCCCGCACTGCTCTTTCTATAACACTGAGTTGCAGCAGGTTGGCTTATTGACTTGTTCAGCAACGGTCAAGTTTGGATACCTGAGTTGTTCTAATGCACGTAATTTCTATATTAGATGCACTAATGGTGTAAGAGATAAAAATAGAGAAATGTATATGAAAAGTTATTACCAAGTGCTGATTCATCTCCCTGTTCATCAGTAGTTTGAGAGAAGATATTAAGTCTTTTTGCTGGGAAAATATTCCTCCTAGAAATATATAATATATATATAAACAACAACACACGTTTGCTTTATTCCTATTATTATTTAACTGACAATGTTGTGAATGTGCTTACCTTTTCCGAACATTGGCCAGCTCACTGGTAATTCCTCTGTCACGTACGTATCCTTGTCCATCATCGTCAAATCGGATCTGATCAGTTGGCCAGGCATTCTGCCGACCGGACCTCTTTCCTACTTTCATGTCAGCTAAAAGAACTCTGAGGAAGTGTCACAACATAGTGCTTAGTAAATATAAATAAATTAAGTCTGCTACCATTCTTTAAAATGCAAAGATTCATCAAAACTATCTGCTGATATTAAAAGACTGACAGTGTCAAAGGACTGAGCTGGAAATACTGTCAAAGGATTCATAGGAAAATAACTGACCTGCTTAAAGAATGTGAAGTGGAATATCAAAATAAACTTAGTGGAACACAAGAGGCAGTCAGATAGTGTTATTCTGATGCTATCAAACATTTTATTATTGTTGATGCACTGTTTTTGTCTTAATTTCACAAACTAAAAACAAAATTAAGCTGCTGTTCCCCGTAACCAGCCCTCCCAGCTTCTGACTAAAGTTGTTCTTTCCTCTGGTCCTGCTGTCCACCGCTCCAAGGATAGCTACTGGTTTTGGCTGGCAGAGCCAGAGTTTACTTTGGTGGAAATACAAATAACTGTGGCTCAGCGAGCACTTGATGGAAAACACCCTGCATGTGTGCATGTGATGCACACTCAGACATTGTTTTGGGGAATTTAGAGAGAGCTCTCATTAAGGATGAACTAACACATCACTGACCGAACCCCAGGGGTTTGATGAGTCAGTCTCAGGGGTTCGGCGGAGCCTCTGCTGTCGCGGAGGTAAAGACACACTTGTGTAAAGTCGTGATGACGCTCCGCTTTGCCATCACTTGCTATACAGGATCACGTTACATTGCTTATCCAATCAGAGCTGCGGAGGAGCTCTGATTGAAGGAGCTCCACTCTCAGCATGGATTTGAACTTTTGTCTTTAATTACTTCAGCAAAACTCACCGTTTTTACCAAATTCTATAGTCTAAATCTGCTCCTTAGACGAATCTTTTCGGGGTTGTACTGCCTCTGGTGGCGTTAGGGTGGTAACACAGCTCATATAATTACATTACTAAATCAGAATAACGCAAAGTATTTTGTGTGATGGGTGGGGGGTTGGAAGAATAAGAAGGGTTCAGTGAATGCGCATAAGCAACTGGGGGGTTCGGTACCTCAAAAAAGGTTAAGAACCACTGAACCACTGTGTTAAAAGCATATATTAATGCGCCTATATGCAGGTGACATACCCAAGTTTGTTGATGTCGCCTTTTTTCTGAGCTTCTGTGAGAAGTTTGCGCTGCCTCAGCTGTTTCAGCAGCTCTGACTCCGCATTGCTGCGATTAGGGAGAGTGGAGGCTGCAGCAGATGCTGCTGCGACCAGATCAGGATCCAATGCTTCACTAAAAATACAAAATGGAAACAAAAACCTTAGAAAATTTCCAGGAACTGCAGGTCAGTTTCTGCAGGTTAACTGAAATGACTGTATAACTGATAGATGGACTGTGTAATTACATCATCCTGTGAACTTGGAATGAGAACACTCAACATTGAAGCAAAATAAATGTTATATGATCAAAATTTGTTTATAGTAATTAAAATTTTCCCCATTTTATCACTACACAACTTTACGTCAATGTATTTTACTAGGTCTGCGTGTGCTAGACAAATACAATACGACTTGGGTCACGTTTTTTAGGTATGCTTCCACAAGCATAGTTTGTTGATCTCTCACATAAATCCCAACAACAACACATAAAAAGTTATGGCTGTAATGTAACTTTAACAGAATACGAATACTTCTGCAAGGTGCTAAAAATAAGTCCAAGGTTTCCTACCTCTGTGCTGAAGCTTGCACTGTTGCCTTTTGAAACATACTCGACGTGCTCTCCATTGCTGCAGCCGATTCAAGACTTTGCTTGGGCTTCAGGTTTTTGAGCCTTTTCTTATTGGTAACTTCAATCTTCATGGCTCCAAGGAGGTTCAAAAGACTCTCCTTCCCACTTTTAGCTCCATCAGTGTTAACTTGTGGTGGCTTTGACAAGACCTGTTCAACTTTAACATTGCTGTGCTGTTGCGTGCTAGCTCTATCAGTTATCTTCACCTCCTCTGTCTCCTCCTGTAGTTGGGTAATCGTTGCTTGAGTGTCTACATTCGTTGCCTCATCTTGATTAGAGGGGATTGCATTGTCTTTCTTTTCACAGCATCTCACTGAGCATGTGCTGAGAGGGTTCACTCCAACTCCAGTTAATACCCTGCATGAGATGGGAAGCAAAAATTTAAATTACAGACAGTAAAAGGATACCCAAATAATATTCAATACTAAAAAGTGCCACGCAAGTATGCAATTTCACATTACTATTGTGCAACTAATTTGGCACTATGGGTCACTGACTGTTTGGATACACTTGTGCTCAAGTTTTAATTTCCTGGCTGGTGAATATCCCCACCATAATAGGCTAGCAAACCTTTTTTCCATGGTCACCAAAATCAAACTGTTTCAAAAGGTCTATTTGGATGGATTTGTGGATGTGAATTAATGTGTGAGCAGCAGACAATCTTAATTTCCTATGGGATTAATAAAGTTTTTACTTACTTACTTACTTTTAACCGCGCCTACCATTGGAAAGTAGAAATTGTTCAACTTAATAGTAACAATTAAATACATCTACTAACTGTCGCTTTGTGATTTTGGACAGCAGCCTTTTTTAAACGTTTCAACTTAAATTGAGGAAAGTGAATCGAACCACTGGGCTTTTAAAAATTTTGCAAGTTATTTATTGATTGGCATGACTGACTAACATGTCAATCAATAAGCTCCGCCCCATCTGCACAGGTTAACCAAGCTAGCAGCTAATATTATGTACTTACCACATGCGAAATAAATGTTAGGTTACGTAAAACCTAAAGCTGTTGTGTGACACCATCACATTACACCGAAGCACCGAGCATCTATTGCTCATATATTGCGCTCGTACAATTTATTTGGCAAAGTAAACTCACCTAGAAACGTTGTCGTATTTGGTTGAAAACACATGGCCCTCGTAGACACAAAGTGAGTGGTTTCGTGTGGTACAAACGGTCCGGGATAAAAATCTATACATGTTTGTTTCTCGCAATGTCCTTGCACGTTCCTTACCTTCTCCTCCGTAGCTACACAATAACGCTCCCCCTATGAACGTAGTAATAACAATAGTTCCGTTTGGAGAACGAGTTGTTCTGTAAAGGTTTAACACGGGTTTTCATGGTAAAACTTATACATTCTAATAGTAGTCCCTTAAAATTATTTATTTCTTGATATTTACAATTCAAAGTGCAATCTTAGTTTTCGTATTTACTTTTAAACAGAACGCCACTTAATGTAGCTGTCAGTCGTAATCTCGCGATCTCTGAACTGGAACGTGACTCAAAATGGCGATAGAACATAGCGCTAATTCATGAGCGGATGTCCCAGCTTGCAGTCTGTGATCAAGTCAGCCGTTAACAACCAGTAATGGATAATACCAGAGAAGAAATAGCTTCGCGCCATTGTCATTTTTATAAATTTTGATATCATTTGTTTGTTTAAAATCCCGAGTGAACTCGAACGGGAAAGGAAAACTTCACAGGTAATAATGTCAACGGTAGCTGCGCTATTAGCATAGAAGCTAACAGGCATATTTTAAGCGTAAGTATTAGTTAATTTAAAAGTCGTCATGAGCTTTAAAGCTAGGACAATTCGTTTTCTTGTGATAAAATTGAAGTATTTTACGGCATGCTTATGTTTGGCGGAACTTGGCGGTTACTACTTGTTCCGTCAGAGTGCTTGACCCGCTCAATATGAAGCGCACTAGTGTTTACATATACTAGTAAATTTAATATAACCACCAAGAGAAAGAATGCTTTAAGTTTGATCTTATTTTATCTCTTGCTAAATGACATTTAAAAGTGCAACTGAGTGTTTGTTGCTTTGATAGCAAAACGACTGGTGAAATCGTGTTAAATAATTTCTTCCTTGCTGAAATGAAAGTGTCATCCAGCTTTGAAATAGCGCGGATATCTTATGGAAATGTATACTTTTTTGTTCTTTGAATAAACCCTCCTTAATTTTCTTTATTTGGACACCTGCGAGGTTGCATGTGTAGCACTGATTTGCTTATATCGCTGCACGTACAAACACAATCCGAATAATTCAATTAACAAATGTTTCTAACGAATAAAAGATATATTTTTATTAAGTATTTATTTTTCACTTTTATTTTGCCACTCATAATTCACAATCAACAAGTGGATTTCATAAATTAGAGTATCATCAAAAAGTTTGTTATTCAGTTAGAACTTGCATATATGTATTACACAAAGTGGGAAAAAAATCAGAAAATTTTATAATTTCATATAAGAGAAAAAAAACTAAATATGGAAATGTTACATTGTGATTTGTGCTTTTTTCAGCTAGAAGTCATAGCCATATAGATCAACAGAAATAGATATTTTATATATAATGCTTTTGTAATATGAGTGTATAAATATTAGTTTCACATTTTGAATTGAATTACTGACATAAACGATATTCTGATTCATTGAAACGTATTAAATCAGATTGAACAAAGAACAAAATACAAATAAAATATACAAAATAGCAAAGGGACAGAGTCACCTGCATCCGTTAGACCGCTTTCCAGTATCGTGGTTGTCTCAAAGTTTCATTGCACTTTTTAATGGTGTGTTGATGAAAAGGAAACAGTTTCTAGTAATACTTCTTAAAAGGTAATTCTGCACCTATCAAACTTTATTCTTGTTTTTAGTTTTGTTTCTTATCTTTGGAAAGCACAAGACAAACTGTCAGTGTAGTTTAAAGTTTGTTTTTATTGTTTTGACCAACTCTGTCACTTCTACTTGAGACTTTTTCCTGTCTCATAGTTCTGTTAGTTATTACTGTATTGACATGTATACACTCTTACAAAGTGGCCTTAGGGCTGATTATGTCTCTGTCATTTTTTGATTAACATTAAGAAGAAATAATATTTCACGGTTGTTATTTTCCCCCTTGGTCATTTGTCCCCTCTGTTCTTTTGTCATTTTGTGATGAACTTTCTAGGGTCCAACAAAAAAGAGTCTTCTGCCAAGGAACATTTTGTACCAAGCATGAAGCAGTTTTTACCTGTCAGGGAACATTTTGTACCTGCTTTGATGTTTTAAAAAAAAATTTCAGTTTGAACTCTGTGGGCTGTTGGTAAATATCAATATGACTCCTGAAAATGTCCAGTAGCCAGACGTTGACTAGTCATTTTGGTTTGATTAGGTGTCAAAATCAGTCAAACTGCATTAGTGTCAGTTGACTCTGACAAGAATCAGAACCACAGTGAAAGGCAATACGCTGTTTACACGTCTTAAAAATAAGCTGAAAAATATTCATTCGCCCACAATATTATGGGGAAAACACACTAACATTAATGGGCTGATGTCCTGCTTTGTTTCCCAGTCATGGCGGAGGAACGTCGGCAGAAGCAATGTTCGGTCAGTCTGCCCACAGAGTCCATGAAGGCCATGGCCGAGTCAGTGGGAGTGGGGCAGCTACAGGAGGAAAGTTGTGTGGCCCTTAGCGAAGAGGTCAGCTACAGAATCAAGGAAATTGCACAGGTAATTTATTAAAGCTATTTTTGTTTTTTAGTCTGCTCTGAGTCTGAAATAAAAATCTCAAATATCTTTGCGATGATACGTTTTCTTCTTCTTTTTCTCCACAGGACGCTCTAAAGTTCATGCATCACGGGAAGAGACGCAAACTAACCACCAGTGACATAGACAATGCCCTGAAACTAAAAAACGTGGAGGTAAGGGGTGTTTTAGAAGAGAAGCAGGACGGTTTTGCTGTTTCATGTTCGGGCATTTTACTGATGTTTTCCATGTTGCTCTTTGTGCTGTTAGCCCCTGTACGGGTTTCAGTCGCAGGAGTTTATCCCTTTCCGCTTTGCGAGTGGCGGTGGAAGAGAACTTCATTTCTACGAGGAGAAGGAGGTCGACCTCAGCGACATTATAAACACGCCTCTTCCAAGGGTTCCTTTAGATGTTTCTCTGAAAGGTACACAGATTATCAAGATTACAAGCTGCTTTTCTCTGCTTTAGGTGTTTTGAGTGACTTGTGAATTAGTTTACGATCGATCTTCGTTTCCTAACAGCACACTGGTTAAGTATCGAAGGAGTTCAGCCGTCAATTCCTGAAAACCCACCGCCAGGTTAGTCAGGTTTAACATTTATCTTCAGTATCTTAAAACTGGAAATTGTGATTTATTTATTTATTTTGTCTTAAATGAGAACTTGGTCATAACTTTAGTTACTTTTCAGCATCAAAAGAGCAACAGAAAGCTGAATCAACAGAACCGCTCAAAGTGGTCAAGCCTGGTCAGGAGGAGAAAGGTGCAATTCAAGGCAAAGGTCAGAACACACCAGCTCCTGATAACAAAGGTCAGTATTATCCCTTTTGTTTTGGAGGAACGTCTTCAATAATATTTTTGTGCCCTTTCCCATTTTATATTATTATTCCACACATTTTATCACCATTTCTACATCGAATTGTTCTGTTTTTTTATTATTATTATGAATGCTCTGAGGAAGAATATCTGATCTCCATTGAATCTCACGATTTTGTCCTTTTCATAGGAAAGGAGAAGGGTCTAATCAGGTTGAAACCACGCAGCACCCACGAGCTTTCTGTAGAGCAGCAACTCTACTACAAGGAAATCACAGAGGCGTGTGTTGGCTCCTGCGAAGCAAAACGAGCCGTAAGTTTTACTGGTTTTTCAGTATGCAGGGGTAATAAATCATTATTTTAATTCAAAGTTTCCCCCAGAAAACTTGCTAAGGTTGGTAGTTGGGTGCTGGGGAAGTCATTCATCCAGTGGCCATCGTGTTTTTGAGTTAAAAAATGTTTAAAATTAAAGTTGACAGGAAATTTGAAAATATGACTTGATAATTATGTGTTATTTAAAAGTTGAAGATTAATTCCTCAACAACAACTATAAAGACTTAAAAGGTGCAAACTTTTTAAAAAGACTTCAGCAAATAAGCAGTGCTTAGGCTGGTGGGGGCACAAGTAAAGCCTGGTGACCCGCCAGGCTTGTAATGCATTGACTGTTGATTACGGTAAATGCCAACTCATATCTTCCTCACCTCTGTTGTTGTGAGTAAGCCTCATTTTTTCTTTTCACAGGAAGCATTACAGAGTATTGCTACCGATCCTGGACTTTATCAGATGCTCCCAAGATTCAGCACGTTCATTTCTGAAGGAGTAAGCATGTCTCTCTCCTAACTAGTTCTAATTTTCTCAATAGAGATGAACCAGTAAGTCATTTCTGAGTTCTGAGTTTGACCAGCTCTGCTTCTTTTTGTAATATAAGACACAGTAGAGGAAAAATAAGCTGTGGGATTTTTGATAAAAGTGGAAATCTTTAATCCAGCAGAAAATGAAGGAATTACAAGATTCTCCTAATTAAAGTGTAAAATCAAATGTGTGTATCTTGTATCTGATTTTTCTGATACACTTTTTGGAGGTTAACAAAGCAAATGTGGTTTGATGTGTTTGTAGAGCAAATATTGGAGCATTTTAGTTTTTAATGACTATAATTTTTCCAAACTTGACACTGCCAGCCAATAATCACTGCTGATCAATGAAAAACCGACACGTTTTTGTTTATTATTTTGCCAGTGAGATCAGTGCCTCTGTAGTTCCGTAACATTTTACATCAGATGCAACACCCGCACACATCTTTGCTGACTTTATTCTCTCTCCAAAGGTTCGTGTAAACGTGGTGCAAAACAACTTGGCTTTACTGATTTACCTCATGCGGATGGTCAAAGCTCTAATGGACAACCCCACTTTGTATCTGGAAAAATACGTGAGTATAGAAAACAAACGAAATATAACATGTATAATTTAAGAGAAGTAGTTACTGTTTTGATGCAGAGCGATGCGTTGTGTTGTTGTCTTTAGCTGCATGAGCTGATCCCGGCGGTGGTCACCTGCATTGTGAGCAAGCAGCTCTGTTTACGGCCAGATGTCGACAACCACTGGGCTCTACGAGACTTTGCGGCTCGTCTGATGGCCCAGAGCTGTAAAACGTTCAGCACAACCACCAATAACATCCAGTCCCGTATTACCAAAACTCTCACCAAGGTGACTTTTCTGGTTCAACTCCATTTATTTTTTTTCCTCTGACAGAATTTGTTTTTTGCATAAACCTACTATCTAATTAAGAAGAGTAGGTTTTTGACAGCCAGTTAAACAAATGGGTAAACCAAACACTCCTATGTTCGATTCTCCAGATGTCTTCATATTTTCCAGTTATACCATGTTTCCAGTTTTCTCACATTAAATCAAATTTCTGATTTTTTTTGTTTGTTTTTTTCCTCCAGAGTTTGTTGGATGACAAAACCCAGTGGACAACGCGATACGGCTCCATTGCAGGGCTCGCTGAACTGGGAGCTGATGTAAGTTCGATCTAATTTCCTTATTTATCAAACTATATAAAAATAGAATTGAAATCTTTTTAATATAAATCTTTTTAAAATCCTTTTTACAGGAATTTTGTTTTAATATTTTACTATCTTGTTGCAGTTTGTTCAGTCCTCAAGATTTGCAGATTGTAGATTTTTGTTTAGATGATGAAGAAGATGATGTAAGGAATGCTATAAATAAACACAAAACATGCTTAAAGTGAACTTCTGGTTTGTCTAAATAAAACTTGAGTTCATTTTTTCCTGTCCTCTGACTTTTGTTGCTTTTCGTAGGTGATAAAGACGCTGATCCTTCCTCGGCTTGCTGTAGAGGGCGCTCGCATCAAGGCAGTGATGGACGGGCCTGTAGTGTCCAACATCGACAGGATAGGAGCTGAACACGTTCAGAGCCTCCTTCTGGTAAAGAACGGTTTCCTTTTCCGTTTGCTCCTTAACGTATTTCCATACACTGAAAACATAACACGTCTACACCTTTGATTTGAAAGTTTAGCTCATAAGTTTCTGCTATTTTTCAAAGAAACATTGTGCCAGCGTCATCGCCAAAATACGGCCTCAGCCGGACAACGTGGAGCAATACCGGACGGACTACGGCTACCTCGGGCCCATGCTGTGTTCTCATGTAATGAAGGCCAGAACTCAAGCGGCGCTGCAAGCTCAGCAAGTCAACCGGACCACCTTAACAATCACACAGGTCAGAAAAACACAAATGGAGGTGAATGGATTTCTGGAAATAAAGCTAGTGGCAATGATCTAATTTAGATTTACACTCAGAATCCGTTACGATGAGACGTCCTAACAGTAGCATGCTGTTTATTCGTATGTGCTGAAATGTTCTTGCAGCCTCGTTCCACGCTTTCAGTCTCACAAAGTGGGTTGAGTGGATCAGGTGGACCTCGCACTCCCAGCATCATTAAGGTCCCGAGCTCCCTCACCCTCATGTCTCCAAGACCCGGTACTCCGTCTCAGCCGTCGCCACCGGCAACAAAGTACATCGTGATGGGAACCAGTGCGGGAGCTGCCTCAACCCAGCAGGTAATTATTTTTTCAGTTTTAGTTCAGTTAGAGGACCAATAACCAGGAACTCTGTCTAAGGTAATTTTTCCTAAATGTAGAATCTGATTTAAAGTTTTTCTGCTTTTTCCTTTTTCTCTGGTGTCATTGTGTAAATAAGATTTCTCTAATCATTAATTGTTGCATCAGCTGATCCATCAGTCCTCCGTCTGTCCATCTGGTTTTCAATCTGGCACTTGATCTTTTCAGATGTCTATTCATTTGTCCATCTATCATTTGTCCATTCATCCGTCTGTCTATCCATTTCTTTTCTTTACAGTTTGTGGTTTTTCCATATCTGTCAAAAGTCTGTTTTTTGTTTAAATTTGGACAGAGCTTTTGAAACGACACTTTGGGGAACTATAGAACTTTAAAATAAAAAATCTGCTGGAAGTCTGACATAAATGCTGCAACAAAAGTTTCACAAACTAACTTTCATCTTTCCATTTTAAAATCGAACTACCACTTTGACTAAACTAAACTTTTCTTTTGGCCTTTCATTTAGGTCATCACCCTTAGCTCCTCCCAGTCAGCCTCACCAGTAACCAGCACTGTTCCCAGCGCGACTTCCACACTGCAGCCCTTGGTAAAACTGGAGTCCGGCAGCGGTTCTGGACTCACGGCTCCCCGGCCAATGCAGAAGTACATAGTCGTATCTCTTCCCTCGTCTGCCTCCACCCTGGAGACCAAGAGCTCTGTGCTTCCATCCTCCATTTCCTCGACTCAAGTCGACGGAGGGATCAAGCTGGAGCGCTCCGATTCCCCCGCAGCAAGCACCCAGTCCCCACACTGACGTGTTTTGGTAAAGAAGAGTCTTCTCATCTTTGGGTTTTTCTCGACCAAACCTAAAGGGGTCGCCTTTGGAGCGATGCGAAGAGAATTATGTGAACTCTTGACTGACGAGAGCAAACATGGCCAGACTTTGTAAATATCTTAATGCTCAGTGGAAGCTGAACAGTCTGTGAAATCATCAGCGTTTCAGCTTATATTCTAACTGATTTCATGTCTTTTTTTACCCTAAAATAAATTTGATTTTGTATTAAATTGTGTGTTTTGTGTTTGTGGAATTACGGTTAAATATTTGTTTGTCGTATAAAACATAATAGAAAAAAAGAGAAGAGCTTGGTGGCTATCCAATGAAACAAGAGGTGTTAAAGCAAAAAAAATCATTCTTGGAAGATGGAGTGCAAAAAGATTAAAATGGGCAACGTTGACATACAAAGAAATACAACTCTGGCTAAATATAACAGGCGTTTTCAAATCACTTTTACATTATTTACAAATTTCCATCATTGTTGAATTATTTGGGACTTTTGCTGAAACTTACGAAGGCTAAACATTTTCTATTTTAGGTTGCTGCAGGTTCCCAATCAACTTTCCATTGACTAAAAGCCAGATTATTGTGACCTTTTTCTATTTTAAACTCAAAAGTTTAAATGCACTAAGACTGCTATGTTTTTGAGCAAGTTGAGGAAAATCCTGATGACAGGATGGATCATTGTTTTGTAAGGCAGAAATTGGCAGAAAGAAAGGCAGAAAAAGTTTCAAATTTAATATCAAAAACTTAAGTTTTAGACCCTTAAGTTGTAAAAAATAACTTCTGGTTGCACTTTGAGTTGTCTCTAAAGACTTGAGGCTTGACTTGGACTCCTGAGACTCACGTCTTAGCAGTTTTTATCTCATGTAATGAAGAGTGAAAGTTGAAGTGTTTGGGCACAAATTGTTCCAAATCAATAATGATCTTGATCGTTTTGTCTTGAGTCAATGCTTTCAATTTGTTTTGTCCTAGTAAACTTCTTAAAACTACTGCTACCTGACTACCTAAATGTTACTATAATAAGTTTGATATTTTGCCGTAAGTCAGTTACAGCAGCTCTGTGTGGAAAAACAGGTCAGTATCCCTTAAAACTAAACAGAAATGTGTGAAATGATGCCCAAGTCATACAGTTTCAAGGCGGTTCTAAATATTTCAGAATTTGCTTAAAAGAAATCCCTTCTATTTTTGCCATTTAGTAAATTTAAGTAATCTTGATAAGCCTAACATATTTTTTACAGGAAAGTTATACTCTGATTTTTACCAGAAACATAAACATACAATGTAAATTTTCCTTTTCACATAATAGTTTGTGGTGAACAGATTCAACTATAGGTTTAACAGCCATTTTATTTTGAAAGGACAGTTCTACGGATCGTGACCATTTCCTTTTTTAACTAGAGTGAATAGGTAGCAGTTGTGATTTATTCAAATAGATATTTATCTACTGTTGTGATAATGAATTTCAGAGTACGACCTTCAACAAAAGAAGACTGCAAAGACATATCGAGGATGATAATGGTGAGTTGCAGGCAGCTAGCTGAAACTCCTCTGCTTTCGAAACACTTACAAACCTGGACGTTGTTTCCTTATGTTTGGTGTAGCTGTAGTTTGCAGGGCTGTTAATCTGTTCAGATTGATTTATTGTGGTTGGAAAATGTTGTACGATATGATTATATTTCTGAAATTCGCAGGAACTAGCAGTGTATGAAAAAATGCCCGACCAGGTGGAAATCTCTCACAAAGGTAATAGACTGAAAATAAGGTATAAAAATTGAAATATCTGCTTGCCGAGTCCAAATAAGACTCGGTGTGTATTTGCTGGTTTCACGTACACGTTCCTGTCAAAGTTCAGACTTGCCTAATAAAACGGATGATGCAGTTTAAAACATTTACCAGCAGATGTCGCCAAATCACAGTTTAATTGAGACAAAGGACTTACGATAAGGTTTTATTTGTATTATTTTTAAGGAAAACGGTAATTGATTTGTAATTTCATTAAACATATTGTTACCCATGTGGAAAGTATGAATATGTAATGCAATTTCTCATAAATTCAATTTCTCATAAAGTGGCCACAAGTTTTTGTTTTTCACACTTTGGTCTAATATCTGCAAAGGCAAAAGCCAAGCAGGTGCAAAATACATACCCTATGAGGTTATACAGAAACTGCAACCAAACATAGGTAATTAAACAGAGAGCGGTACAGCAGCACTTGCAGTGTTGGTGAATGTTTAGCTGGGTTGGTTGATCGGGTAACAAACGTAGAAAATAATAAAAACTCAAATTACCACCCAAAATATTCGGATGCATTTGGAAAATTCAATCTATCCAAATAAAGCACGTTATTTATTCATATCTTTATATAAGGCATACCGTTTGTTTGGTCTGTGAAAAAGTTAGGAATAAAAAGTGTATTTTTGCTAATCTGTCTTTGTGTGACTTCAGAACTGGAGCGTGACGGTTTCTGCCAGAATCCCTTTTTTGAATGTCTTGTTGCAGAAGTTCCTGAGGAGCACAAATCTAAAGAAGGTAAATAAACACTGAGGTCCCAACATCTGTTTTCCTGTCTTAGAGACAAATACTGTACA
Organism: Poecilia picta; assembly: GCA_033032245.1. NCBI lineage: Eukaryota > Metazoa > Chordata > Actinopteri > Cyprinodontiformes > Poeciliidae > Poecilia > Poecilia picta. The sequence continues at coordinate 17,985,528 of CM065366.1, read as the reverse complement.
GAGAGTGCGCCTTTGTAATTGTTCTTAGGGTCATTTTTTATGTTTATGATGATTTTTTGTTTGTGTGTTTTGTGTTCTTTTGTTAGGATTTACCATCGTGGGATACGCTCTGTACTTTTACACCTACAGTACATGGAGAGGACGAGCAGTATATCTGGAAGACCTGTATGTGATGCCCGAGTTCAGAGGTACAAAATGTGTTCTCCTAAAAATTGCATTGCCTTAAATGTACTGTTTGAGTTACAGTCTTTATAATGACCCTATGTTTCTGAAATTCTTTTGCTGCAGGAAATGGCATTGGCAAGGGTTTATTGTGCAAAGTTGCTGAGGTATGTTTTACTTCATTTAGTCTTCATTTGCACACAGATGACTGTGGATGTGCTGCTGCAGCTCAGGAGAAAATGTATTTTTAACCTGACTGCCAGTATGTGAACATATTAATAATGTTGTACTGTGATCCAGTGCATGGTTAATCAGATGAGTATTGTGTTTACCCAGGTGGGGAGAAAGAAGGAGTGTGTGCGGCTGCAGCTGTCGGTGCTCGACTGGAACACGCCATCAAGAGACTTCTACGCTGCCAAAGGAGCTCAGGATCTGACAGTCAGTGAAGGCTGGCACTTCATACGCTTTGATGGACAAAACCTGGACAATTTAGCTAATGAAGCTCCTAAAAATTAAATGTATGAAAACAGCTGTAAACTGTGCCCTGCTGTAATATTTTTTTTATCTATGAATAAATTAAGATATACCACCTTTAATGTATATCTTCACGTGTTTGAATGCATGCATTGACTTCATTAAGTAGCCAGTTTAACAGAGATTGTAATTAGCTCCTGCACTTCTGTCAAGAGACATTACACAGTTTCTCAGAAGCACAGTGTCTGGACCTTACTTTGGATTACCAGAGTCATGTGATCAATGGTCTCCAAAGCTTCTTTTTGAAAATAACTGCATCAGTTTTTTGGCCTCTGGTTCAGCTGTTTAATGAATCATTAGTGTGTGTGATCAATCAGGTAAGAAACATAATGGCAAACCAGCAAAAATATAAATCAGAACATAATTTATATTCGCTCATATTTAGTAAATTTAAATACAGTTCTCATTTCAGGAACTCAATCTACAGAGTGATCCACATTATATAATTACACACAGACTGATGTTTTCAAGTCTTTATTTCTGGTAATTATGGCAAGGCCCAATTAAAGCTATATAGCATTTAAAATTTCAGCTTAACAGACCAATAAAAACATTTCATTAAAAAAAATTTGGTATTAGATAAAAGTATGCTATATTTTAACTTGGTGCTTAAAGGTTACTGTTTTCAAAAGGCACTCTTATTCTGACAAATGAGCCTCATTGGACATGTTCTAATTTATGAAATATGACTGTATAATGTCTAATGTACATGTATGTACATACATAAGTAATTTATTATGCAGCTTTCAAACACTAACCTAATTAATAAATACCTCCTGCCAGGTTGAGGTTCACAAGCAGTGAACCTCAATATAAGTTACAATGTTATATAGCTATATTCTGTTTAATTATTAAACTTTTTGCTCCAACAAAATTATAGCATTCATCATCCTCTTTATTTAATTTATGTTTGGAGTTGGTATGTGCTGATTTTTGAATATGAAGTGAACTGAATTAAAAACAAAACATAACATTATTTCACTCAAACATACTAAAAGTCATGTTATCTTTTAGATTCAAGCTGCTCTACCAACGTTTGGCCAGCAGGTGTCACCAAATATGACCTTTGAAAACTTCGAGTAACTTTATTCCACAGATACGCAAAATGTGGCACCATTTGTGTGGAGTACGGGGTAGTGAGCAACAACAGAAAAATCTGCTATTCGTCGGAAGGTGTCATCGTCACGAAATTAGAGCATAGGTTTTTTTTTTACATTTTTTATTTTTAAACTGATAAAATCAATAGTCAATCTTCTGGATGAGAGCTTATTGGGGAACAGTTGGACTGACTGGCTGATATTCACATTCACACCAATCTCAGCAAAAACTATTTGAGTCACTTTTCTTTAAATAATAAAGTATTTTCATTTGTTACTAGACTGTCCCATGGAGCTCTTTAATGACTGGACAGAAATCTGTAGATTTATATGGGGTACAAGCAATGTTTGTAGACATGTGGGAACCTTGGACAGCAAGATTTTTTTCAAGTGAATTAAACATTAACAGTAACAAAAATCAAGACAAGCATAAGAAGATGTAAGCAGTTTTGCTAAAAGTTCTTTCTAGTTGCATCTGAACAAAAATGATTTTTTTCCCCTTTTTTGGAGCAACAACCAAGTTTGATAATAAGTTTTAGCCCAAGAAGAGACCTTCTGTAATGCATTTCTACAGACGTTCTAAGCACAGTTTAGCTGAACTATGAAGTATCTTCCGGTTTCCATTTAAGCTTTGATCACAAACTGGTGTCCTTAACTTTTCATAGACTTGACTTTGAAACTGTTAATAATTTTCAGATTTTCTGCCCATGCATTGAAAAACAAAGTATGTGTGACCAAAAAAAAAAAAAACACCTCAGAAAGTAGCAGGTAAAATTCTGAGCACAAGGAAAAGTAGCTTTCCATGTATTTCTGGAAATGTTCTACCATTACAGTAAGAAAATAGCTTCGGGGAGGTTTTTAATGTATCTGGGCAAGAATGTTTTATTTTGTTTCTAAAGGTTAAACAGAGGTTTTCAATATTTTTGGATTTGTTTTCAGCAACCTACAACATGATGCAGCCACTAGTGGTTTTAGCAAGATGTGGAGTATTGATTTTCTATTATACATACCAGTTTAAATGTATCTAAAAGCTCCTTCTGAATTTCTTATAGTTAATATGTCATCATGTTAACAGAGTCTAACATCTCTGCTGTAGGTTTTCCATGTTTTTTTTTTGCATCCAAGTGGCATTGTTTTACTAATTTGTGACTTATTAAGGTAGTTGAATGCAATAGGTGGACAACGACACTCCACACTTGTAAGATTTTTATTTGTAAATAATTTTAAAAGCCACGTATCCTTTTCTCTCCAGTTAACAACTATGCCCTACTTTGTGGTGGTTAACCAAAAAAAAAAAGTGATTTTGTTGTAACATGTAAGATGTAAAAAAAAGTTGAAAACATTTCCATATCATGAATCTGGAGTTCAGGGTATTTCCTGTTATTAGGTTACAACTATAGTTGTCACCTGGACTCTATCATTAGTAAATATTTTGCTGAAATGATCATAACTACCAGACTTAATGAAAGAATGAAGTTCTTTTTTTTGCTTGTACAACTAAATATGCGTCAGGTTTGACAAAACAGATACAATAAAAGTGTTTTATTCAATAAAGCACATTCAAATCTTCAGTGCAAACATGTTACACTATAATTAAAATGATCACATATTCTTAGTTCAAATAATCTCATCCTCTGTGGTTGTACAAAAACATTTATGGATTTCTGAATCTTTACGCAAATCGATTGGGAGTCATTGCAAACCCCTTTGAGTACAGAAAAGGAAAGGTAACCTGCAGTAACAGTTTATACATCACAAATCTTACTTTGCATCGATGGCGTTAATGTCTGATCAAATTCACAGGAAATCCACAAAATCAAATGCCATCAAAATATTCACGCTGTCATCTCTTAGCATGCAAAGGAAATTTAAACCTTCATCATTAGTTAAGGAAAAGACAGGCTCTGCTGACGTTGCCTCTCAGACATAAGCGTTCCTGCCGTAGTTGCTCGGTGCCGCCTGAGACGTTGCCACAGTAGACACCACGCGTCTCCTGGAACCTGGATGGTACGGGTAGGACCTAAAAGAAAACACGTATTTCAGGACCAAATGTAAATTCTTGAGCTGACTGACGTAACGAGAGATACTCACGTCTTTTCACTGGGAGAATTTATCTTGCAAGCGCACAGCAGGCAGGATCCTCCACAGAGGGCGAGTATAGCAGATGACCAGCCGATGTAGAGGGCCTGTCCAATCTCATATCTGAAACATGATAATGTTTATCTCGTGTTTTCTCATCCAGCGCTTATGCCACGGTAAACTATATATAGCTATTGTTCTGTTGTGTAATGGTCAGATGAACTTACTTTGTCCCAGCGTAAAGCTGGTCAAAGAACTGCTGGGTGATGTTGGCTGCATACCAAGACACAGCAATCATGGTGCAAAGTCCTACGAAAAGACAGAGACTTGTTCACCTTAAGTATGTGAAATACGGAGAAAAATATAAACACGTTCATTATGGCAAATACATGGCTTTAGGGGTATTAAAAATGTAGTCCTGATAGAGAACTTGGCATAGAGGGCAATAAGGAATTGTACATGTTTGTGACAAAAATAGTATTTTATAATGGCTGTGTGCTTGACTAAGTTTTATTTGTGTAGTTGTGTGCAGTCGTCTCCGGTCCCAGTTCAACTGTCCATCCATCCATCCATTTTCTTCCGCTTATCCGGGATTGGGTCGCGGGGGCAGCAGCTTCAGAAGGGAGGCCCAGACTTCCCTCTCCCCAGCCACTTCTTCCAGCTCCTCCAGGGGAACCCCAAGGCGTTCCCAGGCCAGCCGAGAGACATAGTCCCTCCAGCGAGTCCTGGGTCTTCCTCGGGGCCTCCTCCCGGTGGGACGTGCCCGGAACACCTCACCAGGGAGGCGTCCAGGAGGCATCCTGACCAGATGCCCGAGCCACTTCAACTGGCTCCTCTCGATGTGGAGGAGCAGCGGCTCTACTTTGAGTCCCTCCCGGATGACCGAGCTTCTCACCCTATCTCTAAGGGAGAGCCCGGCCACCCTGCGGAGGAAACCCATTTCGGCCGCTTGTATCCGTGATCTCGTTCTTTCGGTCACGACCCAAAGCTCATGACCATAGATGAGGGTGGGAACGTAGATCGACCAGTAAATCGAGAGCTTCGCCTTTTGACTCAGCTCTCTCTTCACCACGACGGACCGGTACAGCGCCCGCTTCACGGCAGACGCCGCCCCAATCCGCCTGTCGATCTCCCGCTCCCCTCTTCCCTCATTCGTGAACAAGATCCCCAGATACTTAAACTCCTCCACTTGAGGCAGGACGACCGCCCCTGACCCGGAGAAGGCACTCTACCCTTTTCCGGCTCAAGACCATGGCCTCGGATTTGGAGGCACTGAGCCTCATCCCGGCCGCTTCACACTTGGCCGCGAACCGTTTCAGCGAGAGCCGCAGATCACGATCTGATGAAGCCATCAGGACCACATCATCCGCAAAAAGCAGAGATGCGATCATAAGGCCACCAAAACGGATCCCCTCAACACCTCGGCTGCGCCTAGAAATTCTGTCCATGAAAGTAATGAACAGAATCGGTGACAAAGGGCAGCCTTGGCGGAGTCCAACTCTCACCGGAAACGAGCCCGACTTACTGCCGGCAATGCGGACCAGACTCTGACACCGGTCATACAGGGACCTGACAGCCCGTATCAAAGGGCCCGGTACTCCATACTCCCGGACAACACCCCACAAGACCCCCCGAGGGACACGGTCGAACGCCTTCTCCAAGTCCACAAAACACATGTAGACTGGTTGGGCGAACTCCCATGCACCCTCCAGGACCCTGCTGAGGGTGTAGAGCTGGTCCAGTGTTCCACGACCAGGACCCTCCTCTCCAGGACCCCTGAATAGACCTTTCCAGGGAGGCTTAATAGTGTGACCCCTCTGTAATTGGAGCACACCCTCCGGTCCCCCTTTTTAAATAGGGGGACCACCACTTCGGTCTGCCAATCCAGAGGAACTGCCCCCGATGTCCATGCGATATTGCAGAGTCGCGTGAGCCAACACAACCCTACAACATCCAGAGCCTTAAGGAACTCCGGGCGGATCTCATCCGGGGCCCTGCCACCGAGTAGTTTTTTGACCACCTCGGCGACCTCGTCCCCAGAGATTGGAGAGCCCAACCCAGAGTCCACAGGCTCAGCTTCCTCAACAGAAGGCATGTTGGTGGGATTGAGGAGGTCTTCGAAGTATTCCGCCCACCGACCCACAACATCCCGAGTTGAGGTCAGCAGCACACCATCCCCACTATAAACAGTGTTGGTGCTGCACTGCTTCCCCCTCCTGAGACGCCGGATGGCGGACCAGAATCGCCTCGAAGCCGTACGGAAGTCTTTCTCCATGGTCTCTCCAAACTCCTCCCACGCCCGAGTTTTGGCCTCAGCGACCACCCGAGCCGCATGCCGCTTCGCCCGCCGGTACCCATCAGCTGTTTCTGGAGTCCCACAGGCCAAAAAGACCCCATAGGACTCCTTCTTCAGCTTGACAGCATCCCTCACCGAAGGTATCCACCAACGGGTTCGGGGGTTGCCGCCGCGACAGGCACTAACGACCTTGCAGCCACAGCTCCGATAAGCCGCCTCGGCGATGGAGGCACGGAACATGGTCCACTCAGACTCAATGTCCCCCGCCTCCCCCCGGAACGTGGCCATTCCTCCCAACCACGCCCCTCCAGGTCTCAGTGTCATTGCCCATGTGAGTGTTGAAGTCCCCCAGCAGAACAAGGGAGTCCCCAGGAGGGGCACTCTCCAGTACCCCCTCTAAGGACTCCAAGAAGGGTGGGTAATCTGAACTGTTGTTCGGCCCGTAAGCACAGACAACAGTCAGAACCCGTCCCCCCACCCGTAGGCGGAGGGAGGCTACCCTCTCGTTCACCGGGGTAAACCCCAACGTGCAGGCGCCAAGATGGGGGGCAACAAGTATGCCCACTCCTGCCCGGCGCCTCTCGCCGTGGGCAACTCCAGAGTGGAAGTACGTCCAGCCCCTCTCAAGGAGACCGGTTCCAGAACCAGAGCCATGCGTCGAGGTGAGGCCGACTATTTCTAGCCGAAACCTCTCAGCCTCGCACACTAGCTCCGGCTCCTTCCCCACCAGAGAGGTGACGTTCCACGTCCCAAGAGCCAGCTTCTGCAGCCGGTTGTGTGCAGTCGTCTCCGGTCCCAGTTCAACTGTACTTTGATAATTTGTACCGACCTTTTCATTCATAAACAAACCATCTTTTTTTAGCAATTTACTTAATCATCATTTGATATTTGCTTCATTCCTTTGGTAGCATTTGTGTGTATGTAATGTTAATGCACAATATTATTATTTACATGTTTGAATGAATTTTATATTAAACCTTTTCCATTGGTTCTGATCCCAGTTTGGGTCATTTAGCTCTAATGTCATATGAGAGATTATGACATCTAATTAAATCAAACAGCAAAGTGATCTTCCTTCCTCCTGATCACATTATTTTTGCCTTTATAACTACGTTAGTATTAAGTGACATAGTAGAAAAAATTAATGTTTTTCTAAATCATTTTCTGCCAACGCCGTTATGAGAAAGTCTTCAAATTTGCCCAATCTGTTTATTTTAGATTTTGAAACTGAAGTAGCCAAAGGCAGTCCAGATTTCTCAGTAAACTATCCAACACCCTTTTTTTAAATCATCAAATATAAATTATAAATAATTATAAATGTAATAAATTAAAAGAAATCAGAGGTTAGCTCCAGCATCATTAGCAAGTCGCAGTGTACAGCTACTAGTAGCAACACTTGCTGCCCGCCAAATCAGTCATAAATCATAAGCCCCCACTATTTGGTACAACTAGTACAACAAAAATAACAAACTGGCTGGATAATTTTTTTTGGACATGTCCTTTTATGTTCAGGACTTTGACCTTGAATTGTTCGTGTTGTGATTTTTATTTCCACAATTCTCAGACTTTTGTTAATATATGGTTGCCCGAGAACAGACAGTTCTGTTTCCTACTTGATAACCTTTTCAACAGATCAGCCATTTACTGATAGCTTGTCTTCTGTGCACAAAGGTTGGTGCATTTGACATATTTACCTAACAAGGTATTCAGTGTTGAAATGAGGTTAGGATGAGTTCTCTTATCGCAGTTCTTTGGTTATTCAGCTCTGCTGGCCACACCTTTTTATTTATTTTAGTTGTATTTGAGTAATTTGAGTTCAGTAACTCCACTTTTATTGTGCCGTTAAAGCTGTACCTTGAAGTAAAAAGAACACCCCTCCGATCGCTGCAATCCGGCCTTTGAGAACATAGTTTTCCCCGCATGCTTTGGTGCACTGCATCCCCACCAGGGTCGCTACAAGGCCAAACGCCCCAAACAAGATGGAGGCAATCATCAGCGCTCGGGAGGCCTGAATGTACCCTGTGTGAAAACATTAAGTGAAGCATTAGTGGTTTCGTAGAAGTGTGTTTAAAAATTTGCCTTATTCAGCTCATGAAAGTGTGTTATTTTTGTGTAAGCTATTAAAAATATTTTTTCATGTTTTGATTTTTCTACCATATTTTGATCAAAATGCTATCAGAACGCCTCTTGTTTTGGACGTTAATTTCCATTGATGACAGTAATGTTGATGAGGAAGGAAAGGTGTGGCTTCAGCCACATCATTCACTGTTGCACAAGCTCTGCCAATGTTGTGAACATTGTTTCCTGATCACAGGCAGAGTTGTGTAACAACAGAACAGCTTTTAATAATAAATATAAAACATAACAAAAAAATCTTAATATAGTATCATTATGCTGTTAAAGTGCTCTGTAATGTGTTTGCCTTAAAAACAGCCAACCAGGAGACCTAACAATGCCTACAAGTGTTTATCAGAGCAAATTTTGAAGCTATAAAATCTTTATTTTTTTCATATCTGCTAATATATTTGATGCCACATTACCATGTATAACCAAGTGAAAGACACTACAGTAAACAACTTCATGTTCCTTTAACGACTTCTGAAATCTTAGCATATGGTTTTGTGAAACCGGAAGAGGTGAAGGCAAGATCCCAGATTGATTTATGACTTAAATGATAGTCTTCGAAAGCATTTTAAAACTTTATGACTTCATTGAGTTTTTTTTTTTTCTGCTGAAGTTATTGCACTGTTTACTTTGTTCTCTCACCTTATCATATCTTATATTCCATTACATATGTTTACAACATACTGCAGCCGCTACAGTAGAAAAGCTTCTGGCTATAAAATGCTCTACACTGTTATGTAGATTAAATCAAATATTGACCACAGTCACGTTCATAAAAACGCTCTAGAAATTAAACTATTTCCTCCTTAGACTATGCTGCTTTTACATTTGTCTTCTATCGCATGGTGGTTAGATTTGGTCTCCATTGTCTTATTACCATTTCCTAGTAATCTTAATTTAGCAGTCAAGTTAAGAGTGAAATTCAAACACAGTTTTGTCCAGATCACATACCATTTAGCGCCAGCAAGGATGGAAAATCTCGGCAGTTGTGAACCCCTGTGGCGTCCGTTGCACAGGACATCCACAGATTTTCATAGATGGTCGAGGTGGTAATAACGTTACCGTCCACGGTAGACTCTCTCCAGTATCGATTTGGAAGGGTCACGCCAGCCATAATCCATCCCAAAAAGCCCAAAAAGCATGCTAAAGCTTCTATAATTGGATTCATTTTGTCCTCTTTCTTTTTTTTCCCAGCTTGTCCAAAACGATCCGGTTAGAGGAAGATGAATGACCAGTTTTAACCGTCCAAGCTGTCTTGTTGCTCAAGGATCTTTTGGCCACACATCCACAGACCAGTTCCCTGTAAACCTTGCTCTAAAGTGTGACAAAACCCTACAAATTAATGATTAATTCCAAATACCCCACTTATAATTTTCCTATTATTCAGGTTTCTATTGAACCTTTAGAAAGGGTAAATGTTTACACAACTTGCAGGACAACAAAGCGCCAGAGGCTTTCAATCTTCCTCACAAACGTCTATAGATCTAACGCCATGTATCACCCCCTGGTCATTCGCTCTGGGCTCTATGTCAACAAAATCAAGTGAGTTCTTGATGGGATTTATCAAGCTCCGACTCCTTGATACTCCCTGAGTGGAAAGGGACGATGGGAAAACGTTCAGCCCCTAGAGGTTGGTCAATAAATATTGACCCCAGATGACCAAGTTGGGACACAAGGACGTTTACTTATCTAACATCTCAAAAGGCATAATCAAATCTGGAAAGACGGACTCAATTCCCATTAAGACAAATTCTCTGATCTTGTTCAGCTAGACCAGACAAGCTGCCAAAGACCATGAAATTGAAAATTTTTCTCTGTTCCAAAAGTTTCAAATTTAATATCAAAAACTGTTTGACTTCAAAGTTATATTGCCTCATGACCAACTCTAAATTTACAAGGTATAGCTGGCCTTTAGTAACTATTTGGATCTCAATAAGATCAAGAACAGTACCCACAGACGGCTTAAACTAATATTTAAAGTGATCTGAATTGTGCCTCAGTAACATATGAATTACGTTCACGATAGTTTTTTGCATAATGATACTGAAATTATACTTTCACCTAAATAACTGGACTTTTAGACCAAATTAGGCACTCTAAATTCTGTGCACACCTAAGAAATTAATTCACCAAACTCGATGCATCCAAAAGTATTCTCCTTATGAATTTGAGCTCTGTGTTGCTTTTAAACAAGCCACACAAAGTTTAAGAAGGTAACTGGTGGCACTGCATACTACACAGCAGAAACACAAAAATTAACTAGTTTTTCTTGTCTAGTTTCTACTGGAAATATCTCGGTATACCTGAAATAAAATAAAACTTACTTACAAGTAACTTTACAGTAACATAATGGAGCTTCTTTTATGTAAATAATTCTCAAAACTGATTGAAAAAAGTTCTAATTCCACCTGCAGATTATTTACACTTATAGCTAATATCTTATTATAAATTAAATAATCTGCCAGTGGAACTAGTACGTTTTCAAATCAATATTAATCAATTACTGACTTAAAAGAAGCTCCTAAAAAATTACTTTGACATTATTTTTGTCCTGTTTCCGATTAACTACAATCTTTGCAATGAAAAGCAGGCAAAAAAATACTTAAGATTTTGTGTTTTTGCATTGTACAGCATATCGGACATGCATACATTTAAATCTGACTGTACAGTTTTAGTAAAAATCAAAGGTAAGCTTAACTTACATCAGTTTGGGTTAATAAAGAATTATGATTGGTTTATGTAAAGAATTGTAGCAGAATCTTAATTTTCTCAATGTCTGTATGTCTGGAAAGTGCGCGGTCAGCTGTTTAACTTTAATGAATCATCAGAAAAACATTAGCAAACAGAATAGTGTGCAAATGTGATAAAAGCTCAGATTTGGTTTCTTTTCTCAACTATTTCACTCTGCATATTTTTCAGTTTGCAAATACACATGCATGCCTGGCATTCTGCATGGATTTTAGTTTTGTGCAGTGTAAAACTTTGGCAGCAGATGAACCTATCAGTCAGTGTCATCTTTGACTTACCTGGGAGAGCAAAGAGGGAAGGAAATTCTCGACAGTCATAGACCCCCGTAGAATCGCTTGCACAAGACATCCACAGGTTTTCATAGACGGCAGAAGTTAAAATTACGCTCCCATCTTGGGTCGATTCTTTCCAATATTGATCCACCAGTGAAACATAAACTAGTATCCAACCCCCAAAACCCAGAAAAAGTGCTATAACCTCTATAACATCCTGCATCTTGGAGGCAGTTTTCTATTAATTATTACAGGTTATAGGTCCTGCTTCTGCCAGGAGCTCTATTCGCTACATCTGATATTCATTTTGGGAGTGTGAGAAGTGACTCAGGATTTTTTTTTTCTTCCACGTGCAACCAAACCTGGAAATTTGAACATTGATTTGTTGCTGCAGTTGGGTTATTCCCGCCCAAAATTGATGGCTTCTCACTCACAGACACCTAAGAGCTTGACGTATTAAGCTGATAAACTCCATTTCAACAAGGATTGAAATTGAAGCACCAAAAGTTTAGAAGTGTTGCATTTTTAAAAAAAATAGACTCTCTTTCACTGCATTTGGTAACTAATTAATTATTAATAATTACATTTTTGATAAGGAACACCGAGTTTACTGTAGAAAATTAGCTACACAGAGTAAACCTTGATTATTAAATACTATTTAGATTTAGATTTTTTTTTCTTTAACTACAACTTGCATTATATTGTTGTGCAAGTTTAATCTGAAGATTCTCACTTGTTTAATCAAATCATCATCTTCTTCTGCCCTTTGATCTTTCAATGACTAATTTGGTAGCTTCAATTTTATAGAAGGTTATTTCAACATCCAAAAGCAAATACTTGCATACGTGGAAACACTAAACTGAGGACAGAGCAAACAGAGAGAGCTGACTGAAGTGTGTAAGTGACATTGAGGGCAGAAAGAGTTTTTTTTTTTTAACACCGGTTAACCATTGATAGGTTTTGCTGCAAGACAATAGATGCATTGACTAAATCTTTAGGTTTTCTTTTTTTTTTTTTACTACTTTGCGTTTTTTTGGTTAAAACTTGACCGTGACCCACCTCTTCTGAAACCTTCTCATAATTCATCTTTTATGACTATCAAACATACGGACGAATGCAACAATACTCTTCAGCTGTCTACCAACATGACTGCTTAAAGGAAGTGGAGATGTTTACCTACTGGATCCACTTATACAAATCTTTGTTTAGAATAAACTTTAAACTCTTTATTTGTAGTCTGTATCTTATCGCAGGGGAGTTCTTGTCTTAAAAAAAAAAAACGGTTCAAAGTGCTTTGTTATACAGTGTGAAACAGGTATTCAGTTTGGCTCCTAATCATTAGCCTGTTAATGTTTCATTATTTTATCCCTCACTTCACTTCTGTCATCTGAATTATTTATGCACATATGTCCGCACTGACCTCGATTTTATAGCCTGGCAACCTTGCAGGGTTTGCGCCAACCTCAAGGCATGAACAATGTTGAGTTTAAGTGGAAATCTCATCTGGGATTTTTTTATTTTGCTGATGTCAGTGAAATTAGTTATTTCTCATAGTGATTGTATAAAATGTGTCAGGTAATGAGGCGTCTACGTGTGTGTGAGCTGTTAGGTTTCTATAATATGTAGGAACAAGCACAAGTTGTATTTGCTGAAAAAAAGATGGGGTGTGTCAGATAAATACACTAGTGTGTCGAGATTTGATTACAAATGGCCGATGAGTCGGATTCATGTACTGCATGTGACACATCTTTATTTGTAATTACCGTATCAGCTATGTGATGACTCAGTCTCTTCTGACAATCTAAGCTGATAAAGGCGTTCAGTGTATTGCCAGATTTTTTTTAAATTTTATTATTTGTTACTGACTCATGAAACATCATAGTGAGAAGCTTAAAAAGTGCCTCCCTTTCAAAAATCCAACCACCTGACATATTACCTGACTAAACAAAAGGCGGACTGAAACAATCCTCCTACTGAAACCAGCAGCGTTCTTTACACTGAAGCAGATTATTTGTTTTATTATTATGGTAATTAAAGATTTTGCATTACCTATTGATATTGTGAAAATAAAGGGCAAGATAAAATGACAACAAACAATAAATCCTTTCAGTGTGTAAATTTCATCTCACTAACAGCAAGCATGCAAATGTGGTGGGAAAATGTAACGCATAAAAAGAATGTAGTTGAATGTGTGTGAACACTTTTTAAACTGTTATTATAGAGATTCTGAGTCACATTTTTTGGCAGTATTTTATTATCACAGCCCACATTTTGACTTGGTAATATTTGCTCACTTTGACTTGGAAGATTTTTCCGACTCAATCATTACCTGTCTTCTGATTTTCTGAAAGTTTGGGGCTGAAACTGACTGGGGTCTGGAACTATTTATATTATGATTTCATCCACCTTAAGGAAAACATAAGGCAACACGAAGATGCTGCTGATCCATTTATTATTGGATCTACGATGAATTCACATTTATTGCACAACTGAAGTAGGTGCATCATAATTACTGCATTTCCATACCAACAACATCTTCATTAATTGTCTGAATGAAAAGGTTTTGTTTTCCTTGTGTTTTAAAATTTAGGATTTTGGGACTTTCCAAAGTTTTAGAAGTTTGGGTCTTGAAGAAGGAAAGCGTTTGTTAAATTTTCTCCCAGCTGTACTTAGATTTATGAGTCATTTATGTGCTCAGCTAAAACTGATCAATCACTGTCGTCTTTGTGTCAAACCAGTGAATTGTTATTTGTAGATTGAGTTTCAGTGAGGTCAGTGCTTCAGTACGGGTCTTTATTAAATAGTTTACATATTCAGCCTTTTGTTGTGAACAGCTGGTCTGAAGTGGGTTTATAATATGCATCTGAGAAATGTTCCGGTAATTTGTGGTGATGAGATATATACACATATATGTATTTTTCATATCTGAGTTTGACATAATGTTTGCACTTTCTGTGCAAATCTTAACATCTTGTGTAAAATTTAAGACTGAGATCAATTTAAACCTTTTTAGCTGTCAAGGTTTAGCATTTAGTTTGAGTTACTGTTTGGAATGATGTAATAAATTATGAATGGAAATTTAATGATTTTTACTGCGGTACTTTAGTCTCTAATTATCCATCCATCCATCCATTTTCTTGACACCCTTGTCCCTTAGTGGGGTCGGGAGGGTTGTTAGTCTCTAATTATTTCCTAAGTAAATAATTAGATTTAATGTTTGTGACAAAAATAATAGCCCCTGGCCAAATATCCCTGAAAGAGAAAAATGCCAGTGGTTCAAGTTTTCTGCTTTTTCTGAGTTGGATTTTGTTCTAGTTTTGCCAAAACTGTATTTTTAAGTTTCTCCTTAAATAAAAGGGAATAATAAAGATACTTCTGCACACCAAAATGACTCAGAAACTGTAAATAAGTGCAAGTAATATTACTTTTATATATTTGTTTTATTTATTGTCTGATAGATTTAAACCGACCATCATCATTGATACTCACCCGTACTGCATGTGCTGATTCTGCATTACACTCGCTTTAAATGGTGCCAGTCCACGTCTCGCACGTGTCTGGCTAAGAGTTTGTGAACCACACCTTCATGCTGTAATACAGTGTTTGCTTGTCTGCATTTGAATGAGTGCAAGCATTAAAGAATGAAGGTTACTTCAAAGCTTTGTGGGGTTGGAAGGAAAGCGTTGGTCTAGAAATGTCACAGGTTGTTCCTGGAATTGTGAAAATCATAAGTTTTCAGGTGAAATGGGAACTCCTGAAAAACTTTTCTGTTTTTTTAGACTTTTTATTTCATTTATGTTTCTCCTCATTTTTTTCCCTAATGCTTCTTGTCCACTTTTGTCTTGTTTAGCCGTATGTCTGTCAGTCTTCACCACTGTGACTGTGGGACTTACAGCACATATTTTGCACATTATACCATCCAGTTGGTTATAGCATTCAGCATATTCCCTGCCTGCCATTATCTTACGCTCAGCTGGTTTGTGCTGAACTGTCTGCAGGCTGCCTTTGACTTGTTTTCAGATTTTTTTTTCTGGGTCCTGATTAGCATAATATCCCTCCCCCCCCCCTCTATTTTTCTTCATTGCTCATGTGCTGCTATGATTGTTATGTATTTAGTGTCCTTCAGTCAAGTATGTTAACCATTGGTAGAATTTCCGTGGGAGTCTTCAGTCTCCATCGCTCGTGGTATTTGTTTTTTTTTTTTCTCTGATCATGAATCTGTGACAATTTGAACAGCACAAAACCTCTTTAAGACAGACGACATCTGAGAAAAGAAAAGCAAGAGAAGAAGGAAGAAGAAGTGAAGCTTAACACATGAAATTCTCCTTTTATATCTTATCAGTCACGTACACGGTGCTGCCTTCCACCCAGCTCTCTCCTGTAGGGAGTTTCTCTAAGTTTCTCCCATCTCTGGTTAATTGGTACCCGTGTCCCTTAATCAAACCTGGATCAAAGGAATTTCATTTGGAAAAAGAAAAAACATCTTCACTGAAAACTTCATCAGCTCCATAAGTATAACATTTGCTGAATGAATGAAACCTTCATTATCAGTTCACTCTCCCCAGTAAATAAGCAAAAGTTTTATTTTCCGAGACAACTCCTCCCTTTTGATTACTTGAGAATCACCTTAAAAAACTTTGCACTATAAAAAACAAATACATAACTGTGAACATAAGTAAGAAAAGCTTGTTACATAAAATTTAAAAGTAACAACACCTTAGGCAAATGGAAAATATTAAAATGTGCGCAAAAACTTGAAGCAGAGTTAATGACAAATAAAAATAAAAAAGGAATAAAATTGATTAATCCAATATATGTAAAATAAATGCAACATAATATAAATAATTTGATTAAGAGATCATCATAGGGAATTGTTCAGACTTGAGTGCTACATTTCGGTTCACTGGTTAAAAATTCAACAAATCAGGCCAATAATGTTTTACCTAAAATTGAAAAAATATATGTCTATGTTCAGTGTGCATTTCCAATGAAAAACAACCAAGAAAAAGAAATATAATAATTATAAACAAACAAACAAAAAAAAAAAACAGTGTGTCCTAAGAACACAAACAGTTTTTGGCCTTATTTAATTAAAATCCCCTTTTTTGTATTCACTAAGCAGTGTTGCTATTGAAAAAAGAAAAATATATTTTAATTTCAAACCATTTAAGAGGAGGAAAACAGGATATATTTTTTCTTGTCACATTTTTATTAAATGCTTATAAGTATTACAGTATTTTCTACAACATCTGTACATAGACACATTTTTATTCATACAACAGTGGCAGATAATCTTGTAAATTTACATTATAAACTAAAATATAGCCATTTTAGTGTGGCCTCATTTACATTTGCTTGATAATACTTTAACAGTGTTATATTTTATAGACTAAAAAATAAATATAGTTGTGTATTTGCGCTTAAGATGCAGTAAAAGGTGTTTAGAAAAAATCTTTTTTGTTTTGGGAGAGAGCGATACACTGAATCAATCAGAGAAACGCGCATTTGACTTTAGATATTTTATCTTAAAAATCTGAGTAAATATCAGTGTCTGAGAAAAAAAGATAGAGAGAAGGAAGAAGAAGAAGAAGTGAACCTTAACACATGAAATTCTCCTTTTATATCTTATCAGTCACGTACACGGTGGTGGCTTCCACCCAGCTCTCTCCTGTAGGGAGTTTCTCTAAGTTTCTCCCACCTCTGGTTAATTGGTACCTCTGTTCCTTAATCAAACCTGGTTCAAAGGAATTTTATTTGGACACAGAAGAAAAAACATCTTCACTGAAAACTCTCTCATTAATTCCATAAATATAACACTTGCTCAAAAACCTTCTTTATCAGTTTTCCACGACAAAGGCTAATGCTTAAGTTGTTGATATTTTCTTCCTCCTGCTCTGGAGCCGTCTCTCGCTCACAGCAGCACACAGGCTCCGCCTTTGGCCTCTACATAGTTTGGGTCGAGGTCGTTGGGCAGCTTGCCGCCCTCGCCCCAGACGTTCATTTCTCCAAACACGCCCGTCTCTACCATCTCTTCCTGCCAGGGAATCGGGATGTTTCCAGAAGCAAAGTCACTGTAAAACTCTGCATCCTTGTTGTCCAGGACCACGCCTTTGATTGTGCTGAACACACCCACTTCATCGATGTCTTTGGCATAGACCATTTTGGGGTCAGGAACAAACGGTGGAGGCAGCATGCCTTCAAATGGACAAACAAGAGAGATGAATCAGTTTTATTTTAGCATATCCACATTTTCTCTTAAATCTACTTCCATTTGCATATTATAGAGATGTTTATCTTAGTTGAGCGCAGTTGATTTGACCTGCTTCCAGGCGGCCCCAGTTAATTTCTTTGAAGAATGGCTGATTTTTGAGCTCTGTGCATCCATTGTCTTTGAAGCCCAGTCGTTTTGCCGGGTCCTTCTCCATCAGACCTTCACAAAGGTCCTTGCTTTCCTTGCTGAAGCTCGGTGGGTAGGAAACAGGATCATTCAAGGTTCTTCTAGCAACCTCGTCATTTTCCACCTGAACAAAGAGAAAACGCTTTTTATATGCTCCCTTGTCACATTACAACTATAAGTGTATTTTTAGGATTTTATGTGACAGACAAATATGGTTTTATCATCTTTGGCTTTGTGGGTTTCTGTCACTCTGTGCTTTCATTATTCTGTCGATATTAAAGTTGTATTATGTGTTTTTCAGGCCACATAGTGCCATTTTATAGAGCAATCAAGTAACTATGTTAACTGCAATTGTAAAAAAAGGATTTCTCAAACACTCCAGGTATGTTTTTGACATTCACTTTGCTTATAGTGAACTATCATCTGTGTTGATGTAAAACACTTTGATCTGCCTTTCTGCTGAAATATGCAGGACAAATAAACTTGTTTGATTGATTTAACTTTATAGATTGAACTACAAAATGAACAAAGTACCTTTTCTCCTCGTACTCTAAATGGACCTTTAGCAGCAATCATCTCGTACACTGTGACGCCCAAAGTAAAGTAGTCCACAGTGTAGTCATAGTCTATCTTCTGTAGCAACTCTGGAGCCATGAAACCTTTAGGAATTAAAGCAAGATGATCCTGAACTTATGACGCAATATTTATTTTATCTGGACAGATTTTGACGGCACTTTTATTTCTTCGCATTTACCTGGAGTCCCAGCGTAGCCTGTAGTTTTATCTTTTCCAGGTGGAAGCTCAACAGCAAGACCCAAGTCTGACAGCCGGACATGACCTGAGCACAAAGGTTGTGGCTTCAATGTTTGAAATGAGAGCCAGACAACACAGTTAAATATTGAGAAGACACGAATCACTTGGTAATGTGGATTAAATGGCCGACCGGCGTCGTCCAGCAGGACGTTCTCTGGCTTCAGGTCCCGGTAGATGATCCTGTGCTGATGAAGATGCTCCAACCCACAGATGATCTGAGCTGTGTAAAACCGTGCTCTCTTCTCATCAAAACCTGGATTCTTCTCGTCTACGTTATACATGTGAAACCTGAGGAAGGAAGAGCGGATGTAATATTGATTATAGGAAAAATACAGGAAATTATTTTTAGGTAATTTAGCATCCTTAAAAGCACAGCCAATGACATCTGCTTAGTTAGCATATTACCTTAAGCTAATTGAAAGGATTTTACTCTGATCTCAAGAAACTTTTTGCCTGCAGGATTATTCCATGACATGTTTCTTTCTAGTCCTGCTGAGTGAGTGGAAAGAGCACCTGAGATCTCCCCCATTCATAATGGTCATGACCAGACAAAGGTCAGTCTTGGTCTGGAATGCATAAGCCAGTGTCACTATAAAGCGGCTGTGAACTTTTGCAAGGATACGCTTCTCCACAATCGCTCCCTAAAAAAAAAGGAAACGGCTTTAATCAGCACTTCCAGGAATAGTCAATGTTGTCCGTTACACAGAACTACACACCCTACTGTTCAGCATGTCAGACCGTTTTCCCCCTCGTTGAGCCGCCTTTGAAGGTTTCTTCTTGAGGAACGTGAATTACAGGCGTTTCTATGAGATTTATTAACTCCTCTTCTTTTAGATACTTTGCAAGAATTACTTAAGGAAGAAGCTACACTTTTAACAGAACAAATATATTTTAATGTCAGCTTGTCTGTGGTAAATGCACAAAATATCTTTTTGGGTTTTTTTAGATATGATTCATATTAAGATATTTCTCCTTACAAAACCGCATTATATAGTCAAACAAATGGCATTCAAGTCACAAGATTCTTGTGCTGAAGGGGTGCGTTTGTTCTGAGTTCAGTTGTTAAGTCCAGTAAGTAAATTTGGACACAGAAACCACCGTTGTGGGTTGGAAAGAAATTAAAACAATTTGGGTTGAAAATACAGCGATCCATATACTTGCAAATTGCAAATAAAACATCGCTATTTGATAAGTTGGGAAAACGTTCACATGTTTTTTCAGTACAGAGTTCAAAGGGCCTTTAATTGGAGGGGATTTTATTTAAGGGTTTAAGAGGTTGAAATCAAAACAACAACACCATTTTCAAAGTTGTGTGTATAGAAAAAGTAGTAATTTCTTCCATTCCATGAATGGAAGAAACTGGTCTATCTCTAAAATCCCCTATAAAACACAAAGAAGTTTTGTGTGTTTAAATGACAAAATGTGACAAATTTAAAGGTACATAAGGAGAGCGCCTCAATTCCTCTTGAAGTTGCCAAGAGAAAACATTTTTAACATTTTATACAATACAAATTACTGCTTTACCTCATAACCTTTGCGTTTCTTAAGTCTCTTCTTCTCCAACTTCTTGTTGGCGTACATTTTGCCCGTTGCTTTCGCCTGACAGGCAAACACTTCCCCAAACCCTCCTTTACCTAGAACCCTGAAGTCCATGAACCACTCTTCATCGAAGGGCTGGCTCTCCAGCCATTTGAACTGAACGAAACGCAGGAAGAACATGCTGCTCTTGAACTCGTCTAAGGCCTTCTTCTCCAGGTGTTGGAGCAGCTGCTGCTCACTTTCCTTGAACAGGTCAGCACGGACGTTCTTTAGGTCTTCTTTGACGCGAATGATGGCCTTCTCCTCAAGGAAGCTGCAGAAGTGCTTTGAAGCCGTCTCATAATACGTGTTGACCATTCTCCGGGCCTTCTGCAGCCTGTCGTTCTCCTGGCTTATCCCGTAGTCTTCTATGTCTTTCCACAGCTCTCCTGCATCTTTGTAGGTGGCGCTGCTCTGGAGGAACTGCTGAAACAAGCGCTTGCCGATGGGCTGTTTGGTACACATGCTTTCAAAGGTTGTGTCTACAGTGGTCTTCATGTGTTGGCAGTCTCTGATGTGAGGAAGTTTCAGCCTGGCACGCATTTTCTTGTCGCGCATGGCGGCGGCTGCGCATCCATCCGCGCCGCCCCGGGCTGACACGTAAGCTGAGTTTGCTACGACTGTTTCCAAACCACCGATGTCCATCGCTTTACCTTTGTCGAGAGAAGGAGGATAAGAATATTAAGAAAAGCACAAGTAGTGTCTTTAAAGGGCTTTGAGCTTAGAAAACTACCATCGGTTGTTACATGGGCACTCTTTCCTGATTGCTTAAACATTAATCACTGTTTTTCTATATTTTAAGGATGTATTGATTAATGATCAGTGCGTATCAGCTCCGTTCAAACTAAAATCCAATGGATGATTCGTAATCCTGGGCATAAATCCTGAAAAATAATTTTAAAGGTTAAAATAATGGGGGCGCCATTAATGAAATTTAACCCTCCTGTTATGTTCATTTCTAAGGTACAGCAATAATGTTTGTGGGTCAGTTTGACCCAAGAGTGGAGGGTTTAATCATTTAATAGTGTCAGAAACCCAAAAAAAATTCTCCACAACATTTTTTTATCTGATTATTAACTCCAACAATTGCAATCAATGTTTGTGCAATGATGTTTTTTTTATTATTATTATTTCACACAAATAAAGAATCAACTTACTCATTTAGTCATTTGGACGTAAAAAATGTGATTTACATTTTTTATGTCCACTGCAAAAAACCTACACACACAAAAAACAATTAAATGAGTGTGTGAAATGAACCATTTTCAATTTATATGTAGAGTCCCCCTATTAAGACAAATAGAAAAAGTTTCATGCAGAAAAAATCCTTCCAACTATTTAAAAAAAATGTTTTAACAGGTCAATTTGACCCGCAACTTAACAGGAGGGTTAAAACTATGCTATGCAGTGATTAATTCAGCCACAAACAATAATTCTGATATATAGTTGAAAGCAAAGATGACATAAGAAGGGAGACGAGAGATACAATTTTCACATCTACTGCATTTCTCTATGTGAGAGATATGTTTTATCTAACATTCCCACCTTCATTTTCTGGAAAGTTTTTCTCAGATTCATCTGCTGTTATCTTTCCCGTCTCCAGCAGCTGTTTCTCAGGTCATGGTGACTGATCTCATTTCACTGCATTCCTCCTTAGATATTTATGTTACAGTTAAAAACAGTGTATTTTAGCAACGTGTCATATGATTCAAATGTTTGAAGTAGAGCATAGGTAACTTCAGATTCATAAATCAAAATGATTTGAGTGAGAAGTAAGTCTTCTGGCACCATTTATTAATGTATTAAGACAAATTATTTGCCAGTCTTTTCAATGACAACTGGAGTCAGGCACCAAGTGGATATAAACAGTGAATGGTTGACGTTTTGGGGTAGCACTGTTTCCATTAGAAATCAGACTTCATATTGTGACAACATTTAGAAAACCTGGTAATTCTGCTGAGATTATAAACATATTTTAAGAGGGTTATTTTAACTGTGCTTCCAAAATTCCTTTATGATTCCTTAAATACTTGAAGTATTCAAAGGGTATTTAAATACATAAATAAGTCTCTAACATATTAGCAACTTATCTCTAATATGTTAATCCAAAGGTCTGCTGCCTAATCTACTAATGGACAGCTGCTTTAAACTACAGATTAAGGTAATGGACCTGGTGTGAAATCATGTTGGGATCTGCTGCACTCTGCTGTTCACAAGTCAGATACGAATGATCACTTCTGACAAAGCAGAAACATCCGTATTTATATAGAGTCATATGGAAAAATTAGGACACCCTTTAAACAATCAGTGCTTTCAAAAGCATAGAAAGTTGTTTATTATAAGGTTAGAAGATGGAAGATAGAAGATAGCAGGTGCATAGTTTTAGTCAATAAGTTAAAGAAGAAAAAATTGTATTTTAACTGAGGAAAAAGTTAGGGCGTCATACCACCTTATAGCTGGTATTACTTCCTTTGGTCAAACTATCTTTTGTGAGACTCGTCCTGTAGCAACACACTAGTCCCTCACATCAGTTGTGTTCACATTCAACTCTACGATGTTTGTTTGGGATTCTTGTGAATGTAGACAAACATTTCATTCTCAGCTGATTTTTTTTAAATTTTATTTTTTAATATTCTCTAATAATTTCTCTACATAAATGTAAGTAATATTTCTTTAACTAGATTGGTTTCCTGTATGCCTCACCACTTTTTTGTTTGTTATTGTTTAATTTTTTTAAAACATTTCTTTAATTAGTTTAATTAACAATCATCAGTTCATAAATGTTAAATAGTTTAGGACTGCAACTATTCTATTTTTTACCTTGCAAGACTAAAACAAGGAGCAGTCGATTATATATCTTTTAAAATCACACTATATTTTTTGTTTTTGTGGTTTCTATAAAAAGACATTTTATTATTAAAAAAACATTTCTTTGAGACAGCTGAACATAAGGTGTAATGTGGATCAGCAGGTCACTCTGGTTGTTTCTTTCATTCCTGACCCAGTGCTGCTGGCTGGAGCAGATAGTAACACGCTGGCCTCTGCAGGCGCTTTTAATCCATTTAACCTTGACCGTTAACGGCTTTCCGTGTGAATGACTGATCTTCACATTAATTACCCTTAACGAACCGATGGCTGTTAATTAGCCCAAATTGCGTGGTTCTCTGAGACCAAGCCTGACTGTACTGTTTTAGTTATATGTAACTATAAAAAAATAAACAGAAACCAATCTGTTTTGATTGATGTTTAATCACTTTGACTCAATTTTATCTCAACATATTTATCACAATGAATAAAATCATCAGCAAAACCAAGAAATGTTGTGATTTGTCTGATTTTGCAAAGATCCTTCTCTTAATTGTAACATACTTGAGACAAAGTAAGTAGTACTTACTGTGTTGTTTTTCTTCCACTTCTGGAAACGCTGATTAAAATTTAGGATATTAGATCCAAAAAATATGAATATTTTTTATCCCTATTTGCTGTTTTCCTTTTTTTTCTTTTAGATCAATCAGCACAAGCAGAAATGATCTCTGTCCTGTCAGAGCTCTCCTCTCATCTCCTCTTCCTGCAGTGGGATGTGATGGGAAGGTGAAGACTTCAGGCTGAGGTTCACTCTGCTCTTAAGATCCTGTTTGGCAGCTCACTGGCTGCTGAGGATTACAGCCGGATAATAAAAAGGCGGAAGCGACTTGGCACACTCAGAAAGAGCCATGGTCGTAGGAAATCCAGCTCATGGGACGGTTTTTCTAAAGAGTGTAATGTCATGGGTTTACAATCATCCAATCAATCTTAACCAGGACCATCTGATACATTTCTCAGATAATTTCCACCCATATTCTATTTAATGATATTTTTTATATCCTAACGAGGCAATAAAATTATCAATAATGTGATTTCAGTTTGATGCCACAGAGAGAGGCGATTGAACCACTGCGGATCTGACCAGGATTGCCCTTCAAGGTTCAGACAAATTCACATCCTCACAAGAATCCAACATAACCTTTGAATTTCTCTCTGCCCACAGTATGCCTCTCAGTAATCAAGTGAAGACTTTGAATTTAATGAAAATGCTTCTGCTCTCCTTAAAGCGTTTGTGTGTTTTTAAAAAGGAGGACATTGGCATTAAGAGGGTACGTTTCAGGTGAGAGGATTTAGTGGGTGGTTAAGGAAACGGAGAAGAGGGATTTAGATCACATAGCTAAAGAGGACAGAGTGATAGCACAGGACACAGAGAAGCCCAAAGTAGCTCATAATAGGTCATTAATTACTACAGGAGAATTCAATTTACACACTAAAATTATATCAAGTTACATCTTCAAGTCGTTAACTGATCACAAAATCTAAAGGGAAAAGAAATTGTTTTCTTTTAATTTAACTCAGTAAAAAACATAAGTTTATTGCTTCATATTGCATATCATAAGATTAAATGTTCTAGTACATTGCTCTTCAAATTAACATAAAACACACTTTACTGTCCATTCTAATCAGCTCAGTGACACGTCAAACCTATGGTACTTAACCAGTCGGGGTTAGCAAGTAAAGTGGCCATGTGTAAATGCGACAATCCCGCATTCATTTTATAATTCTAATGTGAGTAAAGTAAGGAAGCAAAGTTTATTTATAAAGCACTATTCACAGAAATAAAATCACAAAGCACTGTGCAATAAAAATCAGCCTTAAAACCATACAAAGCACAAAACCAGCATAAGAAACACAATAAAATAAAGAGATAAAAGACTGGGTAAATAAAAAAAATGTTTTTGAAAACATTTTAAAACCCTCCACAGAGTCAGCAAAACGGAGCTGCAAGGCCAAACTGCTCCACACCGACTGAAAGGCCTTTGCCACCTATGTTAGAGAACATATCAGTGTTTTATAATGCCCTAAAGCTAAAAGAAGAAAAGAAAACTCCCATGACAAATGTTGACATTGTTGTTGCTATAGTGTTTGCACGCCTGTCAACTGATTAAATAGATGTAATTAAATGAGGTTTTGGACGTCAGCGTTCCGACTCCAACACTAATCTGTCATGAACTCAATAAGACTAACCTGGTAACCTCTGCTGAACTCACTTTGGTTCACTCTGATTAGTTTGGTGAAAAAGTCTGCAGAATGTGTCCCCTTAATAAACCTCTGACATTTATTTAATTCAACTGATGGATTTATTTTATTGGGGAAGATGTTGTAGTTTAAAGACCATGACCCTCTTGGATTATGGGCAGGGGTGAAAGTAGTTTTAAATTCCTGGGGGGTACTTTACGCTGAATATATATTCAGAAACAATGTGAAATGGGGGTGGGGAAGCTATTTATTAACTGATTATGTCGTGTTTTAGTTGTTCTTGAAAACCTAATCAGTCATGGCTGATTAGTGAACCCATTGATTCTTTGCAGCAGATAACCGCTCCCCTCGAACCCGCCTACTTCACCCCTGATTACAGGAGAAACTAAAAGGAGTCTCATTATGCTTCACTGGCCGGCATTTTGGACTATACAATAACCGGGTTAGACTTCACTGAATGTCTTCCATGAATCTTAAATAATATTTTAAAATGATGGTGTTTAAAGATGTTAATCACTGGATTATGTCAATGATTTTTCTTCCAACTACAGAGAACCAGTTTGTTTTCTTAAATAACATTAGCCTTTCATCACCTGCTAGCAACAGTTTAATTTAGTCTGACCACGAGATAGCAGTGGTAAAGCTGGACTGACACAACTAATACATTTTATCCTAAGTCTTACTTGTCTAATCATCTAAGCTTTAGGTCAGTTTTGAATCCAAGCTTTAGCTGCCATTAGGTTACACTTTATTCGCTTTAAACCATTTTTTTGAGTTGGAAACTCAACCCAGTGTGCTGGGTCACGAACTGATCTAAATTGTGTGTATCATAAGAACTGTGTTTCATATGATACACTGGCTTATTTCAAAAACAGCCGTCTTGTTATTACATTGAGGTAGTTTGTAGTTTTAATTGACTGTTTTTCCCAGCTTAGCCAGTGATGCTGTTGTAGGTATTCCTCATGCGAGCAAGCTATATCCAATTTATTACTACTTTAGAATTTTATAACTACTTTATTATAATGAAAATGATGATTAATATCTACTTATTTTCCTTCTTTTTTGAGCCTGTTCGGTTTGAGGTACAGGTGGCTGCCGCCCCCTGTAAAGGAATTGTTAGAGATTTTTTGGTATTATCATTTTGTTATTACTTTATATTCAGTCTAATGCTCAGTTTAAAGTGTTCTCTTACTTCTGTGTCTCTGAACTGACCTGAAGGCCACGTCTGCCTGTTAATCTTTATGTGAAACAGTTAACTGTCTGTTTCCCAGACCTTAAATTACGCTTCCACAGGTGTCGTCTTATCACTAGATACTCCCTACATTAGAAACTGCCTGTGTGCAGTGATAAATATTGTCTGTGCTGTCCTCCGTCCCCCATCCTCCCTGTTTGTGTTTGATAATAAAAGACGAGCTGTAACCAAAGGTTTTCAGAACACTCGATGAACGGCTTGGAGAAGCCGTTTTATTGAGTCTTCTCCTTTTGCAAAAGCTTTGTCATAATAATTCACATGCGTTGTCTGTGGTTCTTTTAAATGAAGGTTCAAGAAAATACCCATCAAAATGGTGGCCAACTAAGGTCAAAAGTCAATATTTGGCTTTCCACTTTCGAACCCTTTTCTTCACCACCATCATTTTACTTTGGTAAACTTGGGTTGACTTTATTTTTCTTTTTTGGAGGATTAATGTACAGCGTAGCAAAATGTGTTTTCAGTACATATGAAGCGCATACATTTATTTATAAAACACTGTCCAATTTTACACTCTGCTTTGCAGCTTTGGTTTTAGTTACTGTTAAGAGACTAAAATAATTAACTTCTGGCTCGTTATATTCTCTTATGCTCCCGGATTCAATGATTCCATGCGCGGAAACAACAGCCAGACAGAGATGACAGTGTCACAATAATCAGCATTTATTCAAGACAGATGCATAATATCACCAGAAAAGCACATCACAAAACACCAGAAACCTCAGAGCACAAACAACACATGAATTTATCTGGGAGAAGAAGAAAAAGACAAACAGAAAGCAAGAACGTTCTTGGAGAAATTGCAAAGAGCAAAATCTGATTTGTTACTCTGTGTGGAAAGTTTTATCTTCTTTTCTTTAATTTATTCAAATAAGGCGTATCTTTGCTCATCCAACCAGGACCTGCCTCAGCTTTTCACACTTATGTGTGAAAAGCTGGAACTTCCTAATGATTGTCTCCCAAACAGACAAAGGGCAAAGGACAGAGATCTTGGCAAACAATCTACCTTAACTACAGGTAAAATAAAGGTCAATAGGCCAGAATAAGTTATACATTTTAAAACTATAATTAGGCTACTTCGATCACGTTATGTTAAATTTTAAAACTAGCTTATTTTAAATATATTTTCTTAACATTACTTTATGCACGATTCTATAAATTATAATAAATATAATCTGTAAGAAGACAAAGCCTGTTCATGGGCTACGATAAGGTTTACAGACGTATTATGACGAACACTCGTATTGTTTCGTTTTTTTAAGATGAGATGTTCAAGGAAAGGATGAAAGGTGGATTAAAAACTGGCTTAGATGTGAATGTGGGTTTAATGTA
Source organism: Poecilia picta (assembly GCA_033032245.1). Taxonomy (NCBI): domain Eukaryota; kingdom Metazoa; phylum Chordata; class Actinopteri; order Cyprinodontiformes; family Poeciliidae; genus Poecilia; species Poecilia picta. Next base: position 17,957,783 of record CM065366.1, on the reverse strand, counting down.
ACCCTATCGTTTGGCACAGAAACAGAGAGCAAGAAGTTACAGTTTCTAGTTATGACGAGCTTAATGTTGCCGCTAATTTATGATTACGAAAGCATAGAAAGTAGTGACTTTCTTTCTTCTCTCTTCGTTTTTATCTATCATTTATATCCCTTAATATGTGACTTAAAGATACAAAATCAATTGAAAATGACATAGAATAATTAAATCCAGACACAGTTATGAATAAGCCTTTTTTTCCCCCCGCATTCAGCGGACATTTCGCGTTTGACCTTTTTGTTTATCAAAATTCCGACGGCAGAGGAAGCCCGTGAAGCAGCACCGCCGCCATGTATCTGCGGCTTGCGATTACAGCGGATGGGAGGAGGAGGACGGGGGACGTTGTACAGTAAAAGTGGGCGGGAACATCGCAGCTGAGCACGACGTTCACAACCATGAAGGACAGAAACCGGTGTTAGCGAGCCCGAGCTGGGGATGGACTTCGTCCTGAGCGGCGTGGCGGCCTGCGGAGCGTGTCTCTTCACCAACCCGCTGGAGGTCGTCAAGACGCGGATGCAACTTCAAGGGGAGCTGAAGAGCCGCGGCACCTACCAGGTTTACTATCGCAACGTTTTCCACGCTTTCTACACCATCGGCAAAGTGGACGGACTGGCCGGCTTGCAGAAAGGGCTGGTCCCCGGACTGTTTTATCAGTTCTTCATGAATGGAGTCCGGCTCGGCTCCTACGCCGTCATGGAGTCGGCAGGTTACATCCACACCAACGGAAGGGTCAGCGCGGTGAAAACCACGTTAGCGGGAGCCAGTGCCGGCGTGGTGGGCGCAGTCATGGGCAGCCCTGTGTACCTGGTTAGTACACGGTAAAAATGCCGGTGTTGAATTAACACCCAAAAGTGTCTATATGTGTCCAAGTCAGCTGGTGTTAAAGTAACACTTTTGAAAGTGTTAAAAGATTGACGCCCATATTTTTGTTAAATTAACATTGGTCTATAATACTGAAATTGGTTTAAGAAAAGTTGAACTTTCCATTTCTGTGTATTGTTTTGAATATTTTCCACTGGATTTGATTAATATTGACATCTTGTGGGTCAATTATTTACTTTTTTAACACCACGTTATGTTTTGTGATCAACACTACACTGGTGTTACTTTTAATATATTTTAACACCAGCACCGTTGTAAATGTTAATGTGACACTCTGTAGTGTTGAATTTAACACCAGCTGACTTGGACACATATAGACACTTTTGGGTGTTAATTCAACACTGGCATTTTTACTGTGTAGCTGACCTCACTTTGAACAAGTCAGGGGGTCACCTCTGACTGATAACGATGAACTCTGCACCACTGACAGGTGAAGACGCATCTGCAGAGTCAGTCCACCTCCTCCATCGCAGTGGGACATCAGCACAGACACCAGGTAAAAACACAGTGACACAAAAGTGACAGTGAAGATGTAAATGCAGTTTTGTCATGTGTTCTTTCTTCTCCGGACAGGGGATGGTCCATGCTCTCAAAGTCATCTACAGGCAGCATGGCGTTCTGGGACTGTGGAGGGGCTCCAGTGCTGCTGTACCAAGGGTCAGCGTAGGCTCTGCAACCCAGCTCTCGACTTTCTCCTCCTCTAAGGAGCTTGTCCTTGACCTAAAGGTTAGAAAATATTCATTCTTGGGGCTTGATGAAGATGGCATCCTGCCAAGATGTAAAATTCTGTTTAATGAGCTTCCTGGGTGTGTGCATGTTTTATAAATGACATCACTGGGTTAATGAACTTGAAAGAGCGTGTCTGAATCATTTGGGATTTAAGGTTCTTACACAGTAAAAATGCCAGTGTTGAATTAACACCCAAAAGTGTCTATATGTGTCCAAGTCATCTGGTGTTAAAGTAACACTTTTGAAAGTGTTAAAAGATTGACACCCATGTTTTTGTTAAATTAACATTGGTCTATAATACTGAAATTGGTTTTAAGAAAAGTTGAACTTTCCATTTCTGTGTATTGTTTTGAATATTTTCCCTCTGGATTTGATTAATATTGACATCTTGTGGGTCAATTATTTACTTTCTTAACACCACATTATGTTTTGTGATCAACACTACACTGGTGTTACTTTTAATATATTTTAACACCAGCACTGTTGTAAATGTTAATGTGACACTCTGTAGTGTTGAATTTAACACCAGCTGACTTGGACACATATAGACACTTTTGGGTGTTAATTCAACACTGGCATTTTTACTATGTAGTTTTCTGGTATCAGGTGCACTAAATGTTTCAAAGGTTTGAACAAGATTCCGATTACAAGTGTCCAGAATTAATTTCCTTCATAGAGTGATCAGACTCAGTAGTAGCCAAAGGAACTCCTTATCTGGGCTGAGGTTGAAGTAGAGCCACTGTTCCTCCACATTGAAAGGAGTCAGTTGAGGTGGTTCTCCTGGGGGGGGGGAGCACTGTAAAGAGGGGAATAATTGTAAGGTTCAATTTTCTAGCCACTTCAAAACTAATACTACATTTATTAGGTGTTTAGTACATATTTTCACTGAACTCTATATGTCAAAATCACCATAGCGATGAAGAAATGTCGAGGCATGTTTAACTATGACTGTAAAAGTTATCATGTGCTACTCTAGCAATAATTATTGCTTTTCTGCTACTACGTACATGAAAGTTGCAGCATGAGCAGCGCCACACAAGATTGCGATTGACGGCGCTAACACCCGCCTCCTGGCTCTGATTGGTTGTTTCTAGTGAGCGCAGGGAGCACTGGGAGAAGGCAGAGGAGATCGGGACAGTTTCAGCAAATATGTAAAAAAAAAAATTGTAATATTTTTTTAAAAGTGCTTTATTTATACAGTATATGAACATTGTCTGAAAACTGTTTTTCACTCAAAGTTGCCATACCCTGTGGTCTGAGGTCTATTCTTAGCCTTACAGAACAAATTGTTCCAGCTGTTTTAGCTGCTGGGGTTAAAAGATGATCAGGTTCCCTCGTTACTAATCTAATCATTTGATCCGGAGACGATCATTTGTATCAGTAGCTGTGCACTGATTACACAAACAGCCATTGTTGCAATAACAAAACGCCCTGTGATGTGCTCCACTGGAACAGAAATCCAACACCGTTTACTGGGCCCCTCTGGCTGAAAACGTTCGACTTACACAACCGGTGCTGCAGTTTACTGGTGGGCCTTGCTGTCTAAACTCTAGCTGAAGGGAGTCCTTCTAGCCCAGAGGTATTCTGGTGATTAAAGAGTGTTATCTTTACTTGACAGGAAGAAGTTTAGGAATTATTCAACCATTTGCAAAGTTGTGTAACTTGCTCCGTTGCGAAAAGTCATCGGGGCCGAATCCCTCCTCCCAACATCCCAGCCAACACTGACTCATTTATAAGCTGCAATACGTCGGAATTACAGGACAGCCTTGTGTTTAATGTAAACTGACTCTTATGCTGCTTGCCGCTCACTGGTCTACAACTATAACACATTTAAATAGGTAAAAGGGTTTTAGCCGGTGTACTGTGGATCTGTTCCCTATGGAGGCTTTTATTGGTAATTCTGGTAAAGTGTGCAGTAAGCCTTAAATGAATCCATCTTTTATTGCAGGAGCTGTAACCATTTTACACAGAAACATACAGAGAGGATCTAAAAAAATGCAGTTTTTCAGTGGAGGAACAAAAATGAAACCACCTGATTTTACTCTTGACCAAAATTAGAAAGTGGAGTAGTACAGACATTGTGAACTTGGGGAAAAAACAAAATGGAATAGTTTATTAAAATATACACTTGTCAGAAGTTCTTAGTTTGTGGTTTATATAATTGAGGACACTACATTCTTTATGTGTCCAGCTATATTGGATAGTAAATGCAGCGTCTCTTAGCGAGTTTCACTTTTTCCAGTCGGGATACTTTCCTCAGGGAGGATTGAGAGTTGCTACTATGTGGTAAAACAACTGTGCTCACAGTTATGCTCTGTGGATAATTTGAAGCTGTGGGCCTGTTTCTCTTCCAGAGGCGATGAGGCTCTTCCTGTTAGACTGGATGTCATTATGGAGTCTCTAAAATACGAGAACATTTTAAATGAAAATCTGAAGGTGCAGTTAACAAAAAAATGGAAATAGTTTTTACTTAAGCTGGATAATGATAAACTCAATATCCAGCTCCATCCATACATTTAACCATCCAGATAAATGGATGGATAAAGTACTGAAATGGTTCACCAGACTCAAAATGTAGCCATCTCAGTTCCTTGTCTTAAATCTGCTAGAAAACCTGTGGGGTTTAGAGAAGACGTCATAAGTTTAGCTATTGTCTTCCTGTGCAAGTCTGCTGCTTTCGCTTCCAGCAAAGTCTGGGCTTTCTCCCATTCACTCGGATTGTTTCCGGTCAATTTTCTACCGGGCCAATCAGCGAACAGAAGGAGAAGTTGTGAATGATGATGTCCTGCGCTGTTTTAGAGTAGTAATCTGTAATTTTATCAAAGGCAGCAGAAGAAATGAACAATGTTTTTTAGTCCTAGTTGGTCACACTTCAAAGTGTTGAATGAAAGTCGCCTCGTTCGGATCAACGTTTCTCTCTTTGCAGCAGAGGATGATTGTTTTCAGTGCAAGCAATTTCCTGCAATTCTAATTAGATTGGTCTAAAACTCTAATTACAGTACTGAAAAATGTATGTTAAGACTTCCTCCATGCCTTTATCATACTGAAAACCAGTAACCAGTTGCTACTGTAGTATGCATGTAACACAGGTGCTAATTTTAGAACCAGTCCTCTGTTTCACTTAGTTAAAATTAGATATAGTTGCTATGTGAGGATGAGCTCATTTTGTTCCACTGCACAGCCAGACCTCTTCTCAGAACTGCTTTAGAGCCCACACTCGCTCATCGCATGCCTTAACGACATTCCCATCTTTGCAAAGGTTTTCCCGCAGGACAGCTGGTTGGTGCCTCTCAGTGCCGGCATGATCAGCAGCGTGATGGTGGTGCTGGCGATGACGCCTTTCGATGTGGTTAGCACGCGACTCTACAACCAGCCTGTTGACCATTCAGGAAAAGTAAGTGAAATAAAAATAAAAGGGAAACGGTTGGGTGTCCATTTAGGGGGAGTTTTTAGTCTGTGGTTTTCAGGACATCGGACCTGCAGATGCCTTGTGTTTTCGCTACATGTAGATGCTAACATCTATGATTTCGCTTACAGATTTCATATAAATTTACCCTAAAATGTATTGTAACAGATGCCCATTTAGACACTTAGAACTGTTTTAACCTTTTGAATATTAAAAGTTTGAATAATGTAAAACAACAAGGCTACCAAAATAGCAGTTTCACCTTACGTGACAAGCTCTTAGTTAATATTGTAAATGAGACAAAGAAAATTAATCTTTCTGAATGCAAAAAATTACCCAACAGAAATTGACAATAAGGCAGAAAGAGTATAAGTTTATTAAATTTCTAGTGTATCAGTCTCTGTCCAATCTGTAATTTGATCTTTACCTAAACTTTTACTTGGATTTGTCAAAAAATTAAAACTCTCATAATTAAAGATGCCATATTTTCTGCAAATATGCACCATTGCTACAAAATGGACAAAGGGACTTATTGAGTGTCACAGCAACGTTCTGATTAATAATATTACTTTATTTCTTTCTATGCTATGCAAACGTTTTGTCTACACTAATGAAGATTCTCACTTTGTAGACCTACAGAAAGCTTTCAGAGGCTGAAGTTACACTGTATTTTCTGATTATTTCAATAATTTCATCCCTTGTGTGTGCCAATTGGATCCATTTACGTAACTTGCAGCCCAAGACAGTGAGGTGATCATTTAGTCTGTGAGGTGAAGGCATCTCTGTCCTGAGGCGTGTACCACATTGTACATGTCACACATGGTCCAGCACACACTGAGTGGAGGAAACAAGGCCTTGTTACAAGCCGCACAAATACTTTATAATCATGAGAGGCATTTTCAGAAATTTCAAAACACACAAAGCCGTGTGAAAGTGCTGCCTGCTGAGGCTTGGCTGAGTTCAAATGAGATGATTGACAGTTGAATTTTTCTGGCTACGTTCTGATGTGAAAACATTCCAGGCGTGAGTTATTAGCTTGTTTGCACTTGTAAGTTGCTTGAGATTATATAATATGCTGAATGACAACTTGAGCAACGTTCTGTTGATCAACAAGAATTTTTACTTTCAAATTGATTGTTTCAGGTTTTATTAATATTAAATTAAGAAATACGTTCGCTAAGGGTGACTTTTTGCTTTAGTCAGTGCCATGGATTCATTTTTTTAATCCTTGCCTAATCCTGTCAGGTTTATGTAAATTGTAGCTTTCAACGCATTGTTGAATTGTTGTCGGGATTCAAAGGCACATAATGTTGTCTCTGTGCCAAATCATTTAAAAATGCAAAGGGTGTGCAAGTAACTGCTGCATTCCTCTTGTATGAAAGTCGTAGTTCGTTGTTAAGGCTCCCTGAAGCTCTTAATCTGCAGGTTATTTATAGTGTCCATTGTCCCTTTGCTCTTCAAGGTGTAAGTAAACTGTGACAGTAGTGTCATGTCATTTAGAGCATGAAATGTGTAAACTCAAATTCAAGGACACCTGATAAGGGAGAACCTTTTTATCTGGCAGACCAACACAAAGTAGGGCTTTTATTTTGTTGTCGTTTTTGTTAAATAAAAACCTGAAAAGTGTGGCGTGTGCATTTGTACACAAGCCGTATATTTTGCCGCGTGAGCCCAAGGTGAGTCTGTGAACATCCGTTTCTAAGGATTAGCTCCGCCTATATTTCCATGAACTCTCACCAGTTTCCACAGCATGATGCTGCCACCACCGTGCTCAGAAGGACATGCAATGCTAGTTTCTTGCCACAAAAAAATATCTTAAATGTAAGTTAATTCTTGATCACATCTGACCAGAGCACATAGTTGCTTAGTCGTTTACGCAGCGACTTCTGACTTTTATTTGCCGTATGCTTTTGTTATTATTATTATTGTTGCCTTTCACAACTTGTGTTCTTCTGTTACATAAAATACCCTCGGAAATATGTTGAGGTTTGTGTTTGTAATGTGATTTAGGAACGAAAAGGGAAAGACAGAGAGCTTCTGTTTTACCGATTTAATGCGATTTTCTCGTCTTTTCGCACAGGGGCAGCTTTACAAAGGATTCAGTGACTGCTTCTCCAAGACTCTGAAAAAGGAGGGCCTCACAGGACTCTACAAAGGCCTGGGAGCCTCTTATTTCCGACTTGGCCCACACACCATTCTGTCCCTGTTCTTCTGGGATGAGTTGCGCAAATTGCACCAGAAGCTCAGATAACATCAGGGAAACCAGAAAAAAAAGGGTAACTCATTGTGCAGAGGTGAAATGAATCTTCAATCAAGGAGACAGAGGGGGGAAAACTATGAGATTATCGGTTCACTTATTTTTACTGCGAAGGAGCGAAGGTTGGCTTCAACACTCCACTGAGAAAACACGTTAAACTTGAAATATGCAGAAAATTAGATCTGAAACTTCACCCAGAAGCTCAATCATTAATGAAACTGTTGATTTGTCTCATTGCTACATGTGAACACACGCAGTATGTCATATAGGGAAAACACGTCTACCCCCTATGACTCTAATTACATCATTCCAAAGCATTTCGAATGTGCACTTTATGCGTTATGGAGAAAGCATCACATGAGCCCATGTTGCAGCCAAATCATTTATATGGTCTGAACAGACTTGTGACCCCGTTGCAGCCTGAGTTTGACCCCGTCTGACTCAGTGTAATGTTGAAACATTCTTTAATTGCCAAGGGAAAATCTCTCCTCGATGCAAGTGCTGCTTGTTAAACCAGAATTTCTCAAATTAGCTTGAGTTTCTGAAGAGTTTGTGAATGAAGTGCAAATAAGAAAGAATTATTATTTTAAGTGGTCAAATAAAAAAAGAAACTTTCATAGAAACTAGGGAGTTTCTATGAAATCGTAGCAGGATTGTTAGTGGGGGGGGGGGGTAAAAAAATGACAGAAAAGTCCTTTTGAAGTGTCCAGAGTGGGAGAAGTAAAACGGATCCAGTGCTGATCCGGGGAAATTTTTTAAACGGGAACTGAAACTAAAAGAAATGTATCTTCCCTTTTTCCATTCTCAGGGTGCTGCGTTTCCTGGCTACCTCTTTTATACATTATAAAATCAACAAATTTCACTGAGGTGAAAATGTGTATTACTAATGTGTATTAGAAAGGACCGAGAGTTGTAAAAACTCTGTAAAAGAAACAAAAGTTGCCTGAAAAAAATGTCAAAATATTTTTAGGTGATTGAGTGATATAGGCTAAGTTTTTATGTCTCTGTGTCATGAAGCATTAGTATTTATTATACTTCGCAAAAACAGAAGCACAGAGTCACATGTGATAATTTGTGTTTAGGTTCACTAAGAGATATATCCTGAAAATCTGAAGTTGCATTTTTTCATCAGTCAGGTTCAGTTTTTCTTTAATAGTTCAGTTACGTCTAAAATGGCTTATTTAAAAACAAAACAGATTTTACAAATCAGTTCCATTTGTTTTCCATTTCTACATAAGATATTCAAATTTTTTGGCCAGTCAGGCTGAAATTCGAGGAGCATGTTTGATTTAAGGGTTTTAAAACTTTGCAACATATTAAACAGTTTCTTGGCAGGAATGGTTGTGGATCAGTTTACGTGATGTAGCCATTCAGTTATTCTTTAAAATATGAAAATATAAGATTTTGGTCATTGACGTTAGTATAAGTGGCTTTTGTTGGTGATTTTTTGTTTCTTTGTAGCAGGCGTCCAGCTTTTGCAGTTTATGATGCAGCCTGACTTTTATCAGAGAAGTTTAATAATGTGAATTCATAACAGCTGTGAACACGTTACATGTTTGTTAACCGTCACCCTGAGCACTCGGCATATTATTATATACAGTTAAGTTTATGGTGAGTTCAGCCAGGAAGTCAGTGAACAGGAACAAAGTTAAATTTTAGTTTAAGGTTCTCAAATTGCCAATGGTGATGAATGGACTTTTACTACTAAATTCTTGTTTTGCATAACCAGAGCTTGATTTTCATTTTAGCGTAAAATATTATTTTCCTGTGGATGGAATTTTTTTGTTACAATTTTTCCAGATTTTCAGCAACTTTACTGAGTACATTAAAAAATGCTTAAACACTTACAAGTTAGGAGACTTATTTTTGTTACTTAAAGGCATATTTAATATGATGCAATAATGATTTTTGTGCCTTAAAAATTCATCCAGGGCATAAATGACCATCCATTCGTCCATTCACTCTCTGTTCATCCTTGGGTCGGGTTAGCAGTCATTGGGTGAGAGACAAGTTGGACATAAGTTGTTCACTTTTTTATTTAAGTGACATTTCATCTTTTTGATACAGATTAAATAACAGCTATAAATTTAGCGACATTTTAAAACAAAAGTTTTGTTAAACTATCATCCACTCACCTTTATTATTCAGTCTGTTTCACCGCCTCCATCATCAGAATAACTTTCATCATGCTTTGTTATCCTCTGCAGAAGGGTTTCCAAAGCTGATGTCTCATCTGTCAGGCAGATTTGGTGCTTTCTTACTAACATGAAGGTTCCACCTACTGGTAGGGGTACCCGATAACTCGGCTAGTCGATAAAATGTGGATTTCCTTGGCCGATACTTAAATGTGAAGCAGAGCTTATCCACCGATCTCATCTACCTCAGCTGCTGCGCTCCTGTGAGAGCTGCCAAAATTGGAACCGGCAGGTCAGGCTTTTTAAAGATCGGCGATCGGCCAGAAAACTCCAATCGGCGCAGCCCCTTTCTCCAAGAGTCATAAATGTAATTAGCTGTTTGTAAAGGAAACAGGAGGTAGACTGAGATTTGTTGAAGTAAATTAGATTTTTGGCTATTTTATGCGAAGCAGACCTATTGCCATTTTCTCTACTTTTAAAAAGTAGCTTGGCTGTATCACTCAGAGCTTTTTTGAGACTATGAATGATTCCCTGTGAGGGCTGTTTGTGTATGCAAGACTATGTATTAATATTTTTAGCGGAATTGTGTAAATGAAGACCAGTGTGTTACATACGTTTTAAAGACAATATGAAAGAGTATTTGTAAAACTTGAAGCATTTCTGACCAGACAGGATCACAGTCTAACATATTATATCTATGTTCCATAAAAAAAATACACTGAGCTATTATAAAGAGTCTGCTGACAAATCATACCATTTGTTTTTATGTCGTATTGCTGAGAGCACCTCGACTTAAAGGTTACGCTTCTGTCTCTTCTTGGCATCTGTAGCATCCAGCTTAAAAATGTACAAAAACCTTATAATTTAGGTTAACCTCTTTGCTACTTGGCAGCAGTACAACCTCACACAGAAAAGGATCAAACTCCCACCTTTAAGTTAGCCTTGGTAAAATGCACAGTCAGCACAACAATGAAAGCAGTTAAAATTATTCTGTGACAAATTTCTCAGGGAGAAATGATGTTAGTCATTAGGCTTTGTACGAATCTTTGTCAAGGGTACAAACAAATGTGGAGGCTGCTATTCATAGAGCCGAGCTGTTTTGGTTGTAATGTCGTAGATGCAGTCTTGAGTATTATAATCCAGCATCCTAATCCTTAATCCCCATCGTGAATGTCTGCTTGATCTCGATCGTGGTAGTCTAATAGGACACATTGCAGCAGTGGAGGAAGAAGGTCAAAATGAACCTCTACAAAAACTAAAAAGCAGCTACTCTGAACTTTCAGTCAAGAAGTCAAGATATTGTGCCAACTTGCTTAATAAAAAAGCAAATGTTCCTCTTTTAAGGGATTTTGCTTGTTTTACGTGTATTGTTACGTGTAAAGACGTAACAATACTCCATTCACACAAAATGTTTTTGTCTGAAACATATTCATTCAAATGAAAGACGCATCTCATGTAACTAAGACAAAGCAGAGTTTTCAGTCAATGTGTAACAGCAGACTTGTCTATGTTCTCGTGATGATAGACAGCAAATAAAGGATTTTTGTATTGAGTCCTGTTGTGTTTGTCATTTTTTTACGCTTTCTGTTCAAATACAGAAAATAAGCGATCAGCTTTTGTTGAAAATACCCAAACGTTCACAACGTTTTGAGGTTTACCAGTGTTTGACTGGACACAGGACCAAATATGAAATCAAAAATATCCTGCAGCAGCTGTTGGAGAACAGAAAGTGTTCAGAGACTTTAGACTCTTGCATTATTTTGGTTTGGACAGCACGAAACCAGACTCGAACTGAGGAAATTGCTAATTTAGAAACTGATGGAAAACGACTGAGATCATGAGCTTCACACCAAAATATACGCTGGACTTCTCCAAGTATTATGTTTCCCCTAGAAACATAATACTTGTGGATTGGTGGTGTAGCGTGTTCAGTTTCACTACATCAGTCAATGGATTTTTGACAGAAATGTTACGTTATGGCCTATACCATCATGGGAAAAACAGTTGACAGTTGTCCAGCAAACAATTGTGGAAAAAAAATTTATCGCCAAGCACTGTTAGGTGAAAATCACTCATCAGGTTTATTCAGTACCGAAGACACAAGATCAAAAACTCATGAACAGGTCAGATTCAAGGTCCAAGAGAGCCTCGGAGTTGGTTCTGTGTGGATTCTGACAACAAAACAACAGTTTTATACCAACGATAAGAAAGGACAGTCTAGCTCCTGAGCAGCTGCAGAAAACAGCATCTAACCTTGGGTGTGTCGCCACCAGAGGTCCATTTGGTGATTAAAAATGTTCACCACAGTCAAACCCTCAAAAGCTAATTGCTAATAAAACTCTTTTCATACAGCGCTGTATCCAAGCAAGTCTAAAAACATTTTTGTTGTCTGCCAAGAATCCTTTGCTCCCTTTATCTGTGTTGGGCTCTTTCATCCCAATTTGTATTTTCCTCCCTTAGCTCATTAATATTAATATCTAAGGTGTTATCCAGATGACTCCGAGCTCCTTTCAAAAACCAAACACACAAATGGAGAATATTCTGAGGATAAATAAGAACTGGCTGGCATTAAATAAAACGAAGCCATTCACAGATCCTCGTTCGGACTGAAATCTGAGAATGCTGCCACTCGTGTGCCACTAGAGGGCGCCACGTGACGCTCCATTCTGCTAACAGTCCTAACTAACCTATAAACACGAGGTGGTAAAAACGTCGCAAAACTTCTAATAAGAATAAACAGAGAGGAAATATCCTCCACACAGTGTTGTACAACAACTACTACATATTATTAACATCATTCATACATCAACATCTTAGTCATAGAAACACTCGCTGCCTCTGAATCTAATCCATCTTCTTGGCAGCGGAGCCAGCGCTCCTCTTGTCGCAAGCGATCTGAGACATTAGGACAAAGCTGAGACATGTGGACAGCATGTGAGACAAAGTGGTTAAAGATCCTCCGCTCTCCTGTAAGAAAAACGTGTCACAAAGCGGGAGTTTGAAAATCCCAAATAAGACAGAAAAAAGAGTACAACATCCAACTGTTTCTAACTGCTTACCTGTGCAGAAACAACGGCAGCACCGAGAGCACCTGCACACGACAGCAACGCCGACAGGCTGGACAGCTGCCCTGTGTGGCCATTCTGGTGGTTTGTTACAGTTTGCACAATCTGGAAAAAGTGATAAGGACAAGCATCTGTCCGCATAAAAGAGTCCATGCATCTGCAGAAAGAAGAGACAGATAGATCGCTTACCTTGCTCAAAATGAAAGCTGCCGGAGTGGAAGTGTACATCACTCTGAGGACGGCCGCAGCCGCAAACGACACCAGGAGGAGGATTGCGCCACCAGCACTCAAGAGCAGCAGCATTCCTGACACACACACACACACATAGACAGTTTTAGGATTTAAATTGTTTGCTTCAATCTGGCAACACCAGAGAGAAAGCAAGACCTTTTTGAATTTATGGTTACAAACGTGGTTAAAAAGTTTAATTTGAAAAGACACCACAAGGTGGCGCTGCAGGAAAGCCTGCAGGAATCTACAAAAAAATCATCCTACAGGTGATGGATCCTTTACGTTCAACATTGTCCAGATGTTTCATGACTTTCGAACGATTTTAGCCTCAGTTCTGTTAACAGTTAACCAGTTCAGACTTCTACCCTAACAATTTAAGATTGTAGATTAATACCAAAATCATATATATATAAAATCCCTTCTCACCCTCTGCGGGTGGTGGTCTCTCTCTCTTTTCATCCTCTGAACTCGGGTCCTCTACCAGAGGCCTGGGAGCTTGAGGGTCTGCACAGTATCTTGGCTGTGCCTAGTACTGCACATTTCTGGACTGAGATGTCTGATGTTGTTCCTGGGATCTGTTTTAGCCACTGCTCCAGTTTGGGGGTTTCTGCCCCGAGGGCCCCGATGACCACAGGCACCACTGTGGTCTTCACCTTCCAGGCCTTTTCCAGTTCCTCCCTGAGGCCACAGTGGTGCCTGTGGTCATCGGGGCCCTCGGGGCAGAAACCCCCAAACTGGAGCAGTGGCTAAAACAGATCCCAGGAAAATAAGTATCGTTTAGCCATTTCACTTATTGCAGCTTCAGAATCATTGACCAGGCTTGTGCACAACCCTGTGGCTGGATATGCAAATTAGCAACAGAAAGCATGTTGTGTTTGCTTTTGAGCAAAAACAACCTGAGCAGCCAGACATGTTGCCCAAAAAAATACTGAACCGAATCATCATAACACCACCTTCAGTGCTATCAGCGACTGGCAGTGTACAGCTGTATTTTCTTTTAAAGTGCTGTGCATACACACATTTCACTACTTTGAGAAACATTTAACCAATAAAAGGTTTGCCAGTTAAAAAAAACACCTGTAGCAGGTTAAGGTAGTCATGAATGAGCCCAGCCGTGGGATACTGGTATGTCGAAGTGTATGATTCATTTACCATGAACTAATGATAAAATAAATAACCAGCATGTCTGCTTCCCTTTATTTTCTAGACTTAGGATGAGTACTGATTCAAATCTGACCTTTGACGGTTTCACCGCGATAATGCAGGATGAGGAAGATGATGGTTGCCGTCTGAGCCAACGTGAAGAGCCTCTCAGCCCAGGCACTGTGCAGAAGTTCAAACAGAAAACGCAGACACACCGATAAACATACTCTGCCAGACATTAAACAGAAAAAGCTTCTTACTCTGCAGTGTTTGGACACTAATAGAACCGGGAGTCTTTGAATCTGACTGTAGTCATAATGGGGAGTGCGGACCTGATAAGCTGAATATTCAGAAAATGGATGACCTCCCAGGAAACTCTGCAGCCAGCTGCACTCCCACTGACGGTTGTATTCATAAAGCAAGTGTTTACAAATTAACCATCTAAGTGCAGCAACACAGAGATGAATAGCAAGTTAAATGATGAGATGGACCTAGAGAACAGCTTAATGTAAATCAAACTGCAAAGTAAAAGAGAAACAGGTTAAATTAAATCAGTCCTCAAAACTATTAGATCATAAAGCTGGTAAAGACAAATATAAAAACCTCCTGAATAGTTCAGAAGCAATTGCATATTTTACATTTAAAACATGGCATGAAGTGGCCAAAAAAATACAAAGCTAAAGAAAAGACTTGAAATCTTATGATAATGATCATTAGTTTCTACATTACACAACCAAAATAATTATATTTTAGGGTTTAAAGAAAGAAGGCGGTGGAGGTTTTCAGGAAGTCCTACATGACTTCTTTAGATTTCACAAGAAAGACTATTATATTTGAAAAAACAGAAGAGTCCTCTCCACTCAAGACAACACAATAAATGTAGAAAAAAATGTATCAAGAAAACTCACTAAGACTCAAATTGACAATTTATTATGCAATCCTGTTTATTAACACACACTTAATCTAAAAACAATTAAGAAAATATGTGTTAAAGAAATGAATGGATTAAATTACCAAACAACTATGAGTTACAAAAAAGTGGAGGAAACTGAAACCTGAATCAATTTAGTTTAAAATGCCAAAAAAATAACATTTAATAATTCAGCTCAATTGTCATGCCATTTGGTTATGTCTAAATATAAAACTCACCCTTACTGTGGGAAATTCCTGTTATGTTTCCGTTTTGAAAGAAATCTTTCATACAAGTACAGAGAAAAGATCAATGCTTTGCTGAAACCCTAAAAGCAATTTAAGAAATCAGTAGCAGAGAAATGAGGTCATCCATCCATCAACTCCTACGCATTTCTGAGAATCTCAGAGAAGAATATCTAGTCCCTCCACTTCAGATCCCCCTAAGTCTGAAATGCCCAGAAATCCTTTAACAGGCAGGTCCCTGAAGGCATCCTGACCCAAAGCCTGACTGGAGTCCTTCTGATGGAGCGGCTCTGTGCCACTGTGAACCAGGACGGAGGATCTTCACCATATTTCTAAGACAGAGCCCAGCCACATGTAGACAAAGCTCAATTCTGTCCTATTTTATTTTCTTCCCTCTTTTCCATTTTTACACAATCAATTCACAACACAGGCCATTTCAAGTACCTTACTACAAAACAAATCTAATGAATATACAGAAATACATAACCCACCTAAAGACACACTCAAATTCAGTTGCATTTACTCCACTGCAGTCTTACTGACAATTGTAAAAGCTTTCTTTATAAATGCATGAAACAAGTAACTTTAAAATAGAACAACCCTTATTATTCATACCTGTAGTCTCATGTTTTTGTTCTCTAAGTGTTTCTTTTTGAAAGGCCCTGATTAAATCCAGCACACTCAGCTGTGAGCTGCACCAATCTAGATCCTGTCCAGAAATGTTGTATTAATTTGTGATTTAATTTTTATGACAACGTGACCCTGACGTCTGGAGGAAAATAATACGGAGTTGGTTGTTGGTTTGTTTGACGGTTTTTGTGACAGGAAGCAGGAAATGCAAACAGCGTCACAAACAAATAACTGAATACCAACTCCTTGACTTCCTTATTAAGTGTTTATTGATTACTTACAAGAATGGGAAATTGTTGGCTGCAGCGTAGACAATCGGACATGATAAAGCATAGAGCTGCAGCAGGAAGGCAGTCAGACTCAGGCCTTCTGCACTTCCTCTCCACAGCAGCTTCAGCAGCTGGAGGAACTGTGCTGCTCACGACACATGATAGACGTGGAAACAGAAAATGAGAGCGGAAACGTAAAAAAAAGTGCTCAGGAGATATTCATGATGACTTGTATGCTTTAGCTACTGTTTGGTTATCTTTATGCAGTTTGCTGAATTCATCAAACATGATTGCATTATAAAGTGAAAGCTTGCTGAAAGCCCCAGCTTCTGCATACAGGCAGCATGATAATAATGTGGCTTCAAGACCAGACCTGGTGTCTTTGTTTCAAGATTGAGACATAATCTGCCACTGTTGTTTATCTGAGTTCACTGGCTCTTGTTCTAATTAGATCATTGCCTTTTATCACAAAGTAACAAAAAGTCAAAGAGCAAACATAGATGAAGGTTCATTGGAAATAAAGACAGCCCTGCAGTGAATTGGTAAAGTAATCATTCCCGTTTAGTGAGACTGGATGGAGAACTAAAAAGTTTTAAGTTTTGGTACTGGATTTTGAAATCATATATTTTGATATAAATGATTCCATGTTTTAGTTGGAGCTGGCCGTCTGTTTAGGGCTGCTAAAAAGTTCTCCCACCTGAGCTGGAGGTCTCTGCAGCTCCTCCGGTGATAAGGCTAACATCTTGGCTGTTTCTGACAAATGTTTTTGTTTCTTGACCTGATAGTTAAGCTGAACATTTTTATTTGATGGACTGAAACGTTGCAGGCTGTTCTATAACCTAAACCTGCATTAACCTTCTCCATAGCTTAATGCCTGACTGGTCTGCTGTGTTCTTTGGTTTCAGTGATTCTGGTTCTGTTCGCTAATTTTCTCCAATAAACTTCTGGGGCCTTCATCATAGGATGCAGGTGGTTTATTTATTTTAATTGCATGAACTCTTATCTATTTTGGGACATGAGAAAGTAAAGAGCAGGACATACACATGCAAGCTGCACTTTTTAGATATTTATATTTCATATGTATATATATATATATATATATATATATAATATATATATATATATATATATATATATATATATATATATATATATATATATATTTTTTTTTTTTTTTTTTTTTCCAAATGAAGCTGTACTGGATCAGTTACATTAAATCACAATAAAACATGTAAAAGTTTAGGGTTTCAAGCCACTGCACGTTTCTTTAAAAAATTTATACATTTTTGTTATTTTCTGAAATAAAACAATCTTACCCAAAAATGTGTCCAGTATGATCCAAAATCCGACAATTTTGTTCATCACAAACTTTAGACAGGGAGCTGGAAAAATAATAATTTTAAGAAATAGCGATTTTTAAAAAAATGCAGATCACATCAAATTATTGAACCGCACATTAAGTAAGGTTTCAATGCTATTTCCCCATGCATGGCTCATCAAAGTCGCAATACGTTTGCAAGAGCCACATGTTCTCCTCTCCTCTGCGGCCGCCATATGCCGCACATCTGGAAACTTCCCAAACTCCTCCCTCTCTCTCTAACTTTGATATTTCTCCTCAAACAGACTCTCACCGTGCAAATGCAAGCGGACAAAAAGCTCCTCGTAGCATTTCTCTGGCATTAAACGGCCCACAAGGAGGTTTTTCAAGGGAGACGTGTCCATCGTGGGGCAGCTGGACGGGAATGAGCAGCTGGAACAGGGGGCGTGGTCCAACGCTTCCACATGTTTACAGGGGGCGCCACAAGTGGGCTGTGGCGCTAAGATCAGAAGGAAATGGTTTTCCTTTTTTCATTCTCGCTCTTAAGAAAAAAAAAAAGAATAAAAAAAAATACCTTGCGTGTTTTTAATGACAGAATATTTCAAAAAAAAAACTGCGGGGTCACTTCTGTAACCCTAAGGGTTCATGAGGCAGACCGTGGATAGTTTATAGATGACACTAAAAATAGCCTAATCAATTAATAAGCCGTCATTTGTAAGAACGTCATGAGACTTGAATTCTTTCCACGGGATAAAAGATGGTAAACTTGTGGTACTGTTTTATATAAGTGAATGTTGTTAATGACTTCTCTTGACCAAAAAGTTTTACTTTTAACTTATTATATTTTAACTGCTAATTAATAACCATTTGCTAATTCTAGTAATATTCAAGTTTCTAGTAATTCTAGTAATATTCAAGTAATATTCAAGTTTCTGAGACCCTTGGTCTCAGAAACGGAATAAACTTTATATAATGATAAATATCCTAATAAAAATGTTAGTTTGTAGTTTTATGTTGTTGTTGGATCAGTTTTGGAGTTCGAAGATGTAAATTATTTAGAGCTGCATTGGGGCCAATAGGACGGGTCCACCCACTGTTGATCCATTATAAAATGCAAACGCTTCTATTCAAACTAGATTATAAATTCTATCTTTGCGTTAATAATTTATGAATTATTAATCTGTAACTAATGTTCATCTACCACACTGATGTGTTTACTGCTTCACCGACAGTCCGTACGCTCACTCAGTTTGAATCTGGTTTGATCTGGATTAAAATCTTACTTCTAATATAAATGTAAAATTCAGATTGAGGTCGATATAGAGAAGTACAGAGAAACAGTGACGTACTTTCCGCTGTCAAATTTCAAAATGAGTTTCGCATGAAACAAAAGAAAATGTACAAACAAATGTTCCAACAGAAATACGTGTCAAAAAAGTCAATAAAAAATTTTCCAACAATTTCTGGTTAACACAAATACTGAATGTTGTTATGAAAATTAAGTTCTATTTTATTACAGAGTAGTTATTTTGCACTATGACCAGTTTACTTTTCACAACCAGGCAGCCATATTCCTAAAAAAAAAAAAGCTCTTAAAAACAAGCATACTTTAAACAAGATTTTGACTCGTTTGATCAGATGGAGAAATTATTCAGCCTTTTCGTCACAGTCACACGGACACAAGGACAAGCGCATTGAGCATCTTTGGTCGCGTTCAAAGGGGGACTACTCTGAAAACAGGAACTGTCTTGGCTAAAACGCAGATGACCAGAGTTTTTGTTGCAGTCGGCGCATTTTCAGGCAGACAACATGTGTACTGGAAAGTGCTCCCTTTTCATTGCGATCTCTCTGTACCCCCTGGTTCTTCTGTCCATCCTCTGCAACATTTTGCTCTTCTTTCCTGACTGGAGCACCAAGGCTGCCAAAGAGGGACACATTACTGATGAAGTGAAGTACATGGGAGGATTCATCGGTGGTGGTGTCCTGGTGAGTAGTTGGTTGGTAAACGAGACTCCAAATGGAAAGGTGTTCTACGCTTTGTGAAACTATTCTACTGAATAGAATAGTTTTTGGGATGAATTAAAACATTTTGCACTCCTTTAACGGATTTGATAAATGCTTTTGTTGTCACATAAGTCACTATCAAATGTCTTCAAACCAAACCAGAATGTTTGTGCTGCTAAAAACCTTTTACCTGACTTGTGAACAATTCTCATCATGCAAACTGAATGTAATCCAACCTAATGTGTCTCAACACAGGTGCTGATCCCAGCCCTGTACATTCACTTGACTGGAGAACAAGGCTGCTGCGCAAATCGCTTTGGGGTGAGCTATTCTGACCTAATTTAAGGTGAAACAGAGCAGCAAATACAAATTGTAACCAAGTTAAGGAAGATCTGCAACAAAACAGGCTAAATTCAGACTAGTTCAGTTGTTCCCGAGCTGAAGAAATGTGCTGCGTTGTGCTGTATCACCATTGCACAACACCAAGGCACTTTTTTGATGCAGATAGCAAAACCACAGCTTGCCAAAGCACGTAAAACATGCGTTTCCTCACTTTTGTAGGTGTGGTGCTACAAAATGAGGAAATGCACTTTTAATGTGAATGGCACTGTGGCCATTAAGATTAGTGTAAAACAATCAAATATTTGCATATAGTTTCATTGTGTGCATATATTTGCTGCATAGTCAAATCAGATGAAAACATATGTAAAATCTGTGATGAAGAGAGGGAATCAGTGAATATTTTTCCTGTTTAAAGCGAGTGAAAAAGGAGGTGAACTCATTATTGACTATTTTAAAATCGTCTTATGTTTTACACTGACCTCTGCTTCTCATTTAATATTGGCAGATGTTCTTTTCCATCATATTTGCGGCAGTGGGTGCGGCTGGTGCCGTATACTGCTTCATTGTGGCTTTTCTCGGCTTCTCTAACGGGCCTCTGTGCAAAATCTCAACTGGCGAATGGGAACAACCGTTTAAGGACAAGTAAGAAGTTGAAATGCATCTGCGTCTGTTCCTGTTGAGATTTGATCATTTACGACCTCTTTGTCTTATCCTCAGAGAGCTGAGACATTTGAAGGACTACAATTCCTGGACCGAGTGTGTAGAGCCAAAGAACGTGGTCCAGTTCAACATGGGTCTGTTTATCACCCTGATGGTGGCCAGCGTTCTGCAGGCTCTCCTCTGTGCCAGCCAGGTGATCAACGGCCTCGTCGGGTGCATCTGTGGAACCTGCAACGACAAGCAGGTCAGAAAGAGCTGTGTGCCTTCGAACCGTCCTAACTTCCACTTCATCATTCAGACGTGTTTTCACTGTTTCATTTCTTCTTCTTTGCAGGAAGCCTGAGTTTATGGGCATGGAGAGTTCAAAAAGCTGCCGCTGTGCAACACCTGGAAATAAGCTCCTGGTTGCTTTTTAAAGAAAATGCTTATTAACATTGATGTTCTCTTCCATTGTATTAGCTTATTATTGCCACAATTTAATACAAATGCTTGATTCTGCTGCAGTATATTAATCTGACTGGATAAGTGTTGGAAATATCCATGCACATAAATTGAATAATGAAATAAAATGTTTTAACAGACGGCACACTTTTGTTCCTCGCGTTAATATTTTGGAGTTGCCATTTCTTTTCTTTTCAGTCAGCACTGATAAAGTTTTAGGTGAAACAAATGCCTGTCAATAGCTGCAGTCTGTGCAGTGACGCCTGCAGCCAGAGACATCAGATAAAAGTAAAAAAAAAAAAAAGAAAGTTAAGCTGTGGATCTCCATAACAGAGAGCTTTTTTGTGGATAACTGTTAGTTGTATTTGAAACCCATAATATCTGTGAATATCCATGAGTCTTTCTTTCATAGCGTTAGATGAAACTGAAAATAACAATGGGCTTGTCATAAGGCAGTGGTATAGAGAGAGGGGGTTCCAGTTTTTCAAAGAGCCTTTCATGGTTGTAAATCTTATCACTGTGAGTAACACTGCCTCGCCCAAACGTTACTCAGAGACCAAGCTTGTTTTCCAATCACTCACTTCCTAACGTTACTGATTAGAGACAATAATCAGTTGATCGACACCAGAGAATCGACAAACAAGAGATACGCATCATGTCCAAAAAGTATTTGGTCATTTGTAGCCTGGACGTTTTCCAGGTTTTCACCGAAGTCAGACATGTTCTGTTTGTCTCTTGCTCCTGCAGCTGTATGTGCAAAGTTCAACAGCTCAAAGCTCCTACTGTGACAGAGTAAACATTATGAGCTAAAGGGCCTTTAAGGAATGTTGTGGGTGTCACACACACACACACACAAAACAATCAATCAGAATAATCTGCTACAGCGAAATACAAACACAAAACTCTTTTATATCATTTATTCAGCATGTGATCACTCAGAAAGTAAAACTTTGTGCAACCACAGGGACAGCACAACAGCACTTCTGGCTGAGATGACCGAAATGCGTCGATATCCTCAGCCATAAAAAGCTTAATGTCCACATTAGCTTTACTAACCCAACAAAACAACACTCTGCCCATCTCCATGACACCAGAGAGTGAGTCACATTCACTTCTGCAGCCTATCCCTGACTCTGTTTGCCTTTCTTATCTTATCAGATTTAAACCTCCCACAGTTGAGCCGTTTTCAAAAGACATCCCCGTTCCAAACTGGTCTACCACTACCTGACCTTCCCAGCGTCAGAGAGCAGCAGTCGCCTGAGCTGAGATTTGAACCAAAAGGACGATTTTTTTCTTTTCAGAAATCGTCCGACATGTGTACTGGAAAGTGTTCCCTGTGCATTGCGGTGACTCTGTACCCGCTGGTGCTCATTTCCATCATCTGTAACATTGTGCTGTTCTTTCCTGATGGGAGCGTCCAGTACGCCAAGGATGGAAACATTACAGATGAGGTGAAGTACATGGGAGGAGTGATCGGAGGAGGAATAATGGTGAGTTTTTCCTGTTCAGCTTTAGTGTATCTGTCCTGTCTAGTGTTTTCTTCTTCATTTTAATCTGAATAACAAATGCCACATGAATCTCACTGCTAAATATTTATTGCCTGCTGAGTAAATGTTGCCTTTGCTACATTTTCAGTAAGTAATTTATGCATTCTGAATCTGACCTCATGATAAAGCCCGAGTCTGAATGCGTGCTAACTTAACCTCCCATGCAGGTTCTGATCCCTGCGCTTCACATTCACCTGACTGGGAAGCAGGGCTGCTGTGGAAATCGCTGTGGGGTGAGTCATACAGGAAGCAGTGAAAACAGCGACAGATTAACAACATGAGCTCCTGAATAAAGTGCCTACCAGACATAAAAATTTCAAAAAGTTTATTGCGGAGTTAAATAAACATTACACGAGTCACCAGAAGAAGATATCTCCCAAATATATGACAGCTCTGGAGTCGAATAATGATTCCATGATAGCTACTGTATTTGTGAACATTTTACTCCAAGCATACTATGTTCCCAGATCCCTTTATGTTGATTAATAAACTATTAAGCATTTACTGGAATCAACTGCATTTTCTGACAAACTTTAAACCAAAAGCAAAGTGTCAATAACGTGAACCTGGAGCTTGTGATGACAGGACAAAACGTGAGAAAGTTTATGGGATGAAAATAGCTTTACAATAAAATTTGGAGAGATAGAATTTATTCTGGTTTTTATCATTATTTGAGTACGCCATCTTGGTTTTAGGAAGGATTTTTTTTATTTTTTTAAATACAGGAAGTACGCTAAGGCATCAAACTCCCCAAACCTTCATAAGACTTCTTGCAAAGATTTTGTCTGTTGATTTTAGACTGAGGTCTGTGATCAATCTTCCCATGCAGACAAGACAAGGACAAACAGTCAGACAAAAGTTTGCTCGTAATTTGTTTAGGTTTGAGTTTATGCTTTTGCGTGAAACCCAAACACACATCGATGTTGATGTAAACAGACAACTGGGGAGCTTCTGCTCAACTCACTCCCCTCTCCTCTAATCTTTGCAGATGTTCCTATCTATCGCTTTCGCTGCGGTGGGCGTAGTCGGTGCCCTGTACAGCTTCGTTGTGGCCGTGCTCGGCTTGCAGAATGGACCTTTGTGTAAAGTAGCACTGCTTTGGGCGAGGCCTTTCAAAGACAGGTAAGACCCAAAACTCTAAGGTGCTAATGTTTGTGTGCGGCCTGTAGCGTAACAGCTTCTGTTTTTCACAGTGACACCAGTTACCTGACCGACAGCTCCAAGTGGTGGATGTGTACCGAGCCTGAGAACATCGTCCAGTTCAACATCGGACTGTTCAGCACTCTGCTGGTGACCAGCGGCCTGCAGATCATCCTCTGTGCCACTCAGATGATCAACGGGCTCTTTGGATGTCTGTGCGGCACCTGCGTCAAGAAGGAGCCTGGGATGATCTGAAGATTTGAAACCAGCAGGTACCCACATCAGCCTTTTCTCATTGAGATTCCAGTAATTCATTTTAAAGCATTAAGTATAAATTAATGCCACACATAAGGCAACTGTTAAGATCCAATTGTTTAGTTGTTTTGGAGTTGAATTTACACGTATTATTGCATGCCTTTTATTAGTTTTACTTCATTTCAGTTCTTTGTGTTTCTTGTTATGTTTATTTCTTGTGTCTAGTTACCTTTATATATATTTTGTTGTTCTTTGTTAAATTTATTTCCTGGACTCCCTGTACTCTCCTCCCTCACCACACATACAGCCCGTTATCTTATCAGTCTGGCTCTTTTATTTAGCACTCCACAGGATTTAAGCACCTTATCCTCAGTCACTCCTCGCCTGTTCCTCTCGTGCTTCCATAGGTATTCTCCTTGTGTCTCTGGTTCCTGGTTTTGAATTTACCTGGCAGGCAGGAGTTTTGTTATATAACATCTTTTTTCTTGAAAAGTGCCTTCAACTCAGCATCTCAGCCCCTCTGCATTTTAGTTCGCTTTCAAAGACCTCACGTTATAACAGCTACATTTCTGCGTTCAAAACATTTGTTATTGGTTTTATTATTTTTTTATCTATGTAATTTGAAGTTTTCATTAATCTGAAAGCATTGACGCTGGGTGTTCTTTTTTAATTTTCACCTTGGAGTGGACAAATTTCTATTATTCCTATCTCTATTTAATCATCCTTGCATTGTATTTGTCCCCTCACACTTTTTTCAGCCTGTATAGCAGTTTAAGCCGTTGTTAATGTGTCGTAGCGTGTTTTCCGAGCCACATTTAAACGCAACATGAGCGTTAAGATGCCCGCGCTGCACAGAGTCCGATTCAAACAAATTAACACCTGTTGTTTCATTCTGGGCCCAATTAATCCAGGTTTCTTTTTTTATTTATTTAATAACAAACAAATGTTAATACTTTATTATGGACTATGAACTTGATTTGTTACAGTTTGTGGTCACGTTTGGTCAAAATTAGGTAACTTTTGAAAATGAATAATTATTATTTAATACCAACATATTTAGCAAAACTGTTAGTTTGACAAGTTTAATCTAAACGTATTTAGTTGTACATCAATACTGCTGTTTTAAGTAGCCACTAAAACAGTAAATAACAGTGAAATCTTAACGTCCCCATTTATTTTTCTCATTCCCAGCTGCTGCGAGCTTCTCACTGGCGCCCCCTGCTGCATCCTTTAACAATAAGAACTGCAGAAGGCTGCAGAAAGTGTCTCAAAACTCAAATTTGGATGTTTTTGTCCATTTTATTCTTCTTGCTCTAGTACTACCTTGCACTTACATTCAATAGTTTTTCTGTATTGAAAAACTAACATTTTTGCTTAGAAGACGCTCATTTTATACCCATGTACAGGTTTGCAATTGTATTTTATGCCATTACTAAATTAGGATAACATTCTCAAGAGACTGAGGATATGAAACACTGGACCTTCTGAGTCATATGATTTTTACCTGCACTGTGAGTAAATTCAGTGACAGAAGTGAAGTCTGCTCAGAGAACCTGGATAATCCTGTTTCTTTTAAAGAAAAAACAATTTTCTGATGTTTATGTACTAGCCGAAAACTTTATTGCACTTATGGTGAAAGAAATTATATCATAGTCCATCCTTATGCGACTTTTAAAAAAATGCAGCTATGTTTTTATCATTTATTTTTTATCAAAAAAACTGTAACCTCTGTTTTATAGTGTTTAATTGTTAAAGTGATTTCCTTAAAAGAATAAATAAAATACATGAAAACTCCCAAGATCTTTTTTTATTCATGTATTATGTAATGCATTTTAATGCAAAACCATCTTTGCATTAAGATGTAGGTTATTCAGCAAATAAAAACACAGAACATGGAATTATAGGCTCAAAGGGCAAATAACAAGGCAGCTGATATGTTAATGATTTTCTTCTTTATAACACAAACCAACACAGGAGAGAAGTGAACAACAGGAGTGAAATAAAATAATAAAACCAGCATGAATAAAGTATTTGGAAGTAATTGTTTCCTGGGTGTTTTTAATGGAATCTCATGAGGTTTAAAAACACTTCAATAGTACCTATGAAAGCAGATGAAAGGAAGATTTCTCCTTTTTGTAAAATGTACAGAAAAAGGCTTGAGTAGGTTAAATGGCATTAAAACATTAAGGTTCTTTAAACAAGGTTCCTGCATATTTTTCATGTAGAAAATTAATCCAAGCTTGACTTTGAACAGCTAATCTGTGCTTACTGTTAAAACTCAAAACATGAAAAAGTATCAATGTTCACTTTGGACTTTTGGCAGATATTTCTACATTTGGCGGATATGGGAGCCAAGAACAATAGTTTGGAAGGAAGGAAATAAGAAAAAGTAATGAAAGAACTGAAAAAAAATGGATTTGTGACAAGGATGGAATATCAGAAAGAATGAAAGACATAAAAAGAACAAGAAAGGTCAAAGAAAAGTTAGAAAGAGAGACGAGGGAGAAAGGAGGCATGGATGAGGAAAGGAAAACATTTCACCAAGGCATAGGTTTTAAAAATAATAAGAAGCAGAAATATTCATCTTTACTCATGTTCTCTTTGTTGGACATGAAAAAATGTAATCAAATTCCAGGTTTCCACAGACTAGGAACTCTGTTTAAATAAAAACACAAACATCTTACTACATGTTAGACAACTTATATCAATCAATATGACACTTTATGATCACCTTTTTCACAACGCCTTAATGTTAGCTTGAAAACAGGAATTAATTCATTAAAGTAAACCGCACCGTCTAACGGAGCCTTCCTCACACTCATGTGTCTTCTGGCGGGAAGTTGTGCGGACGCCAAGTTGTTGAGGTAGGAGAGAAACGACCAGCTGGAGTGTTCACAGCTTCAGGACTTCACTGCAAGCCTTTTCCTCCGTCACATGTTCAGTAAAACACTTCAGAAACCCAAGTTATAAAATCTAAAAACACCGACCATCCAGATAAGGATGCATGTAAATGCTGCTTCACAGCCGATTTATGGGCAGTGCGACTGAGGGAGTGTGGCAGTTTGACGGAGCAGCTCAGTTGTCAAACTGCTTCATCATCAGCTTCCTGCTGACCTCGTAACCCAGGAACAGCGCTCCGTTAGCGGGGAAGCAGCGCACGATGGTGGGGGTGAGGCCGAGAGTACAGCGCCCTCACTCCTAATCACACCGAACAAGATTGGAAATGGATCAGAAAGCGAAACGCCACACGTCTGTAGCTCCTCCCTTTCCTGCCGGTGCCTACCTTCGGAGCGAGCGATGGTCATGAAGGTTTTGAAAAACCCCGCCTGCTTCCCCATCATGGACATGACCTGAATCCGAGATTTGACACAGTCCATGGGGTAGACCACCAACCAAAGGCACGCGCCCCCGATGCCGCCGCTGAGTGCGATCGGAGCCGCACCTTCAGCACATACAGCAAACACAAAGTTACCGCATTGGAATTGGACAGAAACGGAGTCATCGTTCCGCTCCCAGTACCTATATCATCTTTTCACATTCCATGTAGTCTGCAAATCCAGTCCTGCAGAGTTCGTAGGCGCCAAAGAAGCAGAAGTACCCGGGAACCTCTCTGGCTATGGTGGTGGTCAGTCCCTGGAAGAAGCCCTGCGGACCCTCGTTCCTCATAATGGACTTCATCACCGACCACACCGAGCTTCAGACACACCACACACATTTTCAGCCATGTTAGCCGAGCTCATGTACACACACACACACACACACACACACACACACACACACACACACACACACACACACTGCAGTAGATCTACAGATGTGTTAAACAATCATCGACCATCGTTCATGCAGCCAGTTGTGTGCATGTGAAGCCAAACTATCTGCAAGTCCTGCAGTTAGAAAATAACGATCTGAAGACACTACAGTTCCCCAAAGGACACACTGGCTGCATTTCTATTGACTATATAATGGCAAACATTAAACTTTTGTAAATTTTTCATTACAAAAATGAATTCCCTCATTGGAAGAAAGCTAATTTTGAAAAACAAATAAAAACAATAATAATAATTTTGGTTTTTGATAAAAAGCTTTTGTGCTAGCATGAGGTGGTTTTTAGGCTATACCGACATTATTGTATTTTGCAAAACTCCCAATAGAAACACCTTTTTTATCATCTTACAGGTCAGGCGATCAATAACCAGACCTTATCGATGGTGGAACTGCTGGAGAAGATGACAGGAAGTGGTAGAAATGCTGGCGTCGTGGCATGTTTTTTTTATAATGACATCCCGCGTAAACAAACCTATTAATATGTGATTTCAATTGCGATTCTTATTAAATGGAAACAGCACAATTGCAAATTTGTGTTTTTCCGACATTCGCGGAATGTTGTCAAAATTTTGAACACATTTGTGATGAAGATGCAGCTGCAGCTGCAGACTGGGAAAGGGAAATTGAGAAACGTTTTAGAGACAGATGAACACAAGATTTCTCCTATCTGTAAAAAGTAAGACCTGCGATTAATTTCCCTAAGTCTAATTTACTTCACTTTTAAATTCATTTAAGTCATTTTAAGGCCTTAATTTCAGGTACATAAATTTAAGACTTTTAAATACTTAAGGATGCGCGGACACCCTGGCATTACATGGCTGCAATCCTGTGTATTTGTATAAACAGGATTGAACAGGAATGTGTGAAAGTGAATTTGAAGCTAAATTTAAGTCTTGCAACCAATTCCTAATTAGATTTAAATCTGGACTTTGACTAGGACAGCTCCCCTATCCCTGCTGAAGAAAAGCATCCTACAGAATGATGCTGCCACCTTAATATTTTTGTTTTTGCTATACACAACATTTTACATGTAGACTAGAAAGTTTAATCTTCTAATAAATTCATCAACTAAGACGAGATTCAGCATATCGTTGGGTAGGGCTGTAGCGACACACTAATCTTATAATACGATACGTGATGTTCTCACGATACAATATATATCACAATATTCAGTAAACGGTACAATTCTAGAAATTTTTAAGATTTTCTGAGAGACTTTAGAGGGACAGACTGATTTTGGAGACATTTTGTGACTGTTCCATAGACTTGCATTAAATAAATTGAACTATTGGTGTAATACAGGTGTAATAAATGTTTTTGTTATACATTTGCTTTGTTTAAATGTTAGTTGTGTGGCTTTGTGTATTTGGTTATGCAGAAAAGGAAACTTTTTCTCGTCTTACTCACTTATAATAGATGATGCAATTTATTTCATTTCATTATTTCATAAACTGTAACAGGTTATTTTGTTACATGTCATTTTTAATGTACATGTGCTTGTTGGAACACGAGGGATTTGAGTAGGATTTAATGCATCAATATGGAAAACCGATACTTTACGAGGGAAAAAAATATCGATAAATATTGTAGAATCTATAAAATTTACACACCCTTATTGTTGGGTGTCTTTTTCTAAAACCTAAGTATGTGACCACAAATATAGTCAACTTAACACTGTCAAAAAAACAAAACAAACAAAACACCAAACATACTTGTTGCTTTTGGCAATCTTTCCAGACATTTCCATCTCATACATGGCTTGTAGTCGACACTTCACCAGCTCAGTGGGGCAGAGGACGAGTGAGGAGAAGATAGAAGCTACAGAACCAGCGCAGGCTTTCTGCAGGTTGCTGATGAAGAGGGAAGAACGATCAAACTTAGAAACTGGACATGTTACGTATGCTTCAGTTACTGTTAGAGGCGGCGAACCTCAGCACAGCGTCGTGGTGCAGTCCAGCTGCAAAGCGGATGACCTGCTGGCAGAAGCCGTAGCTCATGAACAGCACAGAGTTCTCTGCGATGTTGGCCATCAGCGCCGGGATGGTGCCCTGGTACAGCCCACGCATGCCATCTTGTTTGTAGGTGGAGAGGATGCAGTGGACGGAACCCCGGTACAGAGAGGGAAAGGTCTGCATCTTTACCTTCGCCGTGTCCAGAGGCTGACCGCTAAAGACACAGGCAGCCCCTCCTACGACACAGGGGGGGGGCGAAACCACACACAAAACACAAAAGAGCAAGCTACACATTGTGCAAGGAGAGATAAGAGAGCGATGCAGACTGTTGCACTCGGCTGAGCGGAACAACCGGCAGCGAGAAACGAGCCGGAAAAAGTCAGACGTCATCAGAACGATCATCTGGGGTGTCAGACACATAACCAATGAGCTGACATCCTATTGTCACTTCACTCACTTCAGCTTCCACTAAAAACAACATTTGGTTTAGCAGCTCAATCAATACAATCAATCTGACAGAAACTAAAATGCCTTTAAGACATGTACGGCGTATCGCGACCACAAACTTCTACGGATTTTATGCGATAGACCAATAAAAAGTAGTCCAGAAGTAGAAGAAAATCAATGCATAGTTCTTTTGTCAAAATAACTGATTTGTATACAACAAAAGGTGGAAATTTTTAGAGTGGTTGTTATTTGTAAAAAAAATGTTTTGACCCATGTATAATTTTCTTTCCTCCTTCACAATTTTATGCCACTTTTGTTAAGTCTTTCACATAAAATTCCAATGAATTTTATGTTTGTGGTTGTAAAATACGGAAAAGTTAAAGATTAACATTTGTCCATTGGCGATGCATTGTAAATACTGCCTGACACGCTTCGTGTCAAGAGTAATTGTTTGCACACCGTTTAAGGCTTTTAATTACCAATTGCTCCTGCAGAGAGATCGATGATGGCCTGGACCACTTGGTGTGGAGCCATGGTCACCCGAGTGGATTTCTCCTTCTCTCAGCAACCTAGACGCAAGACAAAAAAAGCACATTTTGTTTCAAATCTCCACTTGTGAACAGTTATTCAATACTTGGCTGTCTGCAGGAATGTGTGCGCCTTATCTAAGGACTGGATCGGGTCAAAGAGCACCAGCTGAGCGACACTCCCCCCTTTCCCACCCAACACTTGCAGCTCCTATCATGTGGGAGGGAGTTTCAGCAACCAGTCACCATGACCGAACACTGTGTGCTGGAGGGGTTAAAATACCCTGAATGTTGATGAAAAAAAACAAAACAAATAAATTTTAAAAAATCTGCATCGATAGTAGGGCTGTAGTGATACAATAATCTCACGATACACGATATTCTGCCCACGATACAATATATATTGCGATGTTCAGCAAACGATACAATTCAATACACTTTTGCGATTTTCTGAAAGATTTTAGAGGGACAGTGATTTTGGTGACATTTTGTGACTGTTATAAAGTTGGATTGTATTAATTTAACTGAAAACTGATTAAAAGCACCAACTACACAATACCTGGTTCTGGTTGGACACAGACTTAAAGTGGACAGCTGGACAAAATGAATCAAAGAAGTGGTGAGAAAACATGTTTCTTTTAGTTGAAACAGTACAAACTGTAGCTGACATGTAAAGTAAATAAAGTGAACCAAGCACCTGCTCTGACTAGTTTGATACCTTTTAAACCTCGACACTTAACATCTGAAGGAATCACTCTAAGAAAGCAGTGAGTGAGCAAGGTGACAGTTGGATGTTATGATACTTACGGATGAATATCGATGTTTTTCTTCTAGGAAAGAAAATATCAATATATATCGCGATATCGATATTATTATACAGCCCTAACTGATAGTATAAAATGCAAACCCACATAGCTTAATTTCCCTGGAATTTGTCTTTGTCGTTTTCAACATTTTCTTCTGTTTTTTTTAACATCTTATAAGACAAAACCTTATTGAATGTATGCACACAGCGCTCCTTTAAGTCGAGTAAAGCACCAGATAGAAATGTGAGTGACCCCTTTGACCCGAATATGAAACATGAGCGGCTCTGTTGGAACAGACCCGTCTCTTAAAAGCGCCAAGATGCAACCATCTGTCCAGCATCCAAACTTTTAATGGCGAATATGTGCCAATATCTGTCCTTTTCTACTTCACGTAGGAACAAAAACAGTCAAATGTGACTTTTCTTTGAATGAGTTTAGTTTGCTGTACTAAAGCCGAACGCTAAATAGGAGAAAGTTACTATTGCCCCCTCAAAATACACTCCATTAACTCCACTTTGAAAGCCGAAATATTTAAACGGACTGTTAATTGCATATACAAACCTAGCAGGACAGCGACGACTTCGGAACAGAGCATCAGAGTATCTCAGAGGTTGAAGTCAGAGTTTGTGAGTCAAACATTAAGAGTAACGGTGACCCTGTGAGCTGCTGACCGACGCTAGCATCCACGGTGGGCTTCATGGTTTGTGTTAATGCATGGCGTCCAACATCAGCCCCGAGTTCACCGACAGACCCCAACGAACGGTTCGGCCATCAGAGATGTCAAATCGAGGCGAGATCGTGGGAATCTGAGGTTTTTCACTCATATCCGCGAGGGAGCAAAAGCTTCAGACCGCACGCTCTGATTTAAATTCCAGGTACCAAATCTATCCACGTCCACCCGACAAACAAATGTATGTTTGCAACGAATAATACCTTACGTTAACACGAGTGGTTTTTGTTTACTAAGAATACAAAAGGATAGCAGGTTAGGCGGGTTTTATTTTACGCGGTTCTAAGTCTTAGCATACGTAACGGTGGGTTTGAAAATATTACGGTGTGATATGTGTTTCTCCTAATTTAAGATCTTTGATAGGAGACAGCATGGCACAGAGCGAACTACAAGTTCCGGTACGTTGTTTTTTTTTTGCAAAATAAAGTTTCCTCTGGTTATAGGGGAGGACACCGCCGC
The DNA here is from genome assembly GCA_033032245.1 of Poecilia picta. Lineage (NCBI taxonomy): Eukaryota > Metazoa > Chordata > Actinopteri > Cyprinodontiformes > Poeciliidae > Poecilia > Poecilia picta. The sequence goes on along the minus strand of CM065366.1, from coordinate 17,925,389 downwards.
CGTGTGTTACATTTGTAAATACAATCCGTTGATCTCTTTCCTATTTTATGTTAGAATCCCAAACTTAAACGCGTTTAATTGAAATTTAATCTGATAGATTTACACAAAATAATACATAATTGTAAAGTAGAAGGAAACGGATAGCGGTTTTCTCTTTTTTTTTACAGATAAAAATATTAACACTGTAGTACACATGTGTCAAACTCAAGGCATGTCATTTTATGTGGCCCCCCCAGTGTTTTATAGGCCCATGATTGACTTAAAATATGTTTTGAGCACGAATTCACTACAAACTACATCTCCCAAAATGCATTGCGATTGTTACCGGCCAACATTATGGCTTCTCACCACTAGAGAGCGGCAGAGTCACCTCAAGCTGCTTATTGATTTTACCAGCGAATAAAACCCCGACATCGACAAGCTAACATCAAAATGTCCAAGAAAAATCGATTTACAAGTAAGACTGTGAATGAAGATGTGTGAGTTGATGTCAGGGCGGCAGGTGGCGCTAGACCTTTTATGCTATCCGTCATCTTGACCGACAACATAAAAAAAAATCGGTCATCTACTATTTTTATCTGTGAAATTACAATCATCGGCTATTTAGCCGCATTTTATGCGGTTTAGCTAATATTTGCCGTGAATCCAGATCCCATCACAAATTAAGCAGATAAATGTATCTACATTTTTCTCCGTAGTGACAAAAACCACTGACTGAGGCCTCAATAACTTAATAAATTAAATTAAATGACTTCACTTAAATTAGCATCACTTCCCCCGCTGGGGTCTGAACCACTTCCTGCTGGTTCCCATCTGCAGAAAAATCTGCGCTGATCAAACAGATCAACTGAAATCTGTGAGTGTTTTACCCTTCGCGGTCTAGTGTGGCTTTTATCAGGTTTATTTTATTTTATTTTTTTTTTCGCTTTTCCCAAACGGACAGATGTTAATCTGCAGCTCCTCCAGAGCGCCGGTCTCCTGGGTAACGTGGACCCAGAGGCTCCATTTGTTAAACCTGCTGGATCAGTTACTTCCAGCGGTTTTTCATTCTTTGCAGCGGCGGAGCCGCGTCCGCAGTGGTTGAGCAGCGACTGCGCATGTCACAGTTTAATTAACTTTTGTGTCATTTATTTCCTCAAGATAAACTGCCGGCTCCTCAAATGGATTAACACAACGTTGCTTTCTCCTTAGTTTTCTCTGGTCTGTAATGGAGACTTGAATTTAATGCGCCATTGAATGAATGCGGAATCTGGAGGACCGAACCTGGGCTCTCCTGATTTGTACCGTCAATGTGGCCCGTTGACGGTGGTCAATAAGCTCAAGTGGCCCTCGGTGAAATTGAGTTTGACATCCCTGCTGTAGTATAATAATGTGTTAGTTTTCTGTCACACATAGAAACAAGTTCAACGAATTTCAATGCTTCAGAATCCATTATCATTTTAAAGAAATTGAACGTATCATTGCAGATTAGTATTAGAACATGTGGGAATATGGGGTTCCCTTCATATTAACCTGATTGCGTATTTTTGAAAGGCATTGTTAAATATTTGGAAATGTATTAACTAATTCTACTTATTTTAGATACACATGTACCAAATCCAGCACAATGAATAAATGATACATTTGGTGCATTGCATTTCTTCTTTTATCAAAACACATCTTGCCACCTCAAAACTGACTCTTGCAGGAGCCATTATGAAATATGTAACAGTGCATGTGTCAAATGCAGTCCTATCAAGGAAGTTCTCAGAATGTCCTGTTCTTGATCACAGCAATCCAGGGTACGCTGAGATCTCTGCTCTTCAAATGGCTTCATCCATAATTACCTTTCCTGATATTAGGGCTGTCTGAGGGAACATGTCCTTCTTTTTCTGAAGCAGGAACATCCCAAACGCTCAGGGCTGTGAAAAAACAAGACCAGATTGGACTTGTTAAAGAGAAACACCTTTTATTCCCACCACCCTTTTTTTCTTTTTTGAATCAGTGGACTGATGAGCTCCAGTTAGGGGAGCTATAGCTCTCCATAGTGACGACCTCAAGTCTCTTTCTATTTTCAGTTTTTGTTTACTATTGTTGTACTATTGTGTACTATTGTTTTGTTTCCCTTAACTAAGATTCCAGGAGTTGTTATTAGATTTGGGATGTGTTCAAGCCTTTAATATTGAAGTTAGTGTTTTTCTTTATCTGTGTGATCTGCTGTTGTAAAAAGGGAAACAGATTACCTCCAAACTTTAGAGAAAATCGAAATTTTTTGATTTGAGGTGTTTGTTTTGAAAAGCAAACAAAAAAAATTAATAGCCTCTGCAGACAACACAGAAAAAAATTCAGACATGTCAGAGAACAAATGTATATTGTATTATTTATCTAATATATTGAATGCATGTCATTTTAATTTTAGGTCATTTATGATACATTAAAATGTCTTTTTTTCATGTTGGAGTGATCACCCAACAAACAGCTGGACTTTTTAAAAACAAGATTTGGCTCCTCAACATTAAATAAGATTGCAAATTATTTTCTAATCCACATATGGTCAAACATCATAATTGCAAAAAACAACCTTAATACATGATCTATCTATTTTTGTTTAGGTAGAACAAAGTTAGTATGTGGCAATCTTTTAAATAATCTGAATTAAAAAAGTAAATAAATAATATAAGGAACGTTGTATTTTGTACAGAAATCCATCACCCCAATTAAGATTTGTGAGAATAAAACTTGAAAAGGAAAATTGAGATGAAGTTATAAAGATGGTGATGGCTCCTTCAGCCTGGAATCAGCTCCAGTCAGAACTAAAGATGTCAGAACTGATCTCACTGGACTTATTTCGAGCGATTCTTAAAAACAGGCAACAAGATTCTTTTAAACATTGTAATTGTTTTTAAATTGTTTTATACTTGTGCATATGTATTAATTAATTTTGTTTTGTAACCAGGTTGCTGTTCACTGCAAATTTCTCCCCAGGTCCCCCTTGAAAATGAGATCTGGATCTCAATGGGGTTTACCTGGTTAAATAAAGGAAATTAAAAAAAAAAGATAAATATTTCACTAATGTTTAAAGAAACGAGTAGTACTGTACTGTAAACTATGTACAGTTTACAGTACATAGCTCTTAGAGCTATGAGCTAGAGCCATGAACTCTTAGAGAAATGAAACACATCCCTCTACGTATTAGAGTTTACAATAACAAAAACTGGTGAAAGATTTAGTCCCTAAAACTAAATAAATTTTTGGTCAAAAATTTAGTTTCATGACTAAAACTTGACCAAAACTGTCAAAATGAAGTATGGATCCAACAGAACAATGATCCAAAACTAGTTTTAAGCTTCTTAAAAGAAAAACATCCAGCCAGAGTTACGCTTTACGTGCCTTAATGGAAACACAATGTTTGTGGGGTCTGTGAAATGCAAATATCCTATTGAAAATAAGTTGATGTTACTCACAGGGTATACTGAAAATTAAACTGTCAATCAGCAGAAACCTCACTCAGTTGTTATTTACCCCCCAAAAATCTACCCAAACTCCATCTGTTAAACAGAGGAGGCAGGGATTAAATAAACTCTGTCGACTAGCTTATCCTTTAAAACTGTGACGGCTTACTGTGCATCAGTCTAGACTCATTTGACTTCATGTCATTAATTCGCTATGAAAACAATAAAAGAATCACAGAACACTTACTTTTTTATATCACTTTGCCTTTTATCAAAAGAAAAAAAACATTGTTGTTGTCTACATCACAGACAAAAATCATCAATATTCTGTTTGAAACAATTTTGCCATAAACAGAATGAACCCCATGCCGCCCCGTCCCCTCCCTTCCCTTGAAGCAAACGTCTTTATACACATTAAACTTTACATACCTATAGTTCCTGTTCATCTTTTACAATTACATCATTATCAAAGTAGGATCATTTTATTTTAAAATACATATGATGCTTTTTTACTGTAGTTATAGCAGGTATCCTGATTGTACATACAGTATCATTTCCCACATTTAGAGTCTGTGGAGCAGCTTGTGCACCGTGTTGCTGTGAAATAGCTAAAGGAAGCAGCTGTCTCTATCTTCCAATGGTAGAAAAGAAATTAGATATACAGCTGATATTAACATATTGAGCTGCAGTGGTTTTTGGTTATAAAGTTCTGCAGTCCTCGAATGCGTTTGCTCCCACTGAGCCAACATCAGACTCTCCAAGGGGCTTTACAGAAACACCAACTGTTGCGTCTGCTCTGCTTTGAGATTATACGGTACAGTCAGAGAATCTCTAATCCCCAATTAGGATGGAGACTAACACAAACAGATTAAAATGTTCCTTCGATAATAATAATCTACGAAAACAGCAGCTCCTGTATGGATTTGGTTAAGATTGTCAATGTTAAGAATACACTGAGAGTGCCGAAAGACTATGTTGAAAATATCAAAATTGGAAGGAATCCTGAAGGAACCTCAGTGGAGCCCAACACTTGCTGCTTAATATGTCTGATTTGAGCCCAAAATATTATCTTTGGTGACAAAGAATGAGAAATATAATAATTGTAATAATCAAACTATGAAATAGCAGAAGCCATTTTTTTAAAAATTGTTATTTATTTTGAAAAAACCATAAGTCATGCTTAATTTAAATTTTATTAAAGCAGGATTGGCAACCTTATTTTGAAAATCCAAATGAACTTGTTTCTGGTGGCCAAACAGTAATTTGTATCCTTCTCTAGTTGTAGCATTAATTTAAAAAAAAGTACCTGTTAGTTTTACTGTGAAAGTCCATTTTTAACTGATGCATTCTTTTGGAAGCCATGCACATTGGTTGTCATGGTGATTCCCGCCTTTTCCTCACAATTCAGTGTGATATCAGGCAGCAATAAGTACTATAAAAAGCAAAATATTTTTTAGAAAGAGATGCAGTTTTTGAAATAAACTTTAAACTGACTTGACAACACTGGTGCTGAGTCCTTTGGATTGTAAAAACAAACACACACAAAATTTTTTTAAAATCAATCTAAATGTGGGAAAAGCTACCAAATGTCAAAACTCCATCAAGAAAACCCTTAATTTGTTTTTACCCTGTGTGCACTCAGCCAGAGCCCTGGACTCAGAACAAGTTTGGTTCAACATTGCATTGCCCTATCAACAAAATACAGCAGACATTTTTTTTTCTTCCTTAAAGTATTTGCAACTAAAATGGTCTGCAGTTTCAGCAATGTCACAACAAGGCCAAATAAATGTTGCCACCTGTGGCTGTGATTAAACACCCCCCAGTCAAAGTATTACCGTCAGAGAAACACAATGTGAGCTTTAAAAATCAAAGAACAGCTTGACTGATATCTCGATGTGTGAGTTTCCTAAATTAGACCAACAAATTATTCTAAACCTTTCATTAATTTTAGACTTTTGTTGTTGTTTTTTACTTTTGGGTACTTTGCTTGGCTGCAGCAGGATTTATAAAAGAAGAGGTAATGAGTGTAAAGACTTGGTCCTTCAGATGCTTATGGGTGGAGAAAAGAAGACACTGTGACAGAGAAACAGAACTACTCACAACTTCCGGGAGCTCAATCAACCTCTGTGTCATCAAATCACTGGAAAGCATTGTTCATAATTTTGACACAAACAAGCTCACAGCCACAAGAACGCTAGGTTTTTTTTAAAAAGCTCATTAAGGGAGTGCTTTAAAAACGTAAAAGTTAATTCACTAATATTGTGTTCATTATTTACATACAAGATGGCAGCTTCTTCGTGAAGTAGAAACCAGGAAAGTTAAGATGCAGTGCTTTGCAAAGGTATTCATCACTTCCACATTAGGATCTTATCTGACAAACCAATATGAATAGAGTATAACTGTGGAGTACAGATTAGATGTTTCACAAAAATGATTTATTAATAAAAAAATACTGAAAAGTGTAGGCCTAGATCCAATTGAGAATCTGTGACTTGGCATTTACTGTTCCCAGATGCTACGTTGTTTGAGCAAAGCGGATTGACGTACCCCCAAAAGATCTTTCTTATTTGAATTTGTAAATATTTTTTTCCAACTTTGCAACTGTGCACTATGTTGTGGTGGTCTATTTTATAAAATCCCAATAAAACACAGTTTGAATTTTGCGATTGTAATGTTCAAAAGCAATGATAGTTTTGCAGGGCGCCGTGCATGTCTGATGTATCGTGTATGTTTGTTTTTTTAGCTGGGCGCATGAGAATGAAATAGAAAGTCGGGACCACTACAAAAAATATATGAGGAGAGGATTCTTTCTTGTTTTTCTTCTTCGTCTTTTCTTTTTCTTTTTTTTTTTTTTTAGCAAAACCACAGTTCGACAAAACCAACCAAAGAAAAATGTAAAGAAAATAGCGAGATTGGTGCATGTGCTTACATTGTGGCTTCAGTGTTAGGCACTGCAACAAAATCAAAACTGCTTCTTTTTTCATGTCTCTGATAAAACACTTTAAGGCAATCTAATCACTGTTGAACGGCAGCAGTTTTAAGTTTCTGGTCTGTCCTTCTTCCACAAATTTAAGCTTTGAAGAGAAATGTTAATGTTTTTTGTTTACCCCCATTTTCACAACCCATTTTAAGATCACCTGTGTAAAAACAGCTACAATCAAAAATGAGGCACTTTATAAAAGAGTATATAGATATCTAGGCTATATAGTATTATTCATTATATGTATACTGTATATTTTATATACCATTGTAGTGTGTCACTTTATATTAAAATCGTGTTAACTGTTTCGGAAATGAGGAAAACTATAACCACAGTATGTACTATAGTTTCTGTCACTCTACTCTTATTACTATAGTATATACCATAGTGTAATATATAGTTGTAATAGAAAAGCTAAGATGCCAAATAAAAAAGCATTTATAATTTTTCTACTAAGTTTGTGTTACTTAAAAGTTCAAAATGATTTTAAGTCTTGAACTAAAAAAACAACAACGTATATCTCTGTTTCTTTTCCTCTGGTGGTCTCTCTCCTGCTGAAGCGCTCGGCGATGTGACTCAGACATCATGTAATTGATTTGACAGTCATGTGTCAGCCTCGTCTGATACACTGTTATTAAGAGGAATCCGAAGGCGGACGAGGAGGGAATATTTGCAGCTCTCTGTCCGTGTCGACGTCGCAGACCGGCTGCGTCTGTTCAACTCCTATGCGTCTAACGATCGGGCAAATCTTTGAACACTTAAAAGTGGGACACGAAGAGCCTCGCTGGTTTTATGTTCAGGACTCTTTAGAACCCATCAGCCGGGACATTTCTACAAATACAAGCAAAAGAATTTTTCCAATTTGAATGGGGCTGGACTTGATTCGCATCACAGCAATGGGGGTTGATGGGTAAATGGTGGAAAAGCGTCCTTCACTTTAACTGGCATCTCTGTAAAGACATGCAAAAATCCTTAAAATTAAGTCCTATTTTATTTTTATCTAATTTAAATCTCTTCATCTTTTCAAGGTGATTAGAGTATTGTGAAACCTTTCATTTGTAATGCGTGACTTGCGGCTTCCTTGGGAAATCTTTTATGTGACGCAGAGGCACATTGCTCTTTTCCTTTCTCCAAAGTGGGAAAGACAAGAGAACATGCCACTCAAGAAAAAAACATCAACCCCACAAGTTAGGAAATAACTACAAAAGAAAGGGAACAAACAAGGCTGGTCGAGGCAAACAAGGCAACTTATAATTTAAATACTCCAACAAAGAGTTTGTCAGATTTGTATTACAGCCGTTAGAAACTAGCTACATGCCAGCAGTGTTTTGGGCAGTTTGCACTGAAAAGTCCTTTTAGTCTTAGAATTGTCTTATGTGAAATGTTGCTACTGCAATAAAAGACTGATTTATTTTAAGGATTTTTACACATCCTCATCAGGAGAGCAAATAAATGTGAAGGGCTCTGTACGGTTCAAAGCATTTGACCAGTATTTGAAGCACCTCAGTAACACAAGAGCAGTAGTCTAGAAGTATAAAAGCTTTTTTTGGGGGGGGGGCAACTTTACAGTAGATAATAATTTAAAACTGTTTACAGTGAGATGGTGTGAATGTTTAAGAAACGTGTGTCCAGCAGTTATCTTCTTATTTGCTTGAACGTAAGGGACACCTGTTGATCATTTAAACTAGGTGTGCAAAGAAGAAGAAGGATGTAACACTGCAGTGACATTAAATAAGCTTACTAATTGGCATATAATTACTTTCCAGTCTTGTGGCACAAAACTTCAACCAACTGGTTCGCTCAAAAATGACAGATGGGGTTTTTGCCAATTATAAAATTCATTTAAACTTACATCAACACACATAATAAAGCATTTTGGAACAATTATGATTTCGAATAAAGTACAATAAAATGGCAACCATATTTTGTAGCCTGTCACCTGTGAACTTCTCTGTACCTAGTTAAAAAAAAAGATCAAGCGTCTCCTTAGTTCAAGCAACGTAACGTCTTTTCCTTACACTTTGATTGTGTGTCGAGTTTGTAAGGCTGTGTGTGTGTAAGTGCGTGTTTGTATGTGCGTGCGTGCATGTGTGTGCACGTGTGTGTGTGTTTGGCACACATTTGGTTGACAGAAAACAGCTAAGAGGAAGGGATGAGATTTCCGTAGTTTCAGCGATCCGACTCCGGCGTACAGTTCTGTTGTGGCAACACACGGCGAGCCGTCGCATCAAAGACAAAGACGGAGATCAACAGTCTGGAATGAAAGAATCAAAAGAAGGCAGAGATGTTCAAGGATAGATTTCTGATACAAGGAATTTTTCTTATCTTCATGCGCTAAAAAGCGTAAATCTTTTCCTCCCCCCGGCACATCTAACGTAGACTTCCTCAGCACAGAATGTTACAGCCGATAAAGCCGTTCTGTCTAGATTATGTATTCGCCCAGGCATATTGCTTTTGTTTAATCTAGGAGTCCTGCTGGCAGCTTGAGTAAATATCACATGACGCTTGATATCTTTGTTGAAGGATTTTCTGATCGGTCTCATGGCCGTTGTTGCAGATATCAATATTGCGTGTGTTTGTGACAGCTTTATCACTTCCACAGATTATTGTTTCTTCTATTTTTTTTACAACCACCTGAACAGCACAAAGTGTTCACTCATCTAATCTGATCATTTCAATATAATAAAGTGGAGGTACCTGCAATTCTCGTCACAGGTCTAAACGTTTGGCTTTAGATGATTTATTTGAACCTAGGTTTTTATGTCTGGACTGTTAACTCAATGGGTTCTTAAAAAAAAAAAGAAGACAGAAACGAGACAGAACTCATTATGGATTTTCTGTAATCCACACAGTCATATAGACTCAAATATACATACACACATCCCCACAGAGTTTTGTGATTTTGCCGGGCCTTGGGGAAACTTGTCCATTAACAAGCTGCAGAGCACCAATGTGGTTTTTACAGCCAGGAACACACTTCTGGATTCAATTTTGTATGCAGAACTTGTAGAACTAATTTAAAATTCCCAACACGGATCTTACTTTAAATAAAATATTTTCAATAAGGTTGATATTAATGGTAAGTTCAATCAACAGTTGTGTAAACATTGAATAATTGGGGTTTTCCTCCTCATGTTATCAGTACTGGTAAACTAGACCATCAGGAAGAATCTAAGACCACCATAGTTAGCATTTAGCTCAATATTCTCAAATTTTAACGTCTAACCATTACTTATCTAGACATACTTCTTCTCAATGAAATTAAATATCTTCATTTTTGATAGCAAAACACGTCTCCGAATGGCATTGGGCTCCAGCCTCAAATTTTTGGAGAGCTTGGTGCCAATAATTTTGGAGCAGGGCTTTTCCTTAGTTGGCCGGTTTTGTCTCCATTTCGATGTTAAATTTACTTCACTGTGGAAAGTGACGCTGGTGTTCCAGCATTTACAATTAGGTGCTTGAAGTGACCCCAAACACAACCTGTTGAAAATTAACAGATTATGCATAAAAGTCAGATCCATGACAGAGAAACCAACCAATTTAAATAAATTAGACCAATTCTGCTAAGAAGAGTGGTCAAAAACTCTGCCAGAATTTGTCAGAAGCTCTTTCATGGTTAACAAAAATATTGGATGTCAAGGTACAACTTTCTATGACCAAATACAGACCGGGGCCGGGAATCAAACCCAGAACCTTCTTGGTGCAAGGCAGCAGCTCTACCAACTGGCCACTGTGCAGCCCCATGTGGATTACAGACAATCCATAATCAATTCAAACTTGTGCACTCAAATCTTATTAAAATCATTGAAGCCGTATATTGTACAATCTTTCGCTGTAGAAAGAAAATCAAACCTACAAATAAATAGTAAAAAAAGCCAAAATCAATATAAAAATCATGGCAGGGACGAGTGCATGCCAACTTCTGATTGGACATGGGGTAAACCAGGTTCTTTCTGGGTTTATAATGAAACACTGCTCGGAGGTACAGTTTATCAGAAAACAGTTACAGTTGATGAAACCAGGATAAATGGGCTTACAGAGGTTTGCATTACCGAAAGGCATGATCAGTCATTAACTGCAGCATAAATAATTACTCATGGACAGAGTATTCCCAGAGCCTAGATTTCAATTATGTAAATGCTAAATAAATAGCTGCACATTTAGAATATGATTGCCCATAGAAGAATTGACTTTGATCAAATTTCTCTGCTGATATTGATATTAAACATGAAATGTTAACTTGAAAATAGAACGCATATTTTTGACGATCTGCACATCAATTTATTTAAAAGAAAAAAGAAGTGAACCTTAAACAGTAATAAACCGATCTTAGGAATAGAACATGAAACTTAATGCTGCCATCAGAAATCCAGCAGCCTATCAACCCGCCCACATATAAACATATAAACACCTGCCCCGCGTTTTGTCCCCTGTGCCTCCATTCATGTGAAATGGCTCATTACCAGCAGACAAATCAATTGGCCCTGCTCTCTGAACACCCACTTGTGATAATAAGAGACTCTACAGACAGCCCACAGACTGGAAGCGCAGCGCTGCCCACCAGCTTGAAGCCATGGAAAACATCAGTGCAAGATGAAAGCAGCAGTGACTAAGATCTAGACGAGGATTTTATCAGATGACTATTAACATCATGTCAAAGCATGTATCCAATCTGATTAGTGTTAAATGTTTCTTTTCTCCTTTTAGCTATACTGAAATGTTTACATCGTCATCAGGGTTTTTTTCATAACTGTTGGGACTGCAGCTGCTTATAAAGCCATCGTGAACGCCAGACAATGTTCTGAATGTCTGCAATTGTCAATTTGTCATTTTACAATTCATAATGAATACTTTTTAGATTATTCTTGGTCTGAGGAGTCACAGCACTCACCTTGCCCCTCCTTCCTACTGCTCTGGTTCGTTCGTAGTTCCTCCGATTTGTAGAAATCAATACTGGCGTAAGTGTTGAGGGAAGAGCCGGCACTGGTACTTGCTCCGACGTTGTAGACAGGAGAGGTGCGCTCTGCTCCAGCTTGAGGGCTCTCCTTCATGGCTAAGTCAAGGTCTATGTAGTTAAGGCCTTGTTCAGTGGATGTGGTGGAGGCTTGGGGTGGAGGTGTGGCAGACAAACCAGCAGTCTGGCCATTCTCCCACAGTGAGCAGTCCAAACCCTGCCGATGACTCGCTGCCTGGCTGCCCTCGGGGAAGAGGGAGGTAGAAGAAGATGCGTATGATGGCAAAGGTGGCGGTGAGCTAAACGTCTCTGACCGGTGGCTCAGGTGTCCCTGTTGATCACCTCGAACCAGTCTGCTGCTCTTATCAGGCGACTGGAAGGACTTGACCGGGGAAGAACCCAAACTCCCCTCCTGCTCTCTAGATAGTGGTTGACCAGAGTGGATGGCAGGTCTTGCTAAGTTGCTCGAATTGGAAATTTTGCTGTCCATGAATGGAACGTCTGTCGGCCCTGTTGCCATCTTTATTTTTGTTCTGTACCCTGCGCTGCACTCTGCTACCAGAGGAGAGGGCGAGCTGTGTTCATGCCGGGCCTTGGGGGAAGCTGTCGGTGGGTCCTGTAGGGTGCTGAATGTGGACCTAACATGAGTCAAGGGTGTGGAGGATTTCCCTAAATCCATGTTGACATACTCAGCGCAGGTGGAGAGTGGTGCCGAGAAGCTGCGGGGAAGGTTAGTAGGGTTATCATGACAGAGGAGAGGCTGGTTTATGGGCCGAAGAGTTCCATGGATTATAGGCGGTCCGTGACGAGACCCTCCACTTCGTTCTTTATCGGATGCACCATCTTCCTTAAAGACAATACTTACATAGTCCCCAACATTCTGGGATCCCAATGGTGGTAGATTCTCCTTAACTCTTGGCAAGGTGTTCGCTTTAGCAATGTCTGAAGATACGCTCAAAGGACGCCCCCTCCTCTGTTGCTTTGGGCTTTTACTACTGGATGCGTGCTTTTGGTGGTGACGTCCATCTTTTGTGGATGTTCCTGCACTTTTGTATTCTGCCCCAGTTCTTAATAAACTTAGCCCCGCCCACCAGATGTTGACTTATCTTCAAGGCTTTCACTGCTGGCAGAGCTGGAGGAGAAAGAAGAGGAAGACATGGAGAGCTGGCAGCCTCCTGCAGAGCCCACTGCAATTTTGTTTCTTTTGCTGTACCCTGTTCTCCCTCCCCTACCAGCACTTTCATGCCCACTGCCATCTTTCTTTTCTTCCTCCTTGTTCAAGTCCTCCTCAAAGCGACTATAGAGGGTATGCTGATAGGCTCGTGGCAGGGAAAAGTATGAATTGAACATTTTTGGTTGCAGCTGGTGCTGCTCAGGGTGTGAAGGCGGTGTGCTGCAGGCAGAGCGACTGCTGACAGGGGAAATGTTCATGTAGTCACTGGCTGCTCGGCTCTCCATGCTGGCTCTGCTCTCCCATATGCCCAATCCGTGTAGGTCTGTGGAGCTGCTGCTGTTAGGAGACATGACCATGTAGCCCTCTGAGGTGGGTTGGCGGATGTGCTGAGGAGGGGACACGCTGTTGTTGGGGGTCATGGCCATGTACTCGTCATCTGCCCCGGGTTTAGCACTGGCGTCGTACATACCCATTGAAAGAGATAGTGAAACAGGTGGAGATGTCACCCCAGGTAACATTGACATGTAGCCACTGTCTACAGCTGCTCCTCTGTCCCCATGTCCCCTGCTTTTGTCAGCCCTCTTCCTGTTCTTCCCTACTGCGTCAAGCTGCCCACTCTGAACTGCTGGATTCCCTGAGCCTTGATGCAGATCCGCCCTCTCTCTATTAGCACTCTGTGACATGATGGCATACTCTTCCTCATCGTCATCATCTTCATCTTTTCTGTGCGGGGTTAGTCTTTCCTGGGATGCCAAAGGCAGGGACGCCCTCTTGCTCAGCAGCCTTCGCTCGGCCTCAGACTCTCGACTTGATGAGCGTCGCAGAATCCGTCTACCTTTTGGATGATGATGGGAACCAAGCAGACCCTCTCGTTGTCCCATTACTATATAGCTGGAGGAGCCCTCTCCATGTGCATGATGTCCTGATAGATTTGGCATGAGCAGAGAGTGTTCACCAGGACTGGAGCCATACTCATCCGAGGACCCGTAGTCACTCGGTGAACCTGAAACAGAAACTCTTTGAGAAACACGAGCGTAGGAGCAAATCGACATGCCTCCCACTACGGACCCAACCAGGCCACACTCTGACCCGTGACCTGAACTGGAGGACAGGCTTGGTGCGGGAGAGGGAGCAGGGTTAGGTGTGTAACGTGCAAGGCTTAAAGTAATCTTAGCAGGTGTTGGAGCCCTTGTGGGTTTGGGCCTAAGCGTTGGAGTAGTTGAGCAGGATCCATTCAGGCTTGGGCTGGAACTGGCCCATGTCCCTCTGGCACTCGCTCCTCCCTCCTCCGACCTGGCTCCGATGCTGGCTGTTCGTGCCCTTGGAAAACCATGACGTGACGTGGGTGATGTGCTTGTGCTGCTGCCACCTGTTCCTGGGGTCTCAGTGCGTGCTCGTCTGGAGAAGCCCACCTGGCTTGGTGGCAGGTTTGGGTGATGACGCCGACTCGGGACACTGATGGGGTTTGAAGCAGTGCCACCACCACAGGAAGTTCCCACAGACTGAGACTTGCTGCGCTGACGGAACTCCTCACTCAGGGCTTTCATCGCCTCCAGCAGAGTCTCATGCATGTTTTGAGCCACAACAGAGTCGTCCACTTGCATCCAGAACTCTCCGGGGCCTGTGATAGCTGAGCGTCCCACCTCGATGAAGAAGAAGTTCTCTGAATGGCCACACCTGCGGACATTCATCAGCTGCAACACCACAGCGGCCACATCCGAGTTGAGTTTGACAAAATTGACTGTCTTATCAGTTAGGCACAGCCGATAGATGCCCACCAGGTTCCTGGCATGTCCAAGACCTTTAGGCCAAACCTTGACTTGCCATACCTCCTTAAAAGTCGGGATGGGAGATGGAGAGCTACACTCTCCACTGCTACCATAGTCTTCTGGAGTTTTACCTGGGAAGAAACAGAGCAAAAAACATATATTAATCAATTACACCTCTAAATGTAAAAAAAAAAAAAACGACAACACTTAATTTGATTATTTATTGCCTGTCATAATATAAAAAAACATTGCAAATTATGTATCTGCCTAGCAGCTGTGCTCTAGCCAATTAATCTGCATCACTTTAAGCTCCAGCAAATAATAATTATTTATGTCCTAAGAGGCATAGAATAAATTAGCTGAAAAGTAATACCACAGTGGTACTTTTTCAAGGTAAATGCAGATATGTAGTCGAAAACAGTAAACTAAGAATTAGTTAAAACTAGATTTTCACTGAATTAGTTGGTAGTTTTGGATATGAGTGATATGGCTCTCCACCCAGGGCAGTACAATTCAAAGCCAAACTGTTTTCTGTCACATTGTTTCTGTTGATTATTTGTATGATTATTTGTATTATTTGTATAAATGGGATATGACACCATACGATGTAAGCACTTAAACAAAATTGACAATGCAAAGGTAGTGACACTAAAGTTGGAAATTCACAGGTTTTGATCTAGTGAAACATTTAACACATTTTTCATGGGATTAAATAAATCCTTCTGGTTCCCATTTACTGAAGCACAATTTGTGATTTCTCTTCCTTCATCCCCTGAGAGCCACACACAGAAATACTGTGTTGTGGGTAGGAGAGCTCTGAACGTTGGCTAGTCACATTGTCCACTCAGCATTTCAACTTTGAGGAGTTTATCTGTTATTTTTTCCTACTTCAGTGGTTCAACTTGACTTTTTGAAGATTTTTGTCTTCAAAATGTCAGTAAAAATACTGCTACTTGAAAAAGCACAAAATTAGTAAGGTGTTATTTCCATTTAAAGGTTTTAGAAACACTGACATAAAAGTTGACCATAAGTTCTTACAGCTTTTTAAACAAGCAGCATCTCACTAAGCTCCATGTTTGTCCACCATACCGTCATGCTGTTTTGAAATAGCATTATAATATTGAGTTGGATTTTTTTTCCAATTTTGTTCTGTTTTCATCTAAGCTCTGTGTTGGAAGAAAAACTGTCCAAAATTCAAATGTAAAAATAAACAGGACGCTTCTCCAATGTATAACAGAGAAACATAGGGGGTTTCGTCAATCTAATCCTCAAAGTCCAATATTAAAAAGTGTGAATCAAGACTGTGAAAAGGTGTAAAAAATTAAAAAAAAAACCCACTTGAAAAAAAATCTAAGGTGAAAATATTTCTAGTAAGTTGTGCAACTGTTACGATAATTGCTACTGAGGACCCAAATAAATAAAGCAGTCAAAACCACTGCTGCACTGGTTCTGAATCTGAATAAAAAAGTAGGTGCATGACAAGTATTTAAAAATTTTAAATGAAATATGTTAGAGATTGGCATCATGGGTGCTTGCTTTCATGTTAATATGGACCAAAATCTATGTGGACAACTTTTTAAATACAAATAAGCCCAACATTTTTCAAACGCCTTTTTAGATTTTGGCTTAAGTAAATTTTTCAGTACCACGTTTTCCAGCCTGAAAGTAATTTTAGGTGACAGAGAATCCATGGAGAGTGAATAATAATCACCAATCATCACCAAAGATAAAACATTAAATACCAGAAAAGAAAAAAAAAATAGTTAAGTAATTATAAACGGTTTAATGGCTGCAATTCCGATAAATATTTTTTATTAACCGATTACAGAGAAGTGGATCAATAACGCACGATATGCTATTTTTGAATAGGAAAATGTAAACAAGACATGCACGCATAGATACATTTGCACATACACACGCATACGCACGCGCACACGCAAACACACACACACACACACACACACACACACACACACACACACACCACGGCTCTACTGATGCTGTCCCTGGCAACAAGATGTGGTCTACGCACTACGCTCTGAGCGCGTATCTGCTCAGGCTTCCACAACAACACGTCGGAGAGGGGCGAGCCCATCAGTCTACACTGACTGACTGAAACGCTGGAAATGCAAAGGGGAGGAGGGCGGACGGTGGTGGTCTGCTCCCCTCATAAGGATAACGACGTAAACACGAGGGTAGCCAACAGAAACATCCTTTCCAGTCAGATGCCGTCCCAATCCTGCGCTTAACCGCGCCGCGCCGCACAGCGCGAATGTAGGTTAGGCGAACCGCCTAAGTCAGAGCTGTGCAGGAAAACAAAAACACAGGCTGCAGCGGAGCGCACCGCGATAGGCTGCTACTATATGATGCATCCCTTGGATGGTTGCTATATGCCCACTGCGTCATGCAAAACACACCATCGTGCGAATGCGGGCTTCATTTTAGTCAGAAGAGGCAGCGGGTTTTCCCTCGCTGGTACGCACGAACAATTAAATATGCATCACATTATTATTTTTTTTTTTTGCCGACTGGAATTGATCCTCTATGTTGAAGCTTAACGAGATCGCCGCACAAACACATAATGCATGCCGCCCGTTGCGTGATGGTCTACCCCGCTCCGCCAGATGAACCACCTCCTGTCTTTAAAAAACAGTCTGATTTACGGAATACAATGAGATTTAAAAATAAATCAAACAAACAAACGACTAAACCACACCTGCAGTAAAAAAAAAATAAATACATAAAATAAATAAAATTGAACATATTCTAACAATACAAGCTGGGTTGTGCTCTTCTTTTTTTTTTTTTTTTTTTTAACAATCTGGAATGGGCGAGACAGATATATGGAGATCAACCAAGCCTATAGGGCAGGACAGGCCTGATGGAGAAACAGACAGTGGGAATCACAGCCCACGCTTCGTGTCTTACAGTTGCACTGAAGATCCAGCATGGCTTGGTACCACTCATTCTGGACCTCCTCGCTGTCCGCGGCAATGGCAAAGCTCTCGCTGCGGGTGTAGAGCACGATCATGTGCTTGTTCTTGGAATCCGCCCGCTTGTTGATGTTGAAGCAGGTCTCCAGGTTCAGGACCTTCTTGGGCACAGGTGACTTACTGCGGAATTTCTTTTCGTTCTCGTAGTACTCGAGACGAGCGGGACCATGTTCCGAGGCCGCCCGCAGCACGAAGAACCGCCGGTGCATCGATTTGTGCTTGCGGAGGTAGCCGCTCTTCTGCACGTCTTCATAGTTCTGCGGCTCGACCGCTTGGCTCTCCATGACCAGAGACCCCCCACTTCCACCCCCCCCTCCCTCCTCCCCCCCCCCTTGGGGTTTACGCCGTAAGAATCTCAGGGGAAAAGCTGAAGTCCATGTGTTCTCCTCATTCGTCCTGCCGCGGCTACATCCCGTCGTCTTCTCGGCGCGCACGCTGACAAATATCAAGCGTGTGTGCAGGGGGGGGGAGATCGGGATGAGAGGGGGGGGGGGGATCAGACGAAGCATGTTTTTGTATCTGGCATCAGCTGCAAAGGGGGGGGGGGGGGGAGCAAATGAGGGATGTGGGGGGCTTAAGGGGGGGGGGGATCCGTGCACAGCGAGCGCCGCCGCCGCCGCCGCCGCCGCCGCTCGTCCTGCAGCCCAGCCCGTTCCTCAAGTCCGAGCCCGGTGCAGTTCAGCTGCTTGAGGACGTCTCCTCCACCTGTCTGATGATGCCCAGAGCCTGTGGAGACCCCCCACTTCCCACAAACACACCGTCAATGCAGACGTAGTGCAAAACAAACAAGTTCCGTTCTGAGCTTTCAAAATAAAGTGGCTGTCTTTCCCCCCCCCGCCCCCCCCCCCCCCCAATTCAAACTTTTGAAAAATTAATACATGTTCAATTGTGGTTCTGAGCATGTGGCGTTTATCTTGCCCAAGGAAGGATTTATGAGAATGTGGGTGTGGACATGTGAAGGAACAATAAAAGATGAAAATGAGTCTACATCAACTGTATGTGCTTCCAGCCACATACTACAATTGTATAAAATCATTCAGAGGGCCACAAATGGCCCCCTATTTCTCACTTTGTGCACCCCTACAGTTAAAGTACCCCACACTGTTTTCTAAGGAGCGGCCAGAACTGCTAACAACCTTAGCATGGCACACCGAAATCCCCAACAGACCAAAAACAGAACTTTATGTTGTATTATCTCTGTCATATTATGGTGGGAGGCAAAAAAATTTGAAAAATCATGTCAAATAAGGTAAATTCAATTCAATTTATTCATGTAGCACCAATTCAAATCAGAAAAAAGAAAATAGGCCATTCAGTCGAATTAAGTGTGTAGGGACAGAGGACAGTCAGGTGCATTGTGATGTTAGTGGCTTCATCTGAGAGAGAAAACAAGCCATGAGCTCCGAGCTAAATTAAAAGGTTGTATGTCAACAGAGATCACAGTTGTTTTCAGCAAAGCCCAGCCAAATCCAAGAACATTAACTGAATCTTTAGAGTTTTATTAATCTGTGATGTTATGGAACAACTTACAAAAATAAAGTGATTTGATGATTTGATATGGTAAAACAAGAAGTTTTTCATTGTCAATGATTTTAGGAAACTGTAACATATACAAGTTACAGTTGTATATGTTACAGTTACAAGGACCACTTCTCTCACAAGTGGTCCTTGTGAGAGAAGCTAAATGTAAATGACCTCAAAATTAAATGCCAGGAAGGACAAAAAGGGAAAACATATTTAAGTAAACAAACAAAGCGTGTAGTTTATTTACCTGTTTGTTTCGTGCATTTAAGAAAATAAGGCATAAAAGGACTGTGTGGGCAGGCCACTGAAAATAAATGTTGAGACTCTTCTATATGAGTGGCAGTTCCTCCATTTTAAATTGTGTATTAGGGAGCAAAGATGATCTTATTTCTTCTCAGAAATCCGCTTGTGAAACTGGAAGGGTACTAAAACATGCTAAAGTTTAGTCCACGTGTCCATGCAGGTTCATCAGGTTAATGGCGTACCCATCCGTGCTTTTATTATGTAAGACTGTCGCGTGACTTCCGGAATCGCCCTCTCACCCTTGAAAAACTTGACGCAGGAAAACTGGCACCTTCAAGCCGGTGTGTAGGTAAAAAAATAAATAAATAAAAATAACCGGGCGGCTGCTTGGCTGGGGTTTAACCGGGGGACGTTCTCACGACCGTGCAGAGGAACAGGCAGTTTGTGTTTATTAATTCAGCTTCTTGACTTCACAGAAACAGGAACGGAGCAGCTGAACATGTTGTTCCGGAGGTCGAATTTTGTCTGCAGCCTCCATGGTCTGTCATTCATCCTCTAAATGCTTATTAGAGAGGAAATGTTCACAGAGTAACCTGCGTAGCGGGGAGCATATGGCCTGTTTGTTTTATTGTAACCAAAGCTATCTAATTATACTGTTTTACTGCCGTGTAATTAGGTAAGTTGCTTATCATTATACAGCTTTGTTTAACAAAAACTTAAAAGATTTTATTTCAGCAACCAGCTGATCAGGAATGTATCAGATGTAGGTTATCAGGTCATCAGGTGGAGCTGATCAATTAAATCTGTGCTTAGAGCCAATCTAGTTATGCATGACCTTCGAACTACCCTGGGCTATCATCACTGCTGAATAACTATTAACTTTTTACCATGGAAGTTTAAACATTCACTCATTATGCATCTAACAAAACCTTCTTCAGTTTGCATCTGGGAACTGGAAGCAATAACTATATTTGTATATATAAGATGCTTGACTCAATTTCACATGACTTTCAGGTGTGACGGCGCTGGGAGACAAAAAAAATTAACATTTGTTTGATTTATTTTTGATTTACGGAACAGATCGAAATATCGTAGAGCATTTGTTAAGACGTAGTTCAAAATGTTTGCAAATAAAACCTGGATCCCCACAGCATGATGCTGTCACCACCAGAGATCACTGGGCAAGTTAATGTGTTCAGGGTGACGTATAGCAGTTCCCACACAGGTTTCTGACTCAAGGACGTTGTTTTCTACATTCCCCATGTCTTCAGACCAAATTTATTGGCTTTCTTTCAACAATGACTTTCTCCTTCTGCTCTGCGCTAGACCTCTGGTTTCAAATCTAACAGTTGCATAATTTGTGCATAATTTGTGTGAGATAACTTTCTGGAGTGGGACAGACTGCAGTGCAGTTTATCCCTGCCCTGGGCAATTAATGCTGCTCTGGGCAAATCCCCATACGGCCCAAATAAAAACCACAACTGTGTGGAGTGCATGTTTTCAAAAAGGAAAGAACAGTGACAATGAAATGGGGGGCAAAAAATAAGGAAGAATCAATGGACGTTATCTACAGATTAACACGTTAGGCCTGTAGGAACTAAAAGACAGAAAGCAGGACCAGAGGCAGGTGGAGGCCTTTAACCTTTGGGCCAAGTTTTCAACTTAAAGGTGTTTGGGAATCTCTTCACTTCACTGATGATGCTATAATATTTAAAGTCCTACAAGCAATTTAATTTCTGGGGGTGGTTTTAGAAAGGTTAAACAAACAAAACAACAACAAATTAAGTTTTTTAACGATACACAGCTTGAAACTCGCCCAGATTAAACGTGGCTTGTTGCTAGGATAACTGAGGTCAGAGCATTGGCTCATCTCTTGAGTCCTTCAAGGTTTGAATAATGTATATGTCAGTATTAAGTGCCAAACATAAGTAGAAGATCCATGTATGAAAATACGCATCTCTGGTCAGGTACTGGAACTCCATTCAGCAAAAGACGCCACAAAAAACAAACTGTGCAAACAACATTTAAGATGGTTGGAGTGTGAAATATAGCATATCTCAGAGGATAACCTCTTACAATGAGCTCTTGAAGATATTGTGTCGTAAAGCAGAATCACTGAGGCTCATAGAGACAAAACAACAACTGATGTTAGGCAGCGAGTCAGGCATACGAGGACACAATCTTCACTAAAACCATAATTTATTTACAGAAACACACTGAGATCACTTTCAAAATGAACAATATAGTCCATTCAGTTTTGATGTGACCTACCTGTTTGGCAAATTGGTTATAAATCTAAAAAAAAAAAAAAAAAAAAAAAAGAACAGGTATTGCCTTTAAAATAGGATTGATCATGTGGTTGTTCAGGTACCCATCAATGAAATAAAAGACCACTCCTCCCATGTTGCTCGTCTTGATTCAGGATTTTCTCTTTGTCATGGGTTTAATCGTGCTTGAAAGAGTCAGAACTGCTAAACAGTTAATGATGTGTAATACATCAAATGCAGCCTGATAATTAAGTCATCAGGCGTCCAGGTTTTTTTGTTTTTTTTTTGTCTCTAAGCACTAAACTACTGCAGCAAGGTTAAAAGTGATAATCAGCAAGCTGCCAAAAAAAGTCTGCAGCCTGTTTTTAAGAGGAAGTTCATAATTTGACATTGCCTGCCTGCTGATACATCAGTATAAGATTCGTGGCAGACTGTGACTGAACCGTTGTGAGTTGCTCACATCTCCATTTCAGTCTAATAATTAGGAAATCCAAGCAGAAAAAAAATCAATCAATCAAACAAAAACAAAAAAACTAACTGTGCAGGACACAAGCTATGTACACATTTACATTATTTACAAATCAAGCCAAAGAAAAACCCGAAAGGAGTCCAAGCGGAAGTTCTATGTCGAAGAAAAGACACACAGACATTTCCCTCTGAGCCACGGAGATCCTTCGAGTTTAGCCCGCCGAAGCGCAGCATGGGAAACGATCATTTCAGCCAATTGACTCTAAAGATTTGTGCATCATTGTGGAAGAAACATCCTGTATTAAATAAAGGACAGCAATAAGCCAGGCATGAAGCATGCTGCTGTAAAAAACTGCCTATAGAGGGGCGGCGTTGATGAAACCAAGCGGCCACATATGGGATACAGCGCTTTCAGCAGTATGCTCACCATCAAAAACTACACTGTGAGTCACTTTGGAAAAAGTGCTTAAATCGCATGTTCTCAACAGGCTGAGATCATTCAGCAAGTTCTCACCTCATGATAACCCCTGAATGAAAACACAGTGTTACAGTATCAGGGTACAAACATGAGAATTTAACATAAAATGGCCAAAAACATATATTTGATTTAACTCCTTGGCAAAATAAAAGTTATAAGTGGTATTTAAGCGCAAGCTAAAGTAGCCATTTTTCAGTCAACAGGTGGGGGGCGCTAGACTCCAGCACTTCCTCTGGCATGTTATTTTAAAAGACTTGAAACCACAGAAGCAATGGGATGGAAAAGCTTTTGACAGTTTTTGTTACAGGTGCTGGATGGTGAGAGGGTCCCTGAAGCGTTTTCTCTTCTGTCTTTGCACATACTTTACACCAGGGGAATTTAATTTACTTCTTTTAGATAATGTTAGATCATTTCTAAATGAAATGTTACATCAACAGTCTACTCCACATTGTGATATGTACTGCGTGGAAAACGGATGGTGACACAAAAGGAAGATCAGAGTTTTCCTCATCTTCCTGGACGGATCCAGGCGCTGATGAATAAATCCTAATGAAACTCAAGAGTAAATCAGCACTTCTGAAGTGCAGATGGGAGAACTGAGCTTTTGGGCCGCTGACAAAATCTGATCAATATCTTTATAATGCACAAAATTAGGAATACGTACAGTAAAACAAGCACAGCAACCAAACACATGGTTCGCAGTGCTAGACATCTCTTGTTTCTGGGTGGTTGTCTGACATCTTAGACCTGCTACATGCTTAAAACAGCTTCCTGTATTTTATGCATTTTTGGTTCAAAAACAACTGATGTTAAATCAATTGAAGATCCTTTTCTGCTTGCCTCCTTTTTGCCACAGAGAAGTCCGGATTCTTCATTGAAGTGCTGTGATCACACTACAAACGCGAAAAACGCATAATGTGAAAATCACTGGTTCCAGATCCGCTTCCGTTTCCTGGGTTTGCTGTTACGCGCATGTCTTTGGGGCAGAAACATGATTTTTGTTTTTTCCCCCCCAGATCTTGAGCATCAGTCCCTGATCCCGGCCTAATTCGTCTTCTTCTGTCGATCCAGGAATTTTTGTCTTCGGTCTGGGGGGATCTCTTCCAGCCCGATTCCATGATTGACACCGCTGTAAGAGGAAAAGCAGGTTTTATGCGTCTGTGAGGAGAATACAGGACTAAACGGCATAGTCACGGCAAGAGGGAACATTTCTCAACTCTCCATTTAACACAGTTTCTACTACACTGAACAAGTGAGCAGACTAATTAAACTGATTCTCACTTTATAGTAATAATAATGCCTATTATTATAATAAGGGATGAAAACCTCCACTGGCGGTCAAAAGAGTTAGAAATTAGGATTTATACCCTTCAAAATAAAACCCTCAATTCCTTGTTTAGACTAAAGCAAAAGCAGCTTTCACTAATCGATCACACTGTCTTTTCAAAACACTTAAAGAAACTACTCAAAATATAAGTGTAAGTATTATTAAAATCTGTATCTTAGTAAAGTAGATTCAGCATTACTAAAGAAAATAAACCACTTCTGAAAAAGGGTTTATGTTATTTGTTCACAATAAAACTCACAGATACTTTACAAGACATAAAAGTATCATTAAAGGAATCATTAAAGGTAGCAACAGTAAGGCTATTTAATTGTATTTGTTTTAAAATTCCTTTAAGTCACAATAAAATAATCTTGGTCCACAACTCATTTTATTACATATTTGTCAGAAATTATTTCAAATATATTTATTTTAAGATTTGAAATGTAATACTTCAGTTGGAATGAAATGATTTTATTAATTAGGGATCAAATGAAGAAACAAAACAGAAAACAAACAAACCACTACCAAGAAGAAGTCTGAAAGAAACTCAGGATAAATAATTGGAGATTCATTAGCAGCTGAAAGACACGATTTTATGACAAATTATATCAGTTTATGTCTCCGAAATTGAAACAGAAGTATTTCTGTGCACAATTTAAACTTCTAAATACCCGAATTTAGAAGAAAAAAATGGATGGAAAGGACAAATGATATTGCTAAGATGGCTTTCATGTCTCTGTTGCAGGTGTATAAAGGCAAAATAAAATTAGCGGAAAAACAATTAAGAGACTGAGTATTAACACAAGGTGATCAGATTATGTTTTATTCCAGTTGGGCCCTTTTCTTGGTTCTGGTGCCTGACAGACTTATTTCCTAATCAGAAGGTTTTCCTTCAAGATGATATTAGGTTACACTCATTTTAACAATTTATGGAGTTTTAAACTAGAAGGACAAGATAGTTGATTTAAAAAAACATATTTGAAATGTGTTCACAAGTATGAAAGCAAACCTGGTTTGTTCAGAAACTCCCAGATTTAAAATGAATGTTTCTGTTACTTAAGTCAGTTATGCAAATACATATTGTTAGCCTTTCAAAAATATATCTAATATATTCTCTTTAATATTTATTTATAGAATGTATTTTTGCATATTGAGGTTGGACCTAAATTAGACATGAAAAGAAAAATAAATATTTTGTAGTAGCAGTAGTAGAAATCGAAGCAGTATTTCCCACTTACTCTGCACAGGCACAGGCAGCTAAAAAGTCAGGATTTAAGTTAAAACTGTTAACATTCTGATGTGTTCAGCTGATGCATTTGAAACTCGATTCAAATTATCTTAAGCTCTTCCAGATCCTTGAAGGGGCCACAAAATCCTCTATACCTCTGGACGGAAGAGTTAAGTTTACCTGAGACAAATAACATTTAAGTAAAAATGTTTTCTTACTCTTTGCTCTCGATGGGAACTGGCAGAGGCTTGTTAAAACCTTCCTTCCCCACCAGCCAGTAGGTGGTCTCAATACCTTTTCCCTAAAATCACATCATAGTTTGCGTTAACTTCTGAAGGACTTACAGTTTTTCTCATGTTCTTAAAAATCAATCTTTCAGTGGTACATACCTTTAACTCTGTCAGACCTCTGACCTGAATCTTGTATCCCATATTCAAGTTGTTCAGGAGATCAACTGTTGTTTGGTTCACATGGATTCTGTAAGCTGTGCATGCAGAAGAAACGTAAATTCAGATCAGGGAAATCGCTTTATGACAGATCCACATAGAAACTCTTTTGTGTCGGGATGATCTGTCTTTATAGATGCTACTCAAATTGTCAGTACATTGGGACACAGTTTGAGACACAGTTGGGAAGCTGAAGCTGAATCTGATGATGGTGATGTAAGGTTAGACTTGTTGTTATTTGTTTTTCCTCCACTTGGTGGCAGTAGATCATTACTGGGCAGTTTCTGACTCATCCCTGAATAGCCACCATATGGTTTAAATTAGCAAAAGAAAACAACTGGTTAAATTACCAAAAAGCTACACCTGACAAACTGCATCTTCTAGGGAAAGTCTTAAAAGTTTCATGTATTAAAAGGCCACACAAGATCTTTCACAGCAAATCCTCAGCTTTATGCCTAAATTTGAATGTACACAAGAGTATGATTGATATAAATGTGGTAATTATTGGCATTTATCCTGAAACTTCAACATGCCCTTTAATTCTGTTGATAGTGTTAAAGGATTAGCGAGTACCGCTCACTTAAAGCCCTGTTTAGCCTGAGGCAACGTGTACTCGGACTGTCACACACCTGTCCTCCAGCCCAGAACCATCATTAAAAAAACCCCGCAGAAAATTAACGCAGGCGTCTTCTATTAAAGATACTTACGCAAACTGGTGGACTCCATTCGAGATGTGGTGTTGACCGTGTCTCCGAACAGACAGTACCGAGGCATCGTCAGGCCGACCACTCCTGCTACGACAGGACCTGCGATTGTCGAATGCAGAGTGACACATATATACGTTACTATAGATGTTTGTAAACGTACATTTTTCATAAATGCAGGTGGTGTTCTAACCGGGAGAGAACAGAAATGCATTGGGACATGTCAGAAGTCCCGCGTGTGCGTTGTCTTAATAGGATGACAGCACTCTAAGTGGATAGTGTTTCACTGTTCCAGGAACACGTTTCAGACGAGGATAAAAGAGGTAAAAATATCTCCTTGACTTAGCAGCTTGGGGACTCTGATTCTTCTTTAACTCTTATTCACTCTGAAGTGGAGTTTAGGTTTATTTTACCCAATATTGCACAGCACCGGCAAGTATAACTCCTGGCTTACTGCACTTTTCAAGAGTTTTGAGCGTTTCACATTCATTACTTTTTTATAATGTAACACACAAAATAATTAGAAATACAGTATATAAGACAGATAATATTAAAGGTAAAAAAATTTAATGAGTCTCCGATCATTTAACTTTTTTAGGGAAGCTTTTTTGAATCCATGGGATTTCAGAATGACTTTCTAAAGCTATAGTTCAGTTCTGAGCGTTCTTTGAAAACGATCGCTACACTTTGGCTCAGTGATACTGAGGTCATTTACTTTTATTTAAAGTTTTCTCTGAATGATCTGCCTATTTGTTGCGTTTTTTTTTGTTTTTTTTTAACTTTTGAAATATGTTTTGGATCAGTTTTTTCACTTGTTCCCCTATGGTTCCCTGGTATTACAAAATCTGAAGTAAAGCTAAACTGTGATACGATGATCCTTTTTTTAATATAATTGTATTGTTTTGCTTTTGGTAGCTTTAGTAGAAGCAATAAAAGAAGGGATATATTTGCTATTGCTGGAAGTGGGGACACAAAGAAGAGGTATATCTTTAAGTTAAGGGTATTTTTACTCTCTGATGATATATCAATCTGAGAAATTAATCTATATAAAAATGTGAAACAGCCAGGCCTGGTAATTAAGTGAAGAAGAGCTTTGGAAAACACTGATCCATTGCTTTTACGTGCTGTTATAACAAACCGTGAAGTCATGAGAGCTCGCTGAACACAAAATGCAGTCATTTGTTTTAAGGAATTGTCCAGATGTTATTTCAAGGTGTACAGTTCTAATGTTGGGACTTTATCACTGAACAGGAAGTAGTAAAACATGATGCTCACCGGAGTGCAGGCCAACACGTAACCGGAGTTTCAGGTCAGGCATGTGTCTAGCCTTGAAGCTCCCAATCAGACTCAAAATATCAAGGGACATGTTGGCCATCTCAGCTGCGTGACGATTGCCATTCCTGGTGGGGACTCCAGAGGCCACCATGTACGCATCTCCAATGGTTTCCACCTGAGCAGCACGAAAATGAAGAGGTGAACAAACACCTTCATTTACAGACATTTAGGAAACATCAAAAGTGAGGAGAACTTCAACCCAATACTAATATATGTCAAATATGGAACATTTTTCTTGAAATAATAGATATAAATATATCTGCTTAAAGAGCTAATTCATGTTCAGCTTTATTCAAGTTCCAAAGGGCAATTATTAAAAAAAAGTAAGAAAGATATTAAACTCAAAGTTTTAAAAGTGAGGGGCAATACAGCGTGCCAAAATAACATCAAATATCACTCCAAAGATATGGAGAGAACAAACAGAGAATAGCATCATCAGCAAAAACATCAGTAACATATGTGAAAAAAAAAATAGAAATCAGTTTATCAACCCAACAGTCAGATGCTACACTCCCCGCCTTGTCCTGCAGTAAAAATAAAAATCTCTAACGTGTTATGAAGTATTTTATTACTTTAAAGGTAATATGTTAGCAGTAACTCAGTATTTGTTGCTGGGTACTGTCCACATTTAAAAGAAAAATACCAACAGAAACTGTGTAATCAATTTCAAAATGAAAAAGGCTATTTTTAATTTCTTGTTTTAGCTCAAACAAGATGAGTTTCCTTTCCTTACTACAGATAACGTCTATATTCCTAGGTTTTACACTATGTAATAGAATTACAGAAGGTTTTTTCCAACACTTTGTATTATAAAACACTGCGTGGGTTGGTTAAAATAATATCCATCCATCCATTTTCCTACACCCTTGTCCCTTTAATGGGGTCGGGAGGTGCTGGTGCCTATCTCCAGCTGGCGTTCCGGGCGAGGGGCGGGGTACGCCCTGGACAGGTCGCCAGTCTGTCGCAGGGCAACACAGAGACACACACAGGACAAACAACCATGCATCACACCTAGGGGCAATTTAGACAGACCAATTAACCTGACAGTCATGTTTTTGGACTGTGGGAGGAAACCGGAGTACCCGGAGAAAACCCACCATGCACAGGGAGAACATGCAAACTCCATGCAGAAAGGCCGAGGCTGGGAATCGAACCCAGAACCTTCTTGCTGCAAGGCAACAGCTCTACCAACTGCGCCACTGTGCAGGTTAAAATAATATTCAGACATTAAATAAAAATTGGAAATAATGGCCACCACCATATTTTACTATTTTTCCTTCCAGACGTACATCAGTTTTTAACAATGTATTTTAAAAAACAACTAATTTCATGGTTGTGTTGAATTAGCCTCAGATCAATGTTTGAGTGATTTACAGAGGGAAGCCATTTGTGTGATTGAAGTCACAAACAAAAAAGTGATGATCCACCTATAACACTGTATAATAATTAAACAGATAATACAAAATCCCTTTAACATGTAAGGGTTATCATTTGATTCCATACGTCACAAAATGCAAAATAGTTGTTTGTTACCTTCAAAAACATAAAAAAGTATTTCCTCTGACATGCAAACAATACTACTTTAAAAAAAGAAGCTAAATTCAGAATAAAGTCGTATTAAAATGCTGCAAACGGCCCATGAATGCTAACCTTGTAGACGTCGTGCAGTGGGATGATGGCATCAAAAAGCGTGTAGAGATCGTTGAGCAGGTCGACCACCTCGATGGGCTCACTGAGCGCCGAGATGGTTGTAAAACCCACGATGTCGCTGAAGTACAGCGTGACTACAGTGAAATGTTCCGGCTCCACAGGCTTGCCGAGCTTCAGCGCCTGGGCCACAGACCTGGAAGACGAACATGAAGACTGAAAGGCGAGCTTGACACACAACTCGGTTCTCAAACAACAATTTGCGTGTTTTTAAAACTTCAAGAAAATGTGACTAATTAGCTTCGCCATTCTTCACTGACCACTAAATTTAGCTATACTACAATCTAATCAGACTTAACTGAACACATTAATGATGTTTCTTCACATTAAAGAATGAATTTATTAGCTTTAAGATAATATTGGCATTTTAGCTGCTAAGTAGTTAGCGCAAGCTCGCGCAAGCCATTTTCTACATACACATTTTGACAAAAGAATTTGTCATAAATTCAACTTGTAGACGAGTTATGAGGCTATATTTATTTGTGTTAATTATCTTTGTCATTTTGTAGCAGTTTTAAAATTTAATTGAAATGTTATTTTAATTTTTGAGCCTTTGTATTTTGGTTTCCAAATTCAGATCTCTGTCAAGTCTTTTCAGACATGACAAGGCTGTCATCTTTACATTGAGTCATTCTATTTAAAATAAAAATAAAATTAATTTGACCCAATTTTTGTTATTATTTAGCCTTTATTTTACTACGATAAAAATGCCCATTGAGATTAAAAATCTCTTTTTCCAGGACGTCCTAGCCAAGAGGTAGCAACAAATACAACACAGAAAAATGCACAGTTAAAAGTCAATCTATAAAAAAACAGGCTCATAGAATCCGGCCTCAAGAATTTATAGTTTAAATTTAAAAGCATTAAAGAAATTGGGTTCAGTTGATCTAAAAGTTTCTTACATCGAGTTCCATGAAGAGGGAGCAGAGTGAACAAAATATTCCTTGTTTAGTAATCTGGGTTATGGATTATTCTAATGCTACATTTTAGTTGGCATTTATGTTTAGAAAGTAGTTACTTTTGCAGAGTCAAACCCTTAACCTATGCCTGTTAATTTGAGCCAAATGAATTAACACAACCCTCAGTCAGCAAAAATAATTCAGACATTTTTGGAGCATAATCATTTATATCAGGTATACATTTATAACACTATGTGGACTGTATTTTTTTTATTTTACGATTCTGTATTATCAGAATAGATATTATGTTCAATGACATGAAACACAAATGGGTCACGTCAGGGCAAAGAGAGCCTTGCCTGTCAGGACGTTTACGCATTTTTGCACAAAAAAATGTGCAAACCGAAGGTGGCAATAAGCTTGGCACAATAAAAAAAAACTGCATTGACATCAGGCACTTTGATGATGGAGCATTTGACTGTCTCTCTATGACTAAGCAGCATAATTTAATTTTTGTCACTTGGTAGTGAAAATGTTACCTCCTTTGCATCTGTTGCTAGTTGCCAGTTGCTAGTTGTCAACTGCAGTTTTGAGTATAGCATCATGTCTTTATAATGTTTCCATATGATGAATACTTACTTGGGCAACATCTGAGCCACCAGTTGATCTGTTTTCTGTCTCTCCAGCTCAAGCTCCTCTGTCCTCTCTCTGATGAGATCCTCCAAGTTGGAGGAGTATTGCTCCAACATCCGCAACATAGAGTCTATAATGTTAGTCTTCTTTCCTTTGTGCTTGAACTGTCATGAGAAGGTTGGTTCCCAGTAAGTTTCAGTTCATTATAGAATCCCAAATGAACATATTTCCAGATTTTTACCTGCTTGAAAATATCCTCAAAGGATGGTCTTTTCTCTGGATCTTCACTCCAGGCTTGTTTCATTAACTGAATTACTTCTACAGGGGCCTCCTCCACTGATATAATGGGGCGACACAGAGGTGGAGGGTCTTTAACCTTGTTGATAATCTCTGTCAACACAAAAAAACGAGCAAAATATTAGACACACACAACACAGAAGAAATTAAAGGAATAAGTTTTGTTTAAGAGTCCTTGCCTCATGCAAGGAGGATTTTTAGAAATACCTTAGATATATAAAATGACTTAGAATCTACCACCATCTTGCCTGACGTTACTCACCCTTGGGTGGCATATCCAGCATGCAGAAAGGCGAAGAGCGAGAGACAATCTCCTGCACAATGATGGAGAAACTGTAAACGTCACCAAAGAAAGTCCCTTTTCTCCTTAGACTTGAGTCTCGCAGCAGCTCCGGAGCCGACCAGAGCAAGTCTTTTTAATGGACAAAAACGCACAATAGATAAGCAAATAGTCATGCATAAATAAACAAAGAAAAATTTTTTATTCCAAACTTGCAGGTGTTCTCACCCTCAGGTTTTTCCTCATTGGTGTCTATGGTTTGTACAATCAAAATTTCATTAAACCCATAATCTGTCACTTTCAGCACAAAGCGCCCATCCACCACACAGTTGCGGGATTTGAGCCGCCCATGAATGATGTTGCGATGATGCAGGTACTTCATTCCCTGATGGAAGTAAAAAAAAAATTACATGCAATGAGACAACCTGATCATGTGTAAAATAAAACAGAGAGAAGTTTTTCTTACCCTGATCAGATCCATTAACAAGGAAGACTTGAACATCCAGTCAAGACGCACTTCTTCGTTGCCCAGCAAATCCTCCAGACTTCCCCTGCTGCAGTGCTCAGTAACAATGCCAAAGATCCCAGAGTCAAAGAAGAGTCCCAGGAAAAGATTTAGGTTCTCATGCCTCATTTCCCTTAGCTGGAAGGGCAAAAAAAGCAAAACTTTTTCAATGTTTTACAAAACCACTATGCTCTTATGACCAAAACGTATTTAGTATTGTTGTTAAATTAATTGGTTTATCAAAGACAGAGTTTCCACCACAATGAACACAAGGAATCCCAAGTTCAACCATTTTGAAATGTGAATACAAATAAAACTTTTTCAGTTTGCCATAATTTTATGTATAAAGAAATAAAATATCAAGGCATCTTCCATTTAAACATGCAATTTAACCTTGTATATCATCATTATTCTAAAATCTAAACTTCCAAAAGGAAAAAAACCCCTGAAAAGTTGCCATAATTTGGGAGTTCATGTGAAAAAGTCAAAGATTTCTCATTTTAACTTCTGCCAAGGCCAATGTGCCTACCTGGCAAAAACAGAAAACTTTCTTCTGCCAAAGGCTGAAAGAACAAGAACAAAGTTCTTTCTGGCCAGGACATTTTCTTGGACACCTTGGAAGCCCTCATATATCGCTCCTACTGAAGCACACCACCTTCATATTTCTCTGACACCACATTATAGAAAAAGGCTCTGCCCAGAATGTGTCATGACAAAACTTCAAGAACTCACTTACTTTCACAAAGACTACCTCTGTGCTGCCATTCACACTAGAAACTGTTCCTGAGGGACATTTCTTCAACCAAACCCAGTCACCCTGTAAGATAAAGTAAACATTTTTTACATATCAGAGTGTCCAGATAGATCTAAAAGTGGGAAACATATCCATTGCATCTGGTGTGCTGTGATTTTCTTACCTCAAACACAGCAACGTTTGAACTGTCAGGAGTAGAGGCTAGGTAGCTACGGCCAGACACAGAGTGGTGAGGTGTCTTCATGTCGCCTTGGCTTTTCATGATACTTTCATCATTTAGCTTCTGTTCACAGAGAGGATAAAAAGGTAATGCCGGAGCAAATCATTTGGAAATGCAAAGAGGTGTCAGTTTTGATCCACTGGTGGTTCAGTGAAACTGACCCGTTTGCTGACTTGAGTGTTGATAAAAACCAGATCATCAAGAGTCAGGATCACCTTCGATGAGCCACCGTTTCCATTACTCCCAAAGTTGAACCCAACTTTGCCTTGTTTCCTGTGCACAAAAACATCATGTATAATTGAGAACAAAAACTGAGCAAGCTGAGATGTAATTTTCCTTCTTTGCTATACCTACTTCAAGTGAAGAAAGACATTTATTGCACCTCCCACCAAAGAAATTAGCAACAGGAATAGAAAAAATAATGTGATTATATCCATCCCTTTGGAAAGAAGAAAAAGAACAAACATTTGAGTAAATTACCACATTTATTACATCAGTGTATCGATGCTGGTATGCTAACACACTGACCTCCAGTGCAAGCAAAGTATGAGCTAAACCAGCAACTTGAATCTGTGTAGGGAGTGCTGCCTGCAAAGTGAATTGAGCGACCAAGATATTTCAAGCCTCCTGTCTTGCCGTCTGTGTGACTACCATGAAGAAAATGTGTGGAGTAGAGCGAGGTGCCCATGCCGCTGTAGTCCAGCACTACAAAGCCAGCCTGCATCCCTTCACCGTTTCTTCCTGCCAGCAGCTGCTGATTGAATCCTTCAAATTCAAAGCCTCCCTCACTCTCTCCCAGGACGGCACCTGATACCCAATGGCCTCCACTTGTGCGGGCTTGCTCAGCAGCCATAGCAGTATAGTACATCATGTTATAAATGGTGCCAAAGAATGGAGAAACCTAACAAAGGGCAGTCAAGACAATACATTTTAGGAAGAATGCATTAACTTTGGTTTCTCACTTTCAATAATTAGATTCCTCAACAAGTCTTACCTGTTCTGGTGGAGTACTGCTACGTACTTCATAGGTGTTTTGAGCCTCTCTGAAGGCCTCATAGAAATTGCGTTCCCCAGACTCCATGGTGATGGTGAGAACTCCATCATAGGCTTTTCGGAGCTTGGTATCATTTCCTAGCATGTAGTAGTTTGCGTCTTTGTATGGTAGGGAATACAGAAGTGTGTCATAGGTAATAAAAACATAGCCACGATCTATCATTCGCATAGCTAAGGCTGTTGTCAGGAGCTGGTACTGGGCTTGGCCACCAATCAGGACAGAGGGCATGCACATGATGATCACTGCAAAAAGATTAACAAAGCAAGTTTGCACAGTTTGCATGGGCTTAAGTTCTTGACTTCTGAGTAAAGTGCATCTTACCTCTAACTCGATCTGCTTCCCTCACTCTTGTCAGAGCTCTCCGAGGCCCATCCTTATCGCTCTCCATTGTGATTACAGGGTTGACAGGCAGGCCAAGAGCCCTGAGTGAAGTGGCTAACTCCTGGCCTGTGGCTTCCCAAATATCAGTTTCTTCTGAGATGATTGCCACATGAGCCCATCGAAAATACCTTAGCACTGTAAAAATTACATGGGCGGACAATGGGAGTGGTCTTAGGAAGGTAGGGTATGTGTCTCCTGTGTTCATGTTGGGTTTGAGACAACCCCAAGACAGAATCCCAACATCCCACTCTTTTGCATACAAAGCAGCGGAGGAGCAGTAGCCTGGGTTAGCAGGACCCAAGAATGCAGCACCGTAACCTTCTAGATCAGCAAAGCGAACAAGGGCACGAGTTGACTTGCAGTCCTCATTAATCAATGTGTAGTCATACCAGTAGCCTTTGTTAAGGTAGGGGTTCTTGTTTATACGGCTGGTGGCAAGGCGGGCTGCCAAGTCAGGGAGAGCCTTAGAGTATAAGATGTCACATGTCCAAGGTCCAACCAGGGCCACCTTGAAAGTGGTTCCCCATGCTTGACAAGGAAATAATGAGATCATGAGTAATAGGAGATAAAACCAGTTCCCCCTTGATCTTCTGGTTTGCTGCACTGGGGATGATGGCAACTGTGGTGTTGATGACAAGGATTTTGATGACAGTGATAATGGTGCTGATGATAGCTGAAACTTTCTACAGCCAGCAAAACTATTTGTAATCACCGTCCATATATGCCTCTTTCTTATCACTTTAACTGAGTGGTGCCTCCATCGTGGGTGGTAGGCAAGGTTGTGCAGACATCGAGGGTCTCTCTGATTTGTCATTTTCACATCCAGCTTCAATGACACCTCAGACACAGAAGGTGAACTGAGAGTTTACAATGGTAGGTGAGATTTTCTTTGGTTTTGGGATTGCTTCCCTTGGCACTCTGCAGGCCTCTAGTCCAAAGGTGGACAGGCGGCAAGAAGACTCCAAGACATCACTGCCTCCAGGAGACAAGAACGAAAATATATTAGGAGGAGGCATAAGACACATTTCATAATTCTGTTTGAACTGAAAACTTGTTTTGATTTAATCTTTATAAATCAGAGATGAACCTTGAAAATCCTTTGACAAGATTCCATTATGAGTCCTATCAGCATCGTTATGGCCTCACAGCGGAGGACGCGCTGCCTGTGCTGCCCCTTGGAGAATTACTAGCATGTGTGTAAGAAGCTCATTAGCTTTGCCAGAGCTAATTCCAGGTAACCATCAGCTAAATCTGGATCCTGTTCTTTAACCTGCTATATGCTATGCTATCTCCTTTGCCTGTGATTTGGTCTTTTCAAGGTTTTTGCACCATCTTATCCAGTCATACATGTTATACTTCTATGTAATCTGGTAAAAATGAAGGATTCCTTTTCTGAAAATAGTGTGATGGAATTTGAACTGGACTTACACTATATTAAATGAAATCCCTTTTCAACTTTATACCTAAACAGAAATTGCTGAATCATACTCGTCTCCTGAACCATGTCTGTTGCTGATATAGATGTGTAATTTACATCTACAAACTCAGAATTTAAAAACTTTTTTCCAAAATATGTAATTAACAAAGTTTTTAAAGTTATTTATACTGACAACACTGTAACAAGGTGCTGTTGAATATCAAACGCTTTCAAATTAAACCTATTTAAAGTGTAGCGAGCACCGACAGGCCTAAGCAATGGTACAGAAAATAAAGAATTGTTCACCTGTACATAGCATATGCCAAATTAATGGAGATCTTACCTGGAGTAGTTTTCAACACGGGAGCCATGTCAGGGTTTGAGTCTGTCGTTAAATAGCACCATCCAAATTCCAGGTGAATTAAGCGTACTCAGGATAAGATTATCTTTTGTCTTGCATTGTGAAAAATAAATCCTAAACTCAGGTGAGGTACAAAACAAAAATAGAAAAAAAAGAACCACCTGGAAGTTTATATATTTTTTTGTCCAAGTTATTAGATGCAGGTTGAATAAAAAAACTTCCAAATTCCAGGGTGGTGGTCTTCTTGGTTTAGTTGTTGCTGTCCCTGTTTTGGACTGGGACCCACCCCAAACCACAGGTACATGAGAAGAGGTGCAACCCGGTTCCAGAGTTTGGACTGGTAAAAATAGATTAGCTTGATGGGCTGAGGGCTTGAGAGAGGGAATAAGTAAAGGGAAGGAAAAAAGTGGGAAGGGCTGACAAGCTTTGACTTCTCAACCTTCTTTAGCTTTTAATCCATGCTAGTGTGGGAAGCATGTGTGTGGGGGAAGCATAGTGGCAGGGAGGATCACCAGGAGAAGAAGGTGAAAGTAGAAGCACACTCACTGTTTCTCACGTGCTGATTTATCCAAGCAACTGTTGCATAGAGTGCACTTATACATGACTTCTAGATAACTGGAAACTTAAATCCTGTTTAAACAAGGATTGTTTGTGTGAAAAAACAGAAACGTTTAGTGATTTGCAGTTCAGGCCTGTTTAAAATCAAGGACAAATGACACAATCTAGAGGTTTACAACACAACATGAAAGTAAGTTCGTGGAAAATTTTATCCCATATTCTGATCTGACACTGAAGATATGGAGACACGCCAGAAAGGTTGGGGATAAAATATTAAAAGAGACTAAAAAGAAATATTCCAATCTTTGAAGATCTCACAGAGTGCTATTCCATTCATCACCTTTAAAATTGAAAGAATACAGCAGAATTATGAATCTACCAAGACATCACGTACTCTACAAAGCTGATCTTGTGTAATAGCGACAAGTACAAAGCGAATGTTAACAAAGCCATACGAGATCTTGTTTGACAATCACCACAAGCTGTTGTGGTTGTGGGAATATGGTACAAGTCAGATACGCATCAAAAGAGTGCAAAGGATGAGGTTCGGATAAGGATTGACTGGAGGATTAAAGATGGATATGTGGTGCTGGAACTGAGGAGTGAAGCATGAAATTATACAAGTCAAAAAGCATGAATTTCTAAGCCTGATAACATGGGGCTATACTACGATGTGAGCTAAGGAAAATCAGTCAACAATTTTCAGGGAACAAGATCAACTTTGAGCCCCGACAAAGTGACCCTCCATTCTTTTGGTCCTATAGGAACAAGGGAGATGGCAGAATCTCAACACTTTTGGAAAATCTTCCCTGTTTTAGCCTCAATTACAACTCAACCTTAAAATTACATATTTCTCTAGGTTTCAACTGGTCAGATTCTGAAATTAGTTTGAAATGAATACCCAAGTGTGTGGAAGCTGGAGTTTGGTAAAGAAAGTATTTAATGGTATTTAACTGAATGTCCAAGGGCACCGACAACAACCACACCAGGTGACAATGGAAAACACAGAGAACAACAGGTAAGTCCATCTCCAAAGAACATTGATCAAAGAAATAGCAAAGTATTGTACATGCTGTACAGTAGTTCCTCTGTATTCACAGCATTTAGGAACCACAACCGCCTCCAAATCTGAGAATACTTGAAGCCTTCTCTAAAAATACTTACCGCTGCTTGATTTCACAGTACAATACTTTTTGTTCAAAAGCCAACAGGTGCCACACATACTGTGTATGGTACAGTGGAAGCCATCTTAGCACTACTGCAGAAGCTAATATCTATAGTCTTTCTTATCTCTGCTCTTGGGAATACAGCCAATCAACACAAAGTGCCTCTCCTGGATTGGCACCAGCCAATAGCATGTCAAGTAGCATTGTGACTGTGTTTCAGCTTCCCAAGCTTCATTTTCTTTTGAAAATTACAGATATGCTGCACAGGAAAACACTTGAAAACACATATTTACTGTGAGTAATTAGAAATTACATTTCTCAGAAAAATGTGTGAAAAGTTGAATTTGCCCAAACTGAACCATGACAGTAGGTGGGGGTCCACAGTACATATGCAGGGAAGGTGACAATTACCGAATGGAAGCAACTTTGAAGCAGAAAACTGAGTGTTTCTGTCCTTTTCCATTTTATGGAAGATTTCTGAATATAAATGAAGCAACGATTAAAATGATTAACAGCCATCCAGTAAGAAAGTCTAAGAACAGAAATCATAAGAATGTTCAGAAAAGAAGCAACCAAAGTACAACTAATCATGGCAAAAGATTTTTGTTCATAGCCTTCCATCCAACCTGTCTGTGTTGAATCTGTACAATGATGCTCATGAGGCAAAAGAAGTATGCAAGCTGGAGAAAACGGCTGAAAATATTTGGCGTGCTAATTGTGATAAACAGGAAGTTGCTTCTTTGATCAGCTAAAAGAAACAACAAAAACTGTTTAAAATGAGAAAGCTGATGGGAAATAATGCTCAAACATGCACCCTCAATGACCTCTTTATGAAGGCTGGTTGCGGCATATGTGAGGTAAGCGCTGTTCTCATTTGTCCTGTCTTGCACATCCACAGAAGACTTGTTAAAGTAATCAGATTAGTCAGGCGAGGCCTTGCTAAACTGGTCGGCTGCACGCAAGCCTCTTAGTGACATGGCTGACAGCACTGTTAGAGATCACTCCTAAAGCAAGGTCGGACATACAGCCAGCTCAGCAGAGGCAGCATCACTTCACCATACTGTCAAGAGGTGATCAGCTCCTACTGTTCATTGTGAGGCAGTAGATGTGAGGCCACTTGCTTGCAAAATCAGTAATAAGACATTTTGTACAACGCTCAAAAAAATACATACTGCCTCAACTAAAAGCATTCATCTACCTTACTTAATACTTCACTTGAGAGGGTTTGTGAGAGGAACAACAAAGAAACAAAAGTCTTTTCCATTGATCAAACTTAATTATTCAAGTGATTTAATCTGGCAAGACTCTCCCAATGACATCACTCCCTCCTTCCAGGATCACAGGATCAACAGAGTGTAGGAAAGCTAGGAGTCTTCACTGAAAGTCATACCAGAGTGTAATTTAGGAAAGGTAATCCTGAGCAGCCTGTGGGGAGACCTTTATGTCCGCCCTCACTGGCTGCAGAGAGCTGCGAGCGCATGTTGCCTCTCCAGGATGAATCCTAGAGGATCACATACAGTACACGGTGGATTTTCACCTTCAGATTTTTCTTTGGAAATACGAATATAACACTTTTTTTTTCATTATTAAAAGAAAATCCTCTACAAGTTTTACTGGTGAGAGTATCGCAAAAGCAGCTTTACTTTACCTGTGTGAGTTTTTGCAAACAGACACTTTGATGCATCTTAGTCGTTTCAGAGGTTTGGGTCATATTGACTGTATGCTGCCACCTTTTGAGCGAGTAGTGCAAGTGCAACGCGATTCTTTTCAAACCAAAGAGGCCGAGAAGATTCACTGACACCATACGGACAGGTTTAAATGAGTAACCCTTATATAGCAGATTATCTGTTCAAGTTATTTATTTTGGGCACTTAGACAAAAGATATAAACACCAACAGACAGCAAATGCACAACAATAATTTTAATGAAGGGTCTAAATAGATGAACAGAGGAAAAACATTTTGGCCAAGATGTTGTTTCAACCACTCAACTCTTTATCTGACTGTAACAGACAAGATCTTACCCTGCTATGCAAAAGTATTAAAATCCTCCCTTTCTCCTATTTTGCTGTATTACAGCATCAAACTTCAGTGTATTTTACTAGAATTTGTGATAGACCAACACAAGGTGAAAATTAATAATTGGGGTGTGAAAGAGAAAGCGCACAGCATCTTCCCATCATTTGGGCTACAGGTCTACAATTGTACACTCTGCACTATCACCATTGTTGTCAGTCTGTCATCTAATCAGAGGCAGTATCAGTTTTCCAATGTACAAACAGTTCCTTTTAAATGAAAGAGGACTGTCTCTCCTTAAACAAACAGCTGACACGTTGTGACTGATATTTCATAAAAGTCTGGAAAGAGTGGTGTAGATATTTGTTTTACCACTTTACTCTGATTAATAAAGAGGAAAGAAAAGAAGAAGGGCCACCAAAGTCGAGGATCTTGAGGGATTTGTGCACAGCCAACAAATGTAACTCACAGTGACCTTCAAGTATGAAACCTGCCTTGGCCAACTTAATACAACTCATATTAGCAAAAGCAGTTTGTCCTAGAGTTGTTCTGCTTCATCATCCACATGTGCAGTTCATGTAGGACCATTAGCCATCACACATTCCCATTTTTATGCCCACAATCCATTCATTCACTTGTGACCCATATAAAAAGCTTAGCTGGGAGGATCTGTTACCTGATAAAATGCAGAGAAATGTGCCTGCAGCTCAGGGAGAGAATGAAAATGGATATAATCATCCCCACTGATTAGGGAACAAGAGTCAGTGGATTTCAGAGGATAAAAGAGGAAATAAAAACATAAATAAATATGACCTGGAGAGGCTCTATCTCAGTGAGATAACAAATGGTGAATTTGAATCGGATTTTGACCTACATTACTTTGTTGACATTATGCAGATGCAGGGTGGGGGAAAAAAAACCTGATTAGTTATTCAAAACCAGGTCAGTGTTACATGCATTCCAGTAAACAATAGCAGTTTATCCTGAAGGACTTCAACCAGTTGATTGGCAAATTATGCCATGGAAATTCAGGTTCCTACAAAATGTCCACCTGAGAAAATCCAACAAATGATTAGTGTCCAGTGCACCACAATGCAGCCAAGTGAAGTAAATAATACAAATAACATGTAAGATGTCACAAAGTTTGAGTACAACTAAAGAACTTTAACTGTTTAACTGAATATAAGAGTCTGAAAATGTGCAAAACTATTAATGCTCCAATGTTAAACAGATGACTGATATTTTTAAGATTATTTGTTGGCGACAAGTTTTTATTTTTGCATGAATTCTTTCCAATGCCGTCCTGTTTTTTGGTCGAGTGAATCTGTTTCATTGTTGAATCTGGCAGAATTTTTTTATTTTCAAGAGGAAAGTTTCCCAGTTTCAACTACAATAAATAAACATAACTCAGGGGAAAAGGTAACATGCCTATTTTAAATTTCTTACACAATATAAATCATACTTTAAATGAGCTGGCTCTTGTCAAAACAAATAATACTATTGTTATTATGATAAATTATTATTAGCAATAATAATTTTGTGTCCCTTTTTATTTTGGTCATGTGCAGGTACATTTTGTAGTTTGTGTGGAGTTTGCTACTTCAAAGTATCTGAAAGTAATGAACGCTGTTTCTGCTTTTGATGACACAAGTCTTTTTTGTGTTGGTCTCGACTGGAGGACAAGTTTGTTTACAGAGACTCCATAATTTATCTTAGTAGTTTCTTTCTGTTTTTTTGTTTTTTCATTTCAGATATTTAAAATGTCTTCCAGTTCCACAAAGTTTATTGCTGTTTAAGAATATGTACTCGCATTATTATTATGCCATCAGTGTTATATTACTTGAAAATAGTCTTAAAGCAACATTATCACTTATCTGGAAGAATTTATTGTCCATCAAAATGTGTTATCGTGACAGGCCTGATTATGTGTATCAATTGTATTTAGGGGAAGCTATTATTTCCTCAAAACAAAAATGATGGCATGATTCATTGGACAAACAGAGTTCGATGATAACCAGCATTTTCTCATCATTTGGGCTACTGGAATTGTACAATCTATGCACTATCACCATTTTTGTCACTTTGTCAATTAATCAGAGGCAGTATCAGTTTGTCAACGTACAAACAGTCCCTTTGTTTCTGTTTTCCTTCTTTTGGTTCAATGTTATGTTGGCTCTTGTGGCCTTTATTTCGCAGAAGGTGGATTATGAAGAGGTGGAAGATGCGACCGTGTCAAGGACTATGGCCTAGTCGCCACTGCCACAAACCAAACATTTGCTTTAAATGAAATAGTA
Source organism: Poecilia picta (assembly GCA_033032245.1). NCBI lineage: Eukaryota > Metazoa > Chordata > Actinopteri > Cyprinodontiformes > Poeciliidae > Poecilia > Poecilia picta. Next base: position 17,883,527 of record CM065366.1, on the reverse strand, counting down.
GTATTGTTTCTACTGAAATAAACAGCTGACATATTGTCACTGTGATAGGTTGAAGACCAATTACTTTTTCTCCAGTGCAGTTCAGGGGTATTCTGTAATTGCAAAGAATTGAAAATGTTTAGAATACATATTAATTAATGTTTTATATACGCCTATAAATAATTTAAATGTAATTTATGTTGCACTAATATTTGTATCGTTTTTATTTGAGGGACTTGAAATCCATACAGCAGGAATCAGTTAGCCTTAGTTTACGGGACTGACCTGTAGTACCACATCCACCACTAGGGGGCTTTTGCGCTAGAGAAGTAACATGAAACCACTACGGTGATTCTTTTTTACAGGTAATGGAAATCGAAAGGTTTTATGCTACTCTCCTTTATATTGTAAAATACATTTTATAGATAATCCTTTATCATTTTTGTAAACTTTAAAAGCAGTTTTTAGTTTTATGAGTTGTCTGATGCAGCTCTTTTGTGCGTTTGCAGTGTGTTGGGTGATTTCCATTGGACTAACGGCAGAAGCTGAAAAAAACCGTTTGTTGTAGCTACTTTTTTATGTTGTGAGGTAGGCGTTTAACTATATTTTCTCATTTTCGCTTATTAATTGGCTTTTGAAGGTGATCATTTTTATGTTTGTGAACTCTAGAAAAGTTTTTCTCCTTTTTCATGAGTATTTAGGCATAATGTGTCTGTGCGTCAGTTGTGTGCGTTGGTTGGGTGATGGCCGTTGGACTAACGGCAAAGCTTGGGAACCTGTGTTATTTTACTAGTCAGAAATATATCAAAACACTGATATTTGGCAGTTTATTATCATTATTTATTTGTTAGTTTTATTCTCCACTGTATGGTACTGAGAACATGTGTTGTGGTGTTTTATTTATCATATACAACTGATGAGAGAGAAGCAACCTAGAATCACTTCCTGGATTCTTTTGTCATTTTCACAGGGTGTAACTTAGCAGCAGCAGTTTTTAAAAAAAATAACATCTGTGTAATTGTCTTGATTTCTGGTTTTGCTTGGGCCTCTCGTGATGCAACCAGTGCCAGTGCAGTGAGGACATATATAATTAGCTCATTCTAATTATTAACACTATCAGGTACAATTCAGCAGGTAGAAACTGCTCTGTAATTTAGAATCTCAGTTTGGTTGGTTAAAGTCAGAGGATGCGCCTGGGCCAAGTTTACTTCTCAGAACCATTTTTTTTGTGTGTGGTTCTGCATTCAGCATATTAATTATCAACCCTCTGCAGCAATCTCCTGGAAAACAGCTTGGGGTGGGGCTGGGGGTGGAGAAACGTGGGGAGGAGCACAAACTAAGTATCTCCATTTCTTCTGTTAAAAGGGAGAAAACCTCATCTAAACTTCCACGTTCTCCTGAAAATGCTGCTTGCTCTGGACTTCCCCACAAGGCATTTGTGATTGATGTTCTGGCAGTCTTAGGAGGTTTAACTTTGTCTCTCAACCTGCTGAAATTCACCTGGAAATGTTGCTGTGGATTCAGAGTGTATGTCTTATCGTCGTTTTGTCAGGCGAACCTGCAGGCATACGGACAATGGGCAGGTAAAGTATGAGGAAATCCATTATGCACAAAAAAATAATAATATTTCAAACATTTTTGAAATATTTATTTTCATTCGTTTTGATCAGACAATAAAAAGTAAAAAACAGAAAAAAATATAGATGTACAATAAAATTATCATGCAAACCTTACTTGTGATTTAGATAGTTTGAAATGGAGCAAGTTCTTTGGATTTCCCTGCCTCTCTTATTATCATTAACATGTAATAATTAAAATCTCCACAACAGAAAAACTCTTAAAGTACTTCCACAATGAGGGATATTTAAAATGCCATTCTCATCACACAATGTGTAATTACTTACACAGGACTAATGTCAATAATAGCATTTTTGGTGTTTGAGACACCCAACTTGTTTCTATGCTGTATAAAGTTGACTTTTCTCTATTCATTTCTTCATGCAGTTGTAACTGGTGCCACGTCTGGCATTGGTAAAGCTTATGCCTCTGAGGTGAGTTTGCATCTTTATTTCAGAAAAATTAGATTTCAGGTTTGATGTATTGATTCAAATATCATTTAAAACTCTGGTTACATTTTTGTGTGATGTAATTTAAGACAGAATCTGTCTGAGCTTCAGCATCTTCACCATCTGTCTGCATGTCTTCCTGCAGTTGGCACGTCGGGGTCTGGATGTTGTTTTAATAGGAAGGTCTGAAGAGAGGCTTCAAAGGGTTTCCCAAAGAATCAGTGAGTCAGGCAGAGATGATGGAGATGTCCTCTAATGATGTCGTCATAGCGAATAAACTCATGAAATTTCTCTTAAAGCTGAAACGGTTAACACACATGTACTGTCTGCCTCAGAAAACAAGTACGGACGAAACACTCACACCATCAGTGTGGACTTCACAGAGGGTGGCAGCATCTACCCAACCATAGGTCGGGAGCTCCAGGGCCTGCAGATTGGAATTCTGGGTAAAATAGAAAAAAACACAATTAAAAGTTCTTATTTATAAGCAGTTCATGTTTAACATTAAAAACATTTCTGTGTTTTGCTCTTTTGAAGTTTTCCTGCTTAAACAAAATCTCCTCCAACTGTTAAAAACAATCGTTATGTTTCATTATTTATCTTATAAGTGCTGTCTTTTATTTACTAAAATGAGACACAAGTAGTGTTAACTAATGAAAGTTTGTGTATCTTGAACCGCACAGTTAACAACGTTGGAATAATCACCACTGATCATTTTGCCTATTTTCTGGAAACAGCAAATCCCAGAAAGGTGATCCATCAGAAATATCCCTTTCTTATGACCAAACACTGGATGATTTAAACTAACTGAGGCTATTGTGTATTTTCTAACATTATTTATAATTATTTTGAACAGAAAATCACAGACGTCATCAATTGTAACATACTCTCTGTACCCCAGGTAAGACTTTTGTGTTAACATTTCATATCTTCATTTATATTCACTTGTACACCCTCCACCTATAAATACATAGATTTTATATTGTCGCAATGCAGATGACCAAACTGATTCTTCCTCAAATGGTGCTCAGGTATCCATAGACACATCAATAATATGCAACAATAGATTGACCAGATCTATAAACATTTTGGTTTTGTCTCATTCCCAGAGGCAAAGGATTAATCATCAATATCTCCTCTGAAATGGGTCTCCGTCCACATCCACTGGTGGCTCTTTATTCGGCCACCAAGGTCTGGTGTTTATTTTCACACATTCATTCAAACCCATCATAACCTGCTCACTCAATGGCTCTTAATGTTATGTATGCTTTGTTGCAGACTTTTGTGATACATTTCTCCCAGTGTTTACATGCTGAGTACAAGTCAGTGGGGATCACAGTCCAGGTAACTCACACCTGCCCTCTCTGAAACAGCACTAGTCTTAACGATACATTTAATTTATGACTGAAATATGTTGACTTTTCAATTTACTTGGTTTCTTTATAAATTGAAAGAAGCGCTGATTAACATTTTTCACCTCATTTTTTAGTTAATGAGATTACACTGGATGACAAATGAATTTGCGATACTATATTAACACATAAGATTACATGACTTGGAAAACAAAAAATAATGGATCCAGTACAAGTAGCGGTGAATAACATCTGCATTGAACAAATACATGAGAACAAATTCCTTTGTATTATGTTAGATCATAATGTGCTCTGGACGCCTCACTTGAAGCGTGTAAAAGCAAAAAGAGCAAAAAAAAGTTTTGCAGTTTTGGCAAAAACAAAGCATTTGATGAACCAGGCATGCTTAAAATTATACTTTTCAGTGGTGTCTTCATATTTGAATTACTGTGTGGACATTTGGGGAAATACTTAAAAAACTCTTTACACCCACTTTGCATAATGCAAAAAAAAAAGAAAATAAGCTGTATACTCTATAATCCCTATAATTTAATAATTATAGGGATGATTATTAAAATGGGATATTTAGACCATACAAACTCATTACTTTTTGAATTAGACATAGTATATGTCTAATAATACACAGAGCAAGAAATAATCACTTATCAGAAAACATTAGAATACGTTTTAGAAAGCAAAAAGCACACATACCAATGAGAAGCATGGGCATTACAGTCTGTGGAGTGAATTTGTGGAACAATTTGGATGAGGACTTGGAATATTGTATAAATATAAAGCAGTTTAGAAAATTATATAAAATATCTTTATTGCAAGAGCTGTTGCCTTGCAGCAAGAAGGTTCTGGGTTCGATTCCCGGCCCCGGCCTTTCTGCATGGAGTTTGCATGTTCTCCCTGTGCATGGTGGGTTTTCTCCGGGTACTCCGGTTTCCTCCCACAGTCCAAAAACATGACTGTCAGGTTAATTGGTCTGTCTAAATTGCCCCTAGGTGTGCATGGTTGTTTGTCCTGTGTGTCTCTGTGTTGCCCTGCGACAGACTGGCGACCTGTCCAGGGCGAACCCCGCCCCTCGCCCGGAACGCCAGCTGGAGATAGGCACCAGCACCTCCCGACCCCATCAAGGGACAAGGGTGTAAGAAAATGGATGGATGGATGGATCTTTATTGCAATTCTACATGGATGACACAGAAATATAAGAATACATCGATTTTCTTTTTCTGGGATAAACATAAACCAAGGTTAATTTGTCATTCAACTGAAAATGCATATTAGTTCTCTGGTGGAGAAGAATTTCCCATAAAAGTTACTTCAACTAAAGGTCATCACAACGTTTCTATAAACAAATTATTCTAAATTTTAGATTTGTTATCTTGTTTTAAACCAAGGATAATTTGTCAGTAAATTATACAAATAAGCATGTTTTAAAATGAACCTTGACCTTTGTTGTTATCTAATTTCAATGTCGCTGTTTCCTCAGTGTGTGACCCCATTCATGGTGTCCACCAACATGACAAAAAACGTAAAAGTCAACTTGTTTGTGAAGAGTGCTCAAGAGTTTGTCCATGATGCTTTGAACACTGTGGGCCACTCCACCTTCACCAGCGGCTGTCTGTCCCATGCACTGCAGGTCAGAGCTGCAACAAGCCACTATCTGCTCCAACGTTTCAAACTGTCTCCTTCCTCATCTCCACTTCTCTCTGCTTGAACAAAATCCTACAGAGCGTGGCTTTCTCCATTCTCGTGCCGGACTGGCTGCGGATGTCAACGTTTCTCATCCGGTGGCTGAGAAAAAGTGGGAATATACTATGCGATCCGAAAAATATGCCTCAGGAAAATGAGTGTCTCACTGGAAATAAAAATGAGTAAATTTTTTATGTTGACTGAAATGATTTCTGACTTTTTTGTTGCCAAATGCAGGCATTGTAAGAAGCCCCCGTATTTACAACAGAAAATATGTAAAAATAGATCACATTTATTTATTTACCGATCAGGTTTGTGTTTTTTATGTCTCATTCATGAGAGTTGAGCCCTAGGAGAAAAGCTAAATTTACCTTCCTCCAGTATTATTATTATTACAGTAGCATAACTCTGCAATGCTACAGTTACAAAAAATTATTGAAAACAGCATGTGAATCATGCAACAAACAACATTAGATTACTGACAGATTGATGTTTATGTTCCACAGAGAGAGAAAAAAAGCACTTTTAAGTCAACAACTAAAAAATATATATAAATGTCAGCCTATTTAAAGGTATGCCCATGTGCTGTACGGCATCTCCACTGGCGGTACAGTGGTCATGAAAGCAGCTTTGGATTATGCTGGACTTGATAAAACACTAGCAGTGTATAGTAACTTAAATCAGCTCTCACCGTAGAAACTTCAGCTACTTGGGTTCTATAAATCTCCACTTATAAATAAAATAACATTTTTAGAAAATTACACCACATGTTGGAATCTATCAGACTAATTCAGAAACACATAAAAAATAAGTTCCTCAATCATGTGTAAATTAAAACAGAGGCATTAGAATATTCAGAAAACTCCAAGAAAAATTTATAAAAGTCAAGAAAACAGCAAGAAACTGCAATTAACATCAGCTGATTTAGTAATAAGTGATGTGAAAGAGATTCTGATTTCAGAGGCGTCACAAAAAAAAGCTTTTCATGATGGCTAAAAATAACATCTCTGAACAGCTTCACAATTTTACTGCTGCAGAACATCCTGGTGAGATCCAGGTGTTTCCAAACTCCTGAAAGCTTACCTGAGTTCCTCAGGGGACAAAGTTTAAGAATGGGAAAAATCAGTATTTCACCTTAAACCAAACACGAACAGGTGCTGCTCACAAAATTTCAGAAAATGGAGTCATCAAAAGAACAATCAGAAGAGCTTCAGAAGGATCTGGAGCTAACATGTAAGCTTCCCCACCCAAGAAAGCAACAACTTATGGATTCACTGACAAGCAGCTCTACCCGCATTTATTCTTAAAATTAAAGTCTCGCTTGCATGAACTGGCTTGTCATACCTAAAAAAAATTATACATGTACTCAACCAGTGAGGAGTTAAAAGGTAAAAAACACATATATTCACACATACATGTTTTGGTAGCGATGGGAGTGTGAGTGTAGTCATTTCCTCAAAACAAAAATGACATGATTTATCAGACAGAGTTTGTTGATAACCATCATCTTCCCATCATTTGGGCTACAGGACTGGAATTGTACACTCTGTACTATCACCACTGTTGTCACTCTGTCATTTAATCAGAGGCAGTATCAGCTTGTCAACGAACAAACATTCCCTTTAAATGTTTCTTCTTAAGCAAACAACTGACACATTATGTAACTGTGATAGGTTGAAGACTAACTGTTTCTCCAAATGCATCTCTGTGATATTCTATGTAATTACTCGTGTGATTTTATAGCATTAAAAGGGTTTAAAATTAATATTAATTCATTAATATTAATTCACATATTTAAGTCTAGAAACTATTTAAATGCAACTTATGCTGAAATAATATTTGTTATGTTTTAATAAACAAGTTGAAATCGACCGGTAGTGCCACATCCACCACTAGGGGGCTTTAGCGATATCCTCTCATTCCATTGAACTGTTGACGAGAAAGAAGCAACCTAAAATCACGGTGATTCTTTTACACGTTACACAGGTAATGTTTGTCGAAACGTTCTATATTTGTATCCTTTATATTGTAAAGACATTTTATAGATAACAATTTATTATTTTCTGTAAACTTTAAAAGTATATTTTAAGTTTTATGGTGCAGCTTTCCTGTTGTCTGTGGTGTGCCGGGTGATTGCCGTTGGACTAACGGCAGAAGCTATAAAGGTGTTTGTTGTCCTTCTTATGAGGAAACATGATGTGACGTAGATTTTTAACTATATCTTCTTATTTTGGTTTATTAACTGGCCTTTGTAGGTGATAATTGTTTTATGTTTGAGAACTTTAGGAATGTTACTCTCATTTGCGTCGGTTTGTGTTTTTGTGACCGTTGGACTAACGGCAAAGGCTGGGAACCTTTATTGGGGTCATGCCATAGCAATGCATAAGGAGAGCAGCAAGTCAGGGTGCGTTCACACTGCAGCCTGAACTGACCCAATTCCGATTTTTTGCCAATTCCGATTTTTTTTGCCGGGGCCGTTCACACTGCCAGTAAATGCGACCTGTATGCGTTCTGCAGTGTGAACGGGCAAACGACCTGAAAGTGACCCGCATGCGCAGTAGAGGGCGAAATGACTATATCTGTGATGTGAAGTGAATCGAAAAATGTTTTATTCATTCTTCAAATTCACTTTGTTTAGTCAAAAAGTTGTTTCTCCAGTCATTAATTATGTTATACTGCTGTTGACTGTTTGTGTAACCATAGCAACCACGCGACACCTCGTCCCCTTTTTCTGCTGCCGTCTTTTACTGCAGTATGTATTATGGTCAGATCTGTGATGTATTTATACGTATTCTAGTTATAAAATGTATTTTAAGCGAATGTATTTACATACCAGGGGTAATGGACAAATATTGCGATGTTTTGTATTTTTTAACCTATAATGTGTATCTTAAATTTTACATTTTACAAATTTTAACTAAATAGGAAACCGGGAACTATATATTTTATTTAATGTGAACGGGCAGCTGGTGAAGTGATATTAACCACCAACTTGATTTCCTCTCTTGTTGATCCTGAGTGCATCTGTCTAAGGTCGACCTGAGACGAACATTAAAACATGGATGGAAATGGAACATATTTAGCGATGTTCCAGTTGTTGTCCAACCGCAGGCATCTTAATAACATACTTCTCTTAAGAAAAAAGAAAGAGAGCTGGATTTTGGCCATGGCATTTTGTGGGGCAGTGGCAGCAACATCGGTTCAGGTTTTTATGTGTTGGCTCGGACTGTATTAGCTGCAGGACTTGGGCTCATCTCCTCCTGCTCCTCTTCCAGTAGGTCCAAAGGTTGAACGCTGGGCTTGTCTCCTAAAATGCGGTCCAACTCGTTGTAAAATGGACAAGTGACACGTCCACTGCCGCTTCGTTTGTTTGAATCTTTAGCCTCCTTATATTTTTTACGGAGGCTCTTCATTTTTCTTTGACATTGGAGCCAGGAAGGTCTATACCCACCACGCACGGTCATTTCTTGTGAAATGCTAGTAAAAACCGCCCGGTTCCGATAAGATCCTTCTAGTTTGGCCTGGATGGACCTATCCCCCATATATTCATTAGGTCAGATACCTCGCTTTCTCTCCACTGACTGCTTTCCGCATTAGCGTCCGCCACGGTTGTCATGGATACCAGGGTTGCCATGGCTGTTTTGTTTCCTCCTGCACTCGGAATAGTGGCGTTTGTCCTGGACGTTATGGTCGCATTTGAATCGGATACGTATCGGATATGGGTCGCATTCTAAATAGAATCCGACCTGTGCTGTTCACACTGCCATGAAAAGATCGGATACAGGTCGCATTATGTCAAAAAAAAAAACAAAAAACAAAATCGGAATTGAGTCACTTCAGGCTGCAACGCACCCTCAGTCACTGCCTCCATGCATTGCATGGCAGGCACCTATTGTGCTACACCCAATAGAACGCCTATTTTCTTCAATAATATTTATTATTCTTCCGTCACCGTTAATGCGGCTCAGGCTGCGTGCCCACCCACAAAAGTGGTATCAAATCGTGCGGCTCGGTGCCGAGAAGGGAGCTATTATTTTGATTGGGGACCGGAGTTACGACAGCGACGTAAAAAGCGAAAAACGAGCAAAATTTCCAACTGCCGAAACGCAGAGTGTATCTGACATCAACTGCCGCTTTTTTAGAGTGAGAAACAGAGTGGAATTTTGCCCCAAAAATAATTTTGAAATAGCTCTCATGCCTTCAAAAATTGCTCTATTGGTATGAAAGTCGGTCGGGACATTACTACCCATGTCTGCTCCGGTAAATTTTATTCAAAATTTCTCTATGGCTTACGGTGCTGTCCAGGTGCTTCAGAGCAAAGTAATGGGACAGGAGTAACTGACGCTCCTTCCCTGTTTATTACATAGGATTCTCCCCCTGCCTGTTTCTCACACAGCTGACAGTTGGCACTGAGGATTGATCACCATAGCAACAGAACTCTGGTCACAGCTGTCTGATTTTTCAGAACAAGAGAACTTTGTCTCCCCCTGTGTCTGACTTAAGTGATGCAGCGACAGCTGCAGTGATCTACCATGGTAGAAACTCAATTATTACAGAGGAGGGCTGAGCTGGCATTTAGAACTACTTGCTGAATGGTGTAAGTCAATGACAGACAACACTCATACCTGACATTTGGTCATCTCTATAGTTCTAACTATGGCAACTACTCAGTTAAAACAGAGACCTAGAATTTAACTGGTTTAACACAAGCACTGCTACACATTGGATCAGTGTTGCTATTTAAAATGAAGCTTAGAGATTTCAAAATAAAAGCCATGACCATTTTTACATCATGCAGTTGCTCTATTGGTGATTAAATAACTCAGCGCACACCATTTTTCTCTCATCACTGCAATTATTGTGAATGACCTACAGATATGAATCGCGGGACTATCGGAGACGACAAATAGCCCTCTCATAGGCTTCAACCCGTTTTTTGATCGGCCTTATGGATCCTGAACAGGAAGGAGTTCAGACAGCTTTTTGGAGTGAAACTGCCTGGTTCAAACAGATAGAATTATGTCTCATCCTGTGTGTCTCTGTCACAGCTGACAGGTGGCAGGAGGATTCATCACCATAATAACAGAACACAGAGGAAGTCAGAGCTGCTGTTTAGAACTACAAACTAGCCATATTAACTGTAGTTCTATCTACGGCCATGACTCAGAATGTCAGATATTACAACATGGCGGAACTGTCTGTTACCGCAGAGGAGGACTTAGCTGGTATTTCAGAACTACTTGTGTTTTGAGCATTATATAACTGATTTAACTTAATCACAAAAACACTTGGAATTAGTGTGGCCATTTCAAATTAAGCTTACTGAAAATTTCAAAATAAAAGCCTTAACCATTTTTACATCATACAATTGCTCTTTTGGGCATTAGATAACTGTTTAAGAAACCCACTGTTACAAATGGGATAAGTGTTGCCATTTTAAATGAAGCTTATGAAAAATTTCAAAATAAAAGCCTTGACAATTTTTACATAATGTAATTGCTCTATTTTACATTAGATAACTGTTTAATAAAACCGCTGTTACAAATGGGATTATTGTTGCCATTTCAAATGAAGCTTACTGAAAATTTCAAAATAAAAGCCTCATTAATGCCCTCCAATAAGTGTACCGGCACAGGCGGTGCAATTATATTAGCTTTAATTATATTATTCCGTCAAGTTAGTGCACCATCATAGGCGGTGCAATAATATTGTCCTTTATTAGCATTTTCTCTCAAGTTATGGCACTGTCTTGCGCAAGCCAGTGCATTAGCATTTCACCTAAAATAAGCTTTAAGCCAATTTTCTTACTTATTAGCCATGTTTAGGACACTAAATGGACTGAGTCAATGACAAACAACATGCTAGTGATGCCCCACATGCTACTGACCGCAATCACACTAATATTAGCATTTGAGCTAATTTCACCTTATGCGTTAATATTAACAAAATAAATGGTACAGGTATAATAATAATATTAAGCTTTTTTTTCTTTTCTTTCTCAGGATGCTACTGCCAGCATTTAGGCTAAAATTAGCATATTGGCTAATTTTAGCTTATCCATTAATTTCAACATAATGAATGGTACAAGTGCAGATTTGTCAACTTGCTTCTGCCTTTCCACAGGTTATTGACTATATTGCAGCTTTCTTCAGCAATAATGCACATTTTTAACATCAAAACGCTGCATCTATGCCGACGGGCACACTTTGGCATGGCCCCTTAAAATTTCTGCAGGAATTTTCTAGTTTTACTGTAAGAAACATATGAAAACACTGATATATTGGCAGTTTTTACTGTTTTTGATTTATTAATTAGTTATTTTTCTGCTGCACTGTGTGATATTGGGGAAAATGTATTGCTATTTTTCTATTTATGATTCTATAAAACTGTTGATGGAGAAGCAGCCTAAATCACTCCCTTAGACTTATCAGCTTTCAGAAATGGGAAGCATCTCTGTTACTGTCTCGATTCCTGGCTTTGCTTGGACCTCTTGTGATTAGATGCAATCAGTGCAGACAAGTCATTTAAAGCTTTGACCCAAAACAGCAAACCATGCTTTATCTTTAAAACGACATTTTTAAAGATGTCATTAACTCATTTTACCTATTAAATGGTAAGTTGCTTGTAATTGTATAGCGCTTTATCAAGTCTATAGGACTCAAATACGATTCAGCCGGTTTATAGATTATATATTGCTGGAGCTCAACATGGTTGGACATTTTGTCAGAGGATGCGCGCCTGGGCAGGGTTTGCTTCTCAGAAACACTTTCTGTGTTAACAAGTTCACCATCACTCCACTGCAGCAATCTCTTGGAAAATGACCAAGAGGGGGTGGAGAAATGTGTGGAGGAGCACAAACTAAATGTTTTCATTTCTTCTTTTATAAAAAGGAGAAAGCTGTTTCTAAACTCTTCCACATTCAGCTGGAAATGCTGCTTGGTCTGGAGTTCTCCCGTAAGACGTTGCTGACTGATGTTCTGGCGGTCTTTGGATTATTAATTTTGGCTCTCAGCCTGCTGAAACTCACCTGGAAATGTTGCCATGGATTCAGACAGTATGTCTTGTCGTCGCTTTGCCAGAGGAATCTGCAGGCGTACGGACAATGGGCAGGTAAAGTTTGTGCACACACACACACACGCATACCCACACAAAAATTCAACCAAATATTTTTGATGAAAAAAAAAGTTAAAATACATTTGCATAAATGTTCTTCACGCCTTTATAAGCCTTCCTCAGCCATTATATTTACTCAAATAAATGGTTAAAATTCCACAAGTGGCACATATAATGTGCAAAAGCAGCTTGTTGTGAAATTATTCTGTCATTCTAGACTTTTGAAATGTCTACATGGTTTCCCCCAGTGTATTATAAGCCTGGCGGGCCACCAGGCTTGACTTGTGCCCCACCAGGCTAATCATTGCTTATTTACTTAAGTCTTATTAAAATGTTTGCATTTTTTAAGACTATAGTTGGAGTTCAGATACTGGTCTTCCAATGTCTCAAAAACACATGATTATCATGTGATCTTTTCAAATTTCCTGTCAACTTTAAAAAAAATTTAACTCAAGAACATGACGGGCCGTTGGATGAATGACTGCCCTGGCATCCAACCACCGGGTTCAACAAGTTTTCTGGGGGAAACCTTGTATTGGCTGAACCATTTGGTGGTCACTGCTCTAAAGCATTCAAGTTACTAAGATAGTTTAGCCGCTGAAACATCTTCCGTGCATTTCTGTGCTCTAACCAACGTTAGGTTTTAGTCAACTTGATGTCTAAAATGTTAGCTGTGACCAGAACATTTTTTCTGTTGCTGTCATTCATTTGTGGTCTGTAAAGAGTTAGCATCCCCTTCTTGCTGATGAAAATACCAACTGACTAGCTAACATGCATTGTGTGGGGTATACACTGCATGTTGTTATTTATCCACGAGGGTAGTGGTTAGGGGAGGCAAGTTTTCCCAGGCCACAAACTTGAACTGTAAATCTCACTCACGTATAGCCAAACATAAGCTCAGGAACGTTTTCAGTCATTTACCCCTTATCTCATCCCTCATCTTTAGTTTGTGTCTTTTTAAGCTTTTCTTTGCTTTTGTTTTGACAATAAAGTTGTCTGAATTGTGAAATTATGTCATGTGTACATTCCGATCAGTTTGCTAAAATAATCTGTCCTACCAAACTTAAAATGTATGTTTTTAAATCACTAGACATTCAACAAAGTTGACTTTTCTCTACTAATTTCTTCATGCAGTTGTAACTGGTGCCACGTCTGGCATTGGTAAAGCTTATGCTTTTGAGGTGAGTTTGCAGCTTCATTTCAGAAAAATCTGATTTCAGATTTGTTGTATTGGTTACATCTTTGTGCAAAGTAATTTAAGACAGAATCTGCATATTTATCAGGACAGATTTATGTCTGAGCTACAGCATCGTCACCATCTGTCTGCATGTCTTCCTGCAGTTGGCACGTCGGGGTCTGGATGTTGTTTTAATAGGAAACAATGAGGAGAGGCTTCAAAGGGTTTCCCAAAGAATCAGTGAGTCAGGCAGAGATGATGGAGATGTCCTCTAATGATGTCGTCATAGCGAATAAACTCATGAAATTTCTCTTAAAGCTGAAACGGTTAACACACATGTACTGTCTGCCTCAGAAAACAAGTACGGACGAAACACTCACACCATCAGAGTGGACTTCACAGAGGGTGGCAGCATCTACCCAACCATAGGTCGGGAGCTCCATAACCTGCAGATTGGAATTTTGGGTAATATAGAAAAAAACACAATTAAAAGTTCTTATTTATAAGTAGTTCATGTTAAACATTAACAACATTTCTGTGTTTTGCTCTTTTGAAGTTTTCCTGCTTAAACAAAATCTCCTCCAACTAAAAACACCTGCATAGCGTAGGTGATGCCTGAGCTAAAACCTAAAGTAAGACTTAATTTGAAGAGAATTGCTGCCACCTATTGGTCAGTTCAAGGGTTGGTTTCCATGGAGACTAGACATTGCAGGTGGACAGGCTCTTCTGTTCAAGACACAGATTACTTACTTGTCAAGAGATGTGTAAGCTGTCTGAATCTCCCACAAGCAAAGGAAGATATTTGATTAATTAAAACCTCCAGATAAGAGAAACGCTGTTTTGGTCTATTACGTATGTGAGACTTGCTGCTTTTCCTTAAAAAAAATAAGACACCGGTAGTGTTTATTAATGAAAGTTCTTGTATCTTGAACCGCACAGTTAACAACGTTGGAATAATCTGCAATGATCACTTTGCCTATTTTCTGGAAACACCAGATCCCGGAAAGGTGATCTATCAGAAATATCCTTTTTTTATTATCCAAACACTGGATGATTTAAACTAACTGAGGCTATTGTGTGTTTTCTAACTTTATTTCTAATTATTTTGAACAGAAAATCACTCAGATAATCAATTGCAATGTACTTGCTGGACCCCAGGTAAGACATCTGCGCTAACATACCGTCTAAGGAGTTTCATACAACTTTCTATCTGTAAAAAATATGTCATCACAATGCAGATGACCAGACTGATTCTTCCTCGAATGGTGCTCAGGTATCCATAGACACATCAATAATATGCAACATAAGATTGACCAGATCTATACATTTGGGTTTCTTCTCATTCCCAGAGGCAAAGGATTAATCATCAACATCGCCTCTGAAATGGGTCTCCGTCCACATCCACTGGTGGCTCTTTATTCGGCCACCAAGGTCTGGTGTTTATTTTCACACATTCATTCAAACCCATCATAACCTGCTCACTCAATGGCCCTTAATGTTATGTATGCTTTGTTGCAGACTTTTGTGATACATTTCTCCCAGTCTTTACATGCTGAGTACAAGTCAGTGGGGATCACAGTCCAGGTAACTCACACCTGCACTGGTCTTAATCTTACAGTACATTTATGACTGAAATATGTTGGTGTGGACTGACGATTAAGTAATTGTATGAACTAATCCAATTGGTGTCTTTCTAGATTGAAAAACTCAACATTTTTTCTCATTTAATATTTTATATTACAAATGACAAAAAGGTTGATTTGCAGCACTATCCTTACTTAACTGGGTTTCTAAGGATAACAGGCATTTTGTTCCTTTTAATTATTATGACTTACAACTAATGAAACGCCAACATTTTCTCAGAATATTAGATTATTTTGATAAAACACTTATACAAAACGTATTTAACTCATTTATTTTATATTCCCATTATGACCTAAATAATTATGCAAGAGGAGTTGTGACTTGTCCGGCAGACATGCTTGAGGTGCCTTACCACAAAAGACATTGACTGTTCATGGGGTGCTACAAACAAACATATTAATGGGGAAGTTGAGTGGAAGGACAACATCTTGTAGAAACGGTGCAGAAGGAATGGGGATAACTGCAGCCTTTGAGAAGATAGGAAAACCTATTTAAGAGTTTGGGTAGCTTTCCAATGTGTCAGTGCTTCAAGGGCTAACCCAACACAGAGACCAGAGAATATCAATGTCCATGTCCAAGAAGAAGACCAAATCTATTCAACTTCATATTAATGAGAATAGTTCTCTGGTGGAGGAGAAATTCCCATAAAAGTTACTTCAGCTAAAGGTCATCACACCATTTCTATGAACAAATTAATCTAAATTTTTGATTTGTTATCTTGTTTTAAACCAAGGATAATTTGTCAGTAAATTATACAAATAAGCATGTTTTAAAATGAACCTTGACCTTTGTTGTTATCTAATTTCAATGTCGCTGTTTCCTCAGTGTGTGACCCCATTCATGGTGTCCACCAACATGACAAACAACCTAAAAGTCAACTTGTTTGTGAAGAGTGCTCCAGGGTTCGTCCATGATGCTTTGAACACTGTGGGCCACTCCACCTTCACCAGCGGCTGTCTGTCCCATGCACTGCAGGTCAGAGCTGCAACAAGCCACTATCTGCTCCAACGTTTCAAACCGTCTCCTTCCTCATCTC
Source organism: Poecilia picta (assembly GCA_033032245.1). Taxonomy (NCBI): domain Eukaryota; kingdom Metazoa; phylum Chordata; class Actinopteri; order Cyprinodontiformes; family Poeciliidae; genus Poecilia; species Poecilia picta. The sequence continues at coordinate 17,867,462 of CM065366.1, read as the reverse complement.
CACTTCTCTCTGCTTGAACAAAATCCTACAGAGCGTGGCTTTCTCCATTCTCGTGCCGGACTGGCTGCGGATGTCAACGTTTCTCATCCGGTGGCTGAGAAAAAGTGGGAATATAGAAAGCTGTCGGAAAGGTGTGCCTCGGGTAGAGGAGTGAAACAGGGAAAAACATAACTGAAGGTTTATTTAAATTTTTTTTCTAAAGGTGACGGAAATGACCGCTGACTTTTGTTGCCCAACGCAGGCATTATAAGTCCTCTCATTACCGCAGAATATATGTAAAAACTTATTATAAACATTTATGTTTATAATACATATCAGATTTGTGTATTTTATGTCTCATTGATGAGGGTTGAGCATTAGAAAAGAAGCTAAATTTTCTCTCCTCCAGTATTGTCATTACAGTAGTATAATTGTGCAATGCTACAATCACAAAAATAGCTTGAAAAGCAAAATAAGATTTCTCACAGACTAATAAGTGATAACAAATAAGTACATTTAATATATAAATCTCAACCTATTTAAAGGTATGTCCACGTGCTGTACGGCATCTCCAGTGGTGGTACGCTGGTCTTGGATTATGCTGGACTTGACAAAACACTAGCAGAGTATAGCAACTTAAATCAGTACTCATTGTAGAAACTTCAGTTACTTGGACTCTGTGCCTCTCCACTGTTTCTACAGACTCTCTGACCAATGTGATACATTGCTTCATGATGTGAGAACAGCATCAAAAACTGCGTGTCATTCTGAGGTGAGATGTGGTCATTTGCTTCATTCGAGTAATTTTAAGCAGAAAAACACTCAGCAAGAGAAAGAAAATACTTGAAGAAGGCAATAACATGAAAATCTGTAAATTAATTGGTAGGAATGAAAAATGTGTATTAAATGAAAGCTTAATCAATTAGTAGGGAATGCATAAAGCTTGAGAGGACAATCTAGAACTGCAGTGGCGGGAGGAGAGAAAGATCCCAAACACACATCCAAGAAAACAAAGCCGCTAGAAAGAACCGACCAATAACCAAATTATATACTTCTGGAATAAACTGAAGGTTTAAAAGCTCAGAAGAGGCAAAGAGAAGCTTAAAGGTTTGTTTGTGAAGTAAAAGAAAAAAAGACATTAAAGTGTAAGAACTAGTTTCTCCGTAGACATTTAGCATACTGTCTTCAAGACCACATTTCTGGCTTCAAAGAGAAAAAAAGATATGAACATAAATTGTGTTTAAACATGTTTATTTCTCTCTGTGGTCCGTTGGAGACAGTTTTGCAAAGAAGTTCTATCAAGAAAACTTGTGGCCACAAATATGCTGGCTTAAGCACAAAGTCATTTCAAGTATATAAAGTAGGAATGTCTCCTATTAAACTTCAAGTGCTACTTGAATGTGGACATTTTACCCGAGCAAAGAAAAGAAAAATTCAGGTGGTAAAACAAATAAATACTGCAGAATAACGTTCTTAAATAATATTAGATGCTGAATTGGTACTACTTAGCTTTAAGAAAACGGAGAACTAAGACTTTGTGATATTTACATCATCGAATGAGGCGAACCGTGCTCAGAGATCAGTGTACGTGACCGGGGTGACCCCGTGAATCAACAGCGTAGGTCCTAACCCTCTGGTCACTGCCTCCAGCTGAGACAAGTAGTGCTGAGACTGGTTTCGAGCAGCAGGGGGCCGAGGTAAATACAGGAAACGCACGGCAGCCTGAGAGCTGTGCTCCATCAACATGCGGTTCACTGCAGACAGGAAGTCGTCGGATAAACCTGGCGTTGGCTCTTCGCAGCGCTCCCCCTCCGGCAGAGCATAGTGCTGCACCACCGAGTCCCACGGCACAATCTTGATGGACGCCCTGATCCTGAGCTTCCTCAGCAGCTCCCGAAACGATTCTTCATTGACCACCCAGCCCTGGTCAGAGGAGCCCGTCTCCACATTCAAGAAGATCCTCATTCTTGCGTGACGCCACTTGCTTGACATGTTGAGCACGCAGGCCATCTGCAGCAGGAACAGACTGCACACGTCCTGGTAGTCCTGGTTGCCCGGCTGGAGCAGGTTGAGAGGCCACACGTCTATCGTCCGCTCCGACCCGTCCACTTTGCTGTCTTTGCCTTCTCCCTGCAGCTGGAAGAAGTATCTCCCGAGGCACACGTTTTTCTTCATTTTAATGGCGTCGGAAATAATGCCGACGTACTCGTCGGGCGACAGCGACCGGGGGCTCTCGACGTGTCGGACGGGAGGGAAGTGGGCTTGCAGCGAAGGCAGGTCCACCCCAAAATTATATTCCTCCTCACTGCCTTCTCCCACAGATGAACGGCAGAAGGCAGAGTCCTGCAGGAAGAAATCGTCCGGAGTGCAGCTGTCGTAGAAACCCAGAATCAGGGTGTTGGGCTTCATGCCACCTTGGAGAAAGATGCGCAAAAATCAGACTCGGCACATGCAAGCAAAGCAATGGAGATAATCAGTGTGTAGAGAGAAGGTTGGGGAAGCGTTTACCAAGTCCTGTGATGCGCAGCAGATGCTGGGTTCCCTGTCTGACTGAAGGAGACAGAGTGAGGTCTACAAAGGCCTTCACACCTAATTTATCAACCAGACTCAGCCAGAAGTTGTACTGGGTCTGGACTGGGTCTGAGGGCAGGGAGTCTGAAATATAAAGCATTTATTACAGCATGAGCCCAATTAACAGAAATTATTTTCATTAAAGGAAATTAAGTTTGCTATACGGATATATTAAAGAAAATATGTTGAGTGGCACTAGTCAGACATTCCTAGACAATGATAACTTCCAGGTTCCTTCGAGATCATCTAAAAATAACCACACTTTAAATATTAGTATTTTATTACATATTTTGCACCTTGAGGACCAATAGGTTTGTGATCTCTGTCAATTTATTTGGAGTAATGATGAAATCTTAAGCAATACAATCAAACTGATTTGCTATCACCAGAACTGTTGCAAATCTTGTGTTTAGTTTATGACGAAATCAGAAAAAAATATCCACTGATTAATGTAACTAATAAATAATGTGTGAAAATGGAATCGTCTTAGTGAAATTCATATAGATAGACAAAGGTAACCTGCAGTTTTGATAGCAATAGGGTTGCAATGTAATTTCTAAAACACTAGGGGGCATAATTACAAAAAACTGGAAATATAGCAAAAAAAAGGGAAAAAGAAAGAAACTAGACTTAAAAAGGGCTGTTTTTTATTATTGTATCTTGTTGTCTTGAATCATTTTCTTAAAGTTCATGGAGATAAAAGCGATGACCCATTTAGGCTGAAATCAGGGATGACTCAATATTCACATGACTAACCCTCAGGTGCCGCTACGCTTCAGAGAAAACCTTTGTTGATATTTGTCATGCCAACAGCAGCACTGGGGAAAAGGACAGACCCAACAGGCGACTGCTGCCTATTGCAGTGCATGTAAATTTACGGACATCTACAGCCTCACCATGTCTTGCTAAACCGGATCTGTTGCATGAGAATGAATGACAAAACTATCACATGCTGATGTGCAACAGCAGTGGCATACTCCCAGACATATAAGACTAGCAAAAGCATTCACACATTTCACATTGTTAATATTTTGTCACATTACAAACACAACAATGTATTTTGTGGAGATTTTAGGAGACAGACTGACACAAAGTGGAAGGAAAAGCAAAGTTTGATAGAAAAGTTTCCAATTAAGTATTGAGTCAGGTGGCTGAACATATAAGTGGGTTGGGCTTTTTGAAAACCAGGGAACGTTGTGTTTACACTTCTTAGCTGTGAACTTCTTTGTGTTGGTCAGTCAGGTAGAATTCCTGTAAAATCCATTAAAATGTGTGATAATGAAGTGGCAAAATTTCAAAATGTTCAAGGAAGATGAAACTATTTAACTAAATACCCTCCCACCAATGACAGAGACACAATTTCATTCTTACAGTACATGAAGGTGGGAGTGAAAGAATAGCATTTTTGGAAAAACAAGATCATTTAAGCAGGGAATCACAACATGGTGGTAATTTCAGGGGTAAGCACTGTGAGATCTATGAAGAGGACATTACAGAACAAACACAGATAATTACCCAGATCTCCCAGCTGCACATGCCCCAACACGTACAGTCCACCCTTCTTCAGCTGGTTCACAAACAGAATGAGCTGGCAGGAGGAGCGCGGGTTGGACACCATCAGCAGGACTTGGGGCCTCCAGAACTTCACATGGTCTTTCCTCACATCCAGCATCAACAGATACTTCCGCACCTACACACACACACACACACACACACCACACACACACACGCACGCACATCAGTGACAAAACAGAAACGACACGGTTATGGAGGGGAACATGCACGAGTTCTGCACATGTTGCGTCCAGGTACCTGGTGAAAAATGAGAGCCTGGCTGATGTAGCCCCAGCTGCTTGTGGGTGACCTGTAGTGGAGGAAAAGCAGCAGCAGTAGCAGCAGGACGATGCTGCCTGACGAATACACGGGGTTGATGACAAACATCATGACCAAACAGCTGAGGATCCCCAGCAGGCAGGTGTGCCACGAGAAGAGCTGAAAGGTTGGTCTGTTAAAACACAAGGGGGAAACAAGAAGAAACCCTGAAAACTGGATCCAGAGAGTCTGGAATCAAGGGAGCAAAAGAATATGAGAAAAGTCTTTGATAGGAAATTTATATTTTTACCTGAAGTTTGGTGCAGATGCCCACTCCAGAGCCAGACAGGCCAGATCTACAGCGGCGTAAGCAAGTAGGTAGAAGACTGTCACGAGACTGGCCACAGCATTCAGCTGCCCTGCAAACACCACACACTGACAGAAACATGGAAACAGAAACGGGTTGAGTCTGAGAACCTGCTGTTCGCAGAGCTGCTACATTTTCTAGAGTTTGCAGTTCTTGGCAGGTTTTGTATTAAAAATAGACATACTATTCAGGCTTTAATCAAATATAACTAAGGGATGAAGGAGAAGAGAAGGGACGGTTTGGACAAAAAAATGAAAGACAGAAGGAGATAGGTGAGGGAAGAAGGAAAAAAAGACCAGAAAAGAATGAAAGGAAATATAAGATAAGGAGGAAGTAAAGGGGACAATGCAGAAAAGAAGAAGAAAATATCAAAAAGGTAGGAAGGACACATTTAGACAATGAGCTAATAAAGTATAGCTATATTTCTATATTATTATTATCTTTTCAATATTTATGCAGATCTGAAAATGACAAAAAAATTAAATCTGAATTTTAAACTGCAGTACTGACCTGTGCCAGGCCCCAGGTGTACAGCACCGCCACCCACGGGTTCCCGGAGTTAGATGTGACCGTTGCCGGGGCCAACGGCAACCCTGAGAAGAAAACATTAACCCTCACATACTGGAAAGGGGCCGTGTTCAAATAAGAAAAGAAAACAAACCCTATGACTTACCAAAGAGATGATCCAGAGCAAGAGCGTGGAGAATGCGGGACGCTCCGATCATGGCGCACATCGCAGCTGACAGAGAGGCGCAGTATATCCCAATCGTGACAAATGGCGGCCAGATGTTAATTCGCTGCAGGAAGCCGTAGTCTTGAATCAAGAGGGTCCTAAAACACAATAAACCATGCATGATCCGCTTCTGTTTAACTTAACTGCAGCTGGTAGGTTGTATGGTGAGGTATGGCAGCTGTGGCACCTGTTGCACGTGGCGCTGACCAAGATGAAGAGGAGGACGTAGACGGTGAAGGTGTAGAAGACGGCGATGATGGTGCCTTTAGGGATGGAAATACTCGGAGTCTTCAGCTCACCTTCGCACACGGGTTGGGAAACGGCAAACATCTATGAACATGTTTATGCAGAGACTTGCAAAAGCAAAGCATGTTTTTAATTATTTGCCAAATGAAAGCAGGTTCACTTTAATATCCTTAATGCAAAAATGATCTGATCCACTGTGACTGACATTAGAAACATAAAATCGTGAATTTGTAACCTGACATGTTGGCTCCAGCCATGATCCCAGTGCAGCTGGTGAACATGACAGCAAACACGGTGGCAAACGACATGACGGAGTTGGTGCTGTAGTCCAAAGAGTAACCGGCTGCACAGAAAAACATTTAAAGAAAAACCCAAAGAAAAGCTGTGTCATTCGCTCTTCTTCACAAGCGTCGGCATTGTCGATAACCCCGACTCACAGCCTAGATTGTTCCTCAGGGTGGTGGCGCTGAAACCCGTGTAGCTGGCGTTGTAGCGGATCGTCTGGTTGCCGGGGCCCACGTGGGTGATGACAAAGTCCTTCGGCTTGACTGCCACAGAGCTGATGAAGACGGACAGCAGCGACACGGTGACCACCAGCAGGATGGCGAAGGCCGTGCGGGAGTAAATGTGGGCGCCCACCAGGCACACGAGGAGACAGAGCAGGAGAACCACAGAGGAGTACAGAACTGTGTACCAGTAGCCCTGAGGGAGAACCCGCAGCCCTCCGGATACGGACGACTCTGAAATAAATGAAATGACGGACCTCAATCCAGGTAGTCTGATGGCTATCAAAAGTAGGTTTGGGATTTTAAGCATGGACGCGACTTACCAGGATCTGCTCCGAAAACATCTAGGACGGCCTCCACGAGACCCAGGACGTACTCGCCGCACGCAAACACTTTGGCAAGAAAGAACATCAAACCGATGCTTCCGCCAAACTCGGGTCCCAAAGAGCGGCTGATCATGTCTAAAATGATTTCATTAAGGATTGTGTATTTGTAAGTGGTAGTACCTTATAGATGTGCGACAAATTATTAATAGGAATAATTAAAAACCCACAATCTGTTCACAACTAGTAAGGATACAATACGCTCCACCGCCCTGAATGGCTCCGTTAGTGGAAATGGCACAGATCGACAGTACTGTGAGAGATATGATGGTGTAGGCGACGACCACCATTAAAAGACCCTGCAGCAACCCTGCGTGACCCACCACAAACCCTGCAAAACGGAGATCAGATCACCACGACTGAGCAGAGCCCAAAATGCTTCACAAACAGCAAAACTAAACTGAACTCGCTTTTCTTTCTTTCTTCCCCTCCCCCACTCCTCTAAATTATTTTTGAACCTGTGCCACACACCTGTCCTCAGAAACAATATGATGCTGAACATGGAGAGGATGGTCGGCACCATCACGCCAAAGAAGGTGTTCAGTCTGCGCGGGTCCTGAGCTGCTTTCCCGGAGCTGGAGTCCTGGGGGGAGTCCGACGCCGCGCCGCATGTCGCTGCGGTCAGGGTCAGCCCACAGACCCCGAGGTGATGAGAGGGGAACGTTCGTTTGGCATGGCTGCAAGAGAACGAATGAAACTCATCGTAGTGCTTCAAACGGACTCAAATCAAACCATTCTGAAACACTGTGGTTTCTGGTTACAATATGGAACCAGAAACCAGTACACCACGTGAAACATCACTAATTAAGTTCTCTGGCCAAAAAAAAAAAAAGATTAACAATCAGTGAAAGAGATATTGCAACAAGATTCTGCAAAAAAAAAAAAAAAAATCTGCGGGGAAGTCAGATGGATAAATGCCGAACAGCTGCGATCATTGTGCCCTGAGGAGGCACAGCATCAAAAACAGACATGGGTCTGTGATGGGAATATCTTCATGGGCTGCAGGATATCAGAACATTGCAGTCAGTGAACAGTGTTCATTGTTCAGTCTCAAAATACATTTAATAAAAGGAAATAAAATGCTGCCATGCAACGAAGAGAAAAATATAAACAAGATTCAGAAAAAAAAACAAAAACTGAATTAACCGGACAATGAAAACAGTATCTGGCTAAAAGCTTTTAAGCGGAGCAGCTTAGACTTTAGTACATGTTGCTTTTTATTAGCATATAGTATAAATTTACTAATCTGAAGATTAAAGGTTCTCTACAATGGCTTGCAAAAGTAATCGCATTGCAGTCACAAGCCTCGTTCGTTGGTGTTTCATCTGACAGAGGACACACACTAGTGTATGACTGTGATGTTCCTCACATTCTCAATGAGATTAAGGTCTTGTCTTTGATTTAGCTTTATCCAGCTTCATAGCTTCCCCGTTCCTGCTGAAGAAAAGCCTTCCCACAGCATGATGCAGCCATCACCATGGCTAACAGTGGGAATGGTGTGTTCAGGATTGTGTGAAACCAGCATTTCACCCAGCCCATCTTTGGTCTCCATGTAGATCAGGGGTGTCAAACTCAGTTTCATTTTGGGCCATAGCAAAAATACAGATGTGCTTAAAGGGTCGGTTGCACCAGAATGTATTGATAAAACCCATTAAACTGGTAAATTACGAATCGATAGCTGTCCCTCCAGGATTTTGATTGTTTTTTAATCAATATTACAGATTTTATAGTGCTAAAATATTAGTACCGCTATATTTGCACTAATATATGATGTTAAATGTGATTTTTTTTTTGACAAACTTCATTCAATTGACTGAAATTGAAATATTTTGCAAAGAAGAATAGGCAAAAACTTCACTTTCTACTCCCAAGTTATGCAAAGCTGCTTGAGACCTATAGCTGCATCAAAAGGTAGTTCTTTTTCCAAAAACAAAAACCTGTAACCCATGCATTCTTTCCTTCTTACTCACATTCATTCACTCATTACTTGGTGTTGATTTATCTCAAAAATCCAAATAAAATCCATGGATACTATCGATTGGAGCGTGATAAAAATGCGAACGCCTCAAAAGATGTAGGATTACTTTAGTAATTCATTAACAATACAGTATGCACTAATTTAATTAACAGCAGCATGGTTATAGTTTAAAAGCTGGTGATAAACCAATAGATGTTTTACCGTTTTATGAGATGTTGTTTGCTCTGGAGTAAAATAAACACCTTAAATTACTAAGTTCCTTTGTCCAGAAGAAACATTTTTCACAGCAGTTCCTCTTCTGACGAACGCTGCTCATGATAGTCACTACACTCCGGTGTCTAAAATATCCTCACATGTGCTCACATTTTGAACTTTAAAGCAATCTGTTGCCCAAGATATTGCGTACCACCTTTGAGAGGCCCCAAAGGAGAACCTGTGAGTCAAGCTTTCATGTCACACTTCTTAATAAAGTCTCCAGCTCGCACTTGAGGTTTGGTATTCGCAGTCATCTGATTCGCAGCAGCTTGCTTGTTTTCACAGGCAGTTTAAACCAGAAAGAGATCATCTCAGCAGAGCGCCACGCCTCGGATGTCCTTTAGCTCACTCTTTTTTTTTCTTTCTGAAGGTTACTCTTTACGATCAGGCGAAATGCTCAATGAGTTGCTCAGCTAAAAGAATCACATGATGGGATAAGCAGAGACGGTCGTGAAGAGTATGTAATCTCTCTGATAACAGTCTTCCTGTTTGCTTTCGGATCAACTGAGACACCGTCTTTATCACTTCATAATGTTTAGAATAGATATATTGAAAAAAAAAAACCTCTGTTTGTCAAGCTAAATAAAATAGTTTTACAACGAAAAAGTCTAGTAGGAAAAGACTAAAAATGTTTCAGAAGTGGTTTTTTCAGCAGGATAAAACCCCAAAAACATACAGACAGAACATTTCTCTTCTTTGACAACCATCTATGTCTCCAGAATCCTACAAAAGAAAAAAAACTGGATTTAGCTGTAGGGAAGAGAACATTAGACAGAACCTAGGACTCGGATTTTGAGACATTATGCTTAGATGAATGATCAAAGATCTCCCTTTCTGTCCAAATGCTTGAGCCTTTGGGAACGTTAAAGGGGAAACATAGATGCAGCTCAAATGGGCATTAGGCAAAGTACAGACAGCAGAACTAGTCATTTTAACAATTGCAATTATTTCTCAACGTTAACAAATGGACTCAATCCAAAGTTTGATTCTACATCTTCAGCGTTATACTTTGTTCCTCTAATAAAAGATGAGTTTATTTAAGGCTTTCAAAAAGGGATGCCATAAATAGCTGTACAATTTTACAACGGGAACTATGAGAGCTTCTCATGCAGTGATCTTCATCCATTTACATTGAGTTTTCTGTGTGGTTCGTGAACTAACTCGAAGGTTTACAGAGGCTCTCACTGCCTCACTGTGACCCATATCGTCTCAAAGGGGAAGTTATAGGCAGAAAGGTCTTCTTGCGTTTCCTTCCCCGTAGTGTGACGTTGCTGGGTTTCATGCTCCGCATGAGGCTGTTAGTGACGCACCGAGCTTATGATGCAGCTGCAGACGGATCACATCTACCTGAAGGCCCTGCGCACCTTCAACTTACCAAAATAAAACAACGCTTCCGTCACGTATGAGACGTTGCGTGAAGGTGTAGCGACTGCGGCATAAATTTAAAAAAAAAAAAAAAAAAAAAAAAGTTAACACGCATTTTAAGATTGCGAAAAGATGCAATGAAAACACTCGACCGTCTCGTTTACGCTTCAGAAGTGAAGGTCAAGAAGTTACCGCCGCTCTACTGGGGGACAATTTCCCAGCCAGCCAGACAACAACAACAACAACAACATGCAGGATGTTTGCATCCGGCAACATCCGGAGAGGTCTCCATAAAATAAAACAAACGTCTGAAGCAGGCTTACCGCTCAGCTTCATCCACTTCCGGGCTGTCGGCTGCTTATTTCGGGGGCTCCGCCGCTGATGCCGGTGTTGCGCGCGCTGCTCGGCGGGCGTCGAGGTGACGCTCCGGCGGGCAGGAGGCGACGGCGACAGGCCGGTGAAGGGAAGGGGCTCGGAGTTACCTCCGGACAGCGGGATGCTGCGTGAAGTGTGCTGCCCAATAACAACACATCTGCCCCGACACGCCTCGTCCCCCCTGTTATTTGTTACAAAGAGTCACGGGAGCGCAGACAGAGCCCCATGTGACATCCAGAAGGGGAGGACGGAAACATCTCAAACACGAGTCGAGGTTCTGCTGGTGGGACATAACCCCGCCCCTAATATCGGACCTGTCAAACGTGAGCTCATCGCTGACTCAGAAACATCCTTTAATGCATCTTCAACAGGAACGGAGCTGATTGGGGATGCTGGGTTTTTTTTTTGTTTGTTTTTTTTTTTTTTGTCCACAGAATAGCGAATGTTTATTATAAGAGAAAAACATGGACAGCAAGCTCGACAAAACCTAAGTAAAGTGGAATTGCTAAAAATGGGCATTTTTCTTTATCACCACAAGAGGTCACTGTACAGTAACATGCACGGATCCTTGTAAACAGAATCTTTAAGCCAGTGGCTCTTAACCTTTTTTGAGGTACCGAACCCCCCAGTTCCACATGCAAATTCCTTCTTATTCCTCTCATTGACTCCTTGGGCCACGCTGGCAAATTTTGAAACCTGATAGATTCTGACACTGCCATCTTGGAATATGAACAAACCATCAGGGAAGACATAATTCACTGATGAAGTAACCCAGCCATTCAATTCATTCAGGTAGTCAGCTGATCTCACTCTTTAGCCACACAGTATTATTGAATCGGCCTGACCAAATGAGCAACTCCAGATCTTAACTCTGACCCACAGGGTTCTATACTGTATGCAGTAGGTGCTAAGGATGAACTGTCTTGGGATCTTGGGTCCTTGAGTGCTTTCAAAGCATGTATCTGGAACCAAAACTGCGTGGCACGCATATAATATGAGCGCACAACACCATTTGTGGTAGGAAACCAACACAACACATCGTGAACACACCATCCCCACAGTACAACACGGTGGTGGCAGCAGCATCAGCAGGGCAACATCTCCAAACGTACAGTGAGAGTGAGAATGGTCTAGTCAAAGTCAAGGTCTAAATCCATGGAAAGATTTGAAAACTGATCTGTGTGAACTTACTCCAGTCAGTCTGACTGAATGACTAAACTTGTGTTGTTGGGTTTTTTCTGGGGGGGGGATAGACAACAGTAATTCAGATGAAGCTGGTATTAGTCAACCCCACAAAACGACAAAAGCTAGTCGCTGCAAAACGTTGACACAAGTATGAGGCCAAATCAGAATTCAAGTCAGAAACCATGTATAATTTTCAATGTAGCTATTAAAGTCACAAGTATTTAATTATGTTGCGAATATTTTCTCAAGGGTAATATACAAATGAGTACATGAACAGCTAAGCTTTTCAGTTTTATTTACATTAAATGTGTAAAATGCATAGTGTGGATTGTCCCTTTTTTTTTTTTTTTTTTTTTTTGCTCTGCTTTATTTTTCTCTCTTCAAGTCTTTGTGTCAGGAAGTCTTATTGATTTCAGGGGGGTCTGTTCGTTTCTCCTGATAGGAAAAAGACTATATGAGACGTATTGATATACTGCCGCAAGGACTCACGCGTTTTCATCGTATTGTTCATAGGTGGCGGTTTGCAGATTTCCCGTCGGCGCTCGGGGTCTGAGCAGCTGTCCTGCAGGACAGGAGGGAGGGAGGGAGGGAGGAGGGGAGGAAGAGAGGGAGGAGGAGGAGGAGGCAACCAGAGGGAGGAAGGAAGGAAACGGGGATAACGTCACGAAGACACGGAGTAAAAACGGGCAGAGCAGCGGCTAATGGACGATCCTTGATGCGGGCCAGAGGAAGGAAAAACTGGAGCCAGTTCTTTTGATTTCCCCCCACCTCCTGCCTACATTAGACACACAAAAAAATGTTTTTCCTAACCTTCCGAACGTGAAAAGGTGCGACGCCGTCAGCAGAAAAAAGGGGCAAAAAGGAAAGAAAGGAAAAAGCAGCAGCAGCAGATTTTATCCGTTCCTATATCTAGTTTTTTCTTCTTTCCCCCCCCCCGGAGCTCCACCAAAAGCGGAGAAATGGAAATGTGTGGAGCCCTCCTGCGTTTGCCTGTTCACTGATCGTGATAACACGGAACTTTTTAAAGGAGGATCGTCCCCGAACTGCATCTTTAATGCGTGAAAAAGACACGTATTTCAACCCTTCACGGCATTTCCGAGACGTCGCTCTGAGTGTTTTTTTTTTTTTTTTTTTTTTTGAAGCTCATCGGGAGAATTAACAGGTAGCCACCCCTTTATTTGAACGCCGTGGGTCAGCAGCCTGGTCTGCGTTAAGATGGCTGGGCAGATTATTTTCGATCACATATGGGCTACGGCCAAATGACTGCAGGTAGATTCGTGTTTGACGTTTTCAGATAGATATAAAAGGCATAGAGAGGTTGCATATAACAGAGAGAGAGAGAGAGAGAGAGAGAGAGAGAGGGATGTAGTGCTGATGCATCCAGATACGTTTCTTTCCTGTTAGATTTTTATTTCTGGCCTGCATCTGCATGCTGCTGCTGCATACACATCCTTAGACATTTACATCTGGCCCATCAGACAAGCAGCAGTCAAAAGGATCTGCACTGCTCTGCTCTCCAGCTGCAGATGTGACCACCCTGCTAGTCCGGCATCAGATCAGTGCAGATGCCCAGAGGGGTGGGGTCCCCTCGAGATCTCTGAATTCCTGTCATCTTGTGTTGGGTGCACGGCATGCTCTCACAGGCGAGACAGCCAGGGAGGTAAAGCCTCCTCTGTGCTGCTCAGCAATGCATCAGCGCAGGAGGAATCTGCAGCGCAGCTCCACCGTGATCCGTCGGCCGGTTGACGCTGGCAAGCAGCTAACACACACACACACACACACACACACACACACAAAACACACACACACACACACACACACACACACACACACACACACACACACACACACTCATGCATACACAGAGCATCTGGCTGGAGTCAGCCAGGCCTGATCTCTGATGTGTTCCTCCTCTACCTCCACCTCCTCCCTGAGTCTTTCTTCTCTTCAATGGCTAAAGGAGCAGCTGTGCCAGGAGACTGAGACCTATGATGCACCCTCCATTGGCTTCCATTAGTGCTGTGTGATCCATCTGGTCTCAGGCCCCTCCAGGGAAATGTAGTCTACTATAGCTAAATGCTCTTCCTTGCAGTGTTGGTACTTGTTGTGCGGGGCTCTCGTATTCCGGATGGTTGCATGTATGTAAAGCGTGGAGCAGAGCTGGAGGAAGACGGTACCGGAGCTGTAAGGAATGTTATATTTGGAGCCCAGCTGAGCCAGACCTGTACATCTTAAGGTCCTCGGGTCACATCTGGGCATTAATATTTTCTATTGACAGCAATAATACAAAAAAAAATCTATTACTAGTCATGAAAAGTGTTAATTTGAGCAGTATTCAAGTGTAGGCATCGTGACAATCAGGCACCCCACTCTGTCTTTCCCACTTCATAAATCTTTTGCTTCAATACCTGAACCTAACCGCATTGATAAATCTGAAAATTATGTATTGTTGGTGATCATATGGACGGTCAAGAGAACTGGGACGACTGAAAATAATGTCTTGCATGAACCGGAAAGGAGTTCAGAATGTGGGGTCTTTGTTGAGTCTTAGGTTGATGTTGATACTTTTGACCCAAATGGAGTAAAGATGTTTTGTTTTTTTTCCCCAAATAAAAGCATTTCCAGAGTACAACAGCAGACCCCCTAAACCACTTTACAGATCTGTAAGCCTAACCACAATCTAGGTGTCTTAAAAAGTTATGACTGGTTGGTGCATGTGCAGTAGAAATCCTGTCCAAATTGTCTTTGTGTTGGCAGCTCTGCAAAAAATCACAAACAATACTTAACAATTTGTGGATGTAATTTGTAAGACTAGCTAGTGTTAGTTGTTGGAGCATAAAAGCAAATAATACATAAAAAAAATAACTGTGACAAAAAAAGGCCGTATAGTAAAGCATAACTAATCCTGTCATGATAACTGATAAATCGACCCAGGAGGTTTTGCGATAAACAAAAATGTTGTTTTGAGACAATTGTCAGAAAAAACCTAATGGTAATGGCATAACAAAGCAAGAATGCATTCTTAGAGATCAATAAACTTTAAATTCTAATGGACATGTAGCGCTGGAAATTGAAGACATTTTAAATATCCAAAATGAATAAACAAAATAAGAAATAAGACAAATTATAAAGTCTCAAAAATGTCCATCAAAAAAGGGCTAGTTGAGACCAAAGCACCAGACTGAAGACTTTTATTATCCAGCTTTTGGTGGAAAAAGAGAGAAAGAGAAAAACAATAAATCATACAAATGGAAATTATTTAATTTATCATTCAATTAGTTGGTCAACTTTAATTAGTTGATTTATTCTGACAGACCTATATATGCATGTCTTGGCACCTTTATTTTAATACACATTCTACACACCAATAAGATATTCGGTCTGTTAAGTGGAGTCTCAGACGACCTGACAAAGTTTTTCTAAAACCCAATTATTACAGTAAAATAAAAATAACAGCCTTTCACATTTTATTGTTTTACCAGCAGCTGACGACACAGGAATGCATCATGAAATACATTTTAGGGCAAATTGAGCTCAGCCAATTAACTGATCCTAAACTAACACAGTTAATTATTGAGCTCTTTGGGAAAATGAATAAGCAACCTCTGAGTGAAGCTCATCGCCCCTCAGTAACCATAGCAGCAGCAACAACAACAACATCAACCGAGTTTCACGTTTACTTAAATTAAACACATCAATCAATCAATCAATCAATCAAATTTTATTTGTATAGCACATTTCAGCAGCAAGGCATTTCAAAGTGCTTTTTCAAAGCGGACATCACTGAATGTGCATTCATGTAGCAGTATTTATTAAATAAATAGCAGGAAGTAAGCAAAGGAAACAATGTTATTTCTAAAAATATACTCATGTGGTACATTTTAGATGGGTCATGTGATCTTATGGTATCTAAAAGACACAGTACTTCTCCGTTTAAGTCAAATTTATCCAGAAAAGCATCAAGTTGCCGCCTCATGCTTGATACCAAGTGTCTATGTTTGACACTTTGAAGAAAGACGGAAATGTTCATATTTTTCTTTGACAAAATGAAAAATTCTCATCCAGAAGTTTTTGCCACTTTTTAAACATCTATGTACAAACTACTAATAGGGTTACAGCAAGGTTGCATGATAATTGTAAAAAAGAATCCCATAATATCCTTACCTTTCCCTAAAACACTGAACTTGTCTTCTCTCCTTGTCTAATAAAGCTAATAGTTGGATCTAAAAGTCTCACCTCTGAAGTGTTTCAATGCAGACTCAAGAGGCCGGTTTAATTAGTTTTGGTTGAAAACATGCGTAAACAAATTTATTCACAGTTCCTTTCAAATTTTACCAGTGAGTAAAGTTTGTACGTTGTCAATTTAAAATATTTTAAATTTCTTTAAATATTTAAAATGAATTTAAAGCTAAATCCATTCGTAGTAAATGCAGCAGCAAGAAGGATGTTTCAAGGTGCATCGTTTCTGAGAACTAAACGTTGCGGGCGCCCCTGCTGGCCTGGAGGACCGTCTGCCTTGGGCTGTGGTCTGACAGGGACGATGTTAACCAGTTTGTTGAAGAGATGAAGTGGTGTTTACTGTATGTTGATGGAGGGTCTCTCCTATGGCACGAGACCAGGATTATCATGAGGTCTGACTGACCTGTGCGCTTCAAAGGGAACGTTCACCATTTATCTGTTGCCTGGTAATGAAACTGGCATCTGAGTAGTAGCTTAGTCATTACAGATTATTCTCCCCTGTTAAACCAGACATGGTTTTGCCCTCATAAACAGATTACAAGTGTTTTCCTCACAGTAGCTTCAGTAAACCTCAGAGATTAAAGTGTGTGCCTCGATTTAAGCATTTATATCCACAAATTGGGTGGAAAAAGTGCTTTAAGCAAAGATTATTTTTAAAAATCTAATTGTTTGATATTTGATTAAGATGACTACTGGATTACTGGATTATGAGAATATTGAACTATGCATATCCCAGATGGGATTTAATCATATGTACGGTCAGAGAGTATACCTGCTTATCTCCTCTTAGGGGTGGAAAAGGGAAGGCTGGCTTTGAACCAGCCTCAGCTGTCGCCAGGCAGGAAGCTCAGCGGACATAGGAAAACGGTCATCGGCTGTCGCTACCCTGAAACATTTTTGATCGTATTTAAGGCAATGTTTTATGAAATTACAATTGTTCTCTAACCAACAGGTTAAAGCTAGGAAAACCTCCAAAATGAGCGAGCTGGAGCAGCTTCGTCAGGAGGCCGAGCAGCTGAGGAACCAGATAAGGGTAAGTCATGATTTGAGAGCAAAGAAGTTCAACTTTAAAAAAATTAAATAAAATCGGTCTTTCTTAAAATGCGATGTCCTGTCTTGTCCTCTCCTGTGACGTTGTGCTCATTAGGATGCCAGGAAAGCTTGTGGCGATTCAACACTCACCCAGGTAAACGGCACTGAAAACCCGGCCCACTAAATGGCAACTGGACTGAATTCATACGGCCATTTTCTCAAAGTTCCTTCAACGTGTGGCAAGAGGAAACTGGAATCGAGCCTACAATTTTCAGACTGCAAGAAAAAAACCTACTGATCCCGCAGCCACTGCCAAACAAACTGTTAACATGTGATATTGTAATGAGTTTATGAGCAAACATCATAATTGAACCGAACAAAATAAAGCTCACGAAAATCTTGTTTCCTCTTTTAGATGGCTGCTAGTTTAGATCCTGTTGGCCGGATCCAGATGCGGACAAGACGCACCCTTCGTGGACACCTGGCCAAGATCTACGCCATGCACTGGGCGTCAGACTCAAAGTGGGACTCCAAAACAGACACCTTCCATGTTCTGCACGTTGTTCTTTTCGTTGCAAAATCGTTTCAGTTCAGCCACACTAGATGTTTTAGAGCAGCACGTCTCTGAATGTCTATAGTCTGGACCTGGGAAATATGAAAACTTTCATTTTTGGGTCTTTTTTCTTGAGTCATTCAGATATAAATTTGCACCTAAACACCTTAAATTGTGGGTTATGCCGCAAGACTGGCTTAGGGTTGAGCTTATTTGGATTGTCCTGATCTCGCAGTAATCAGACACGGCTAAATTACGGTAGTTATCACAGTTGATTTATGATTTAACAACAGAGGCAGTGACGTGTTGGGATA
Organism: Poecilia picta; assembly: GCA_033032245.1. NCBI lineage: Eukaryota > Metazoa > Chordata > Actinopteri > Cyprinodontiformes > Poeciliidae > Poecilia > Poecilia picta. Next base: position 17,849,569 of record CM065366.1, on the reverse strand, counting down.
GGGCAAAAACATCTTAAAAAGAAAAAAAAATTGCTTTTTGTAATTATTCACATCATTTGTAAAAATTGGTTTGATAATCTGAATTATTTAACTTTGATGAAAAACTGGCAAAACCCAAATATGGGCATTGTGTAAGGGAGGAAGTCGTGTGATCAAAACATGGAGGTTTTAACGATAGCAGGTTTGATTTAGTCATGAGTAAATACTGGGGTAGCTGTGATCCAACATGCAGACTGGGATTAATCTAGATTTGTGTTTCCAAACCTTTGCTTTCTGTTGCTTCTGCAGGCTTCTGGTTAGTGCCTCTCAGGACGGGAAGCTGATTGTGTGGGACAGCTACACCACTAACAAGGTAAAGTCAGTAAAAATTCTGCTCTCATGAGGTCACAACTCGTCTGGACGAGAGGTTTTGCTGAGTGACTCAGCCCAGCTTCCAGACAACAATTGCAAATGATCTAATGTAACATTTACAGTTGCTTCAGTGGAGATTTCCTGCCGTTTCATGCATTTTCCCCTCTAAGCGCAGCATCGGGCGATGTTTGTGCCTTGGAAAAGATTTGCAGGTTGTTTTATACAAGTGGAAACTTAAATGTCTTGTTACCTCCTGAGTTTTATGCTTTTCTCTCTCTCCTGTATGGTGTCCAACATAGTTGCATAAAGAAATATTGGCTTTGCGGCGCACGAAGTAAAACTTGTTTCTCGTACTTTTTCCACTATTTCATTGACCTCTGACCTCCTTTTTGAAAGGGGAAACTTGGTAGGGTGAATATTTTTTTTAAAAAAGGAAAAGAGACTATTGTACAAAGTGAGGATAAGGTTTTTTTAAAGCCTACACAGTTTGCAAAAGTTTTCATACCCCTTACATTTTTTCAGATTTTCTAAAAATATAATTATATACATGATTTCAGAAACTTTTTTTTTTTTAAACAAACAGAAAAAACATGTTTAATCAGTTCTCCTACAGTGATTTGAATGCAGGACATAAAGTTTAATTTTGGTCTCATCCAACCAGAGCACCTTGTTTAACTCGTTGCCAAGTTTAAACAAAACCAGATTATTGAAAACTTAATTTACCAATAGGTGACTCACTGGACTTCAGTGAGTGGTATCAGATTAAAAGGGGCTGAATAAACCACACTTCTAAGATTTTTATCTGCAAGACATTTTTGAAAAACACAATTACTGCTTTGTTCTAGTCTACTACATAAATATCAGTTTATGTCTCAGTTTTTTTGCTGCCTTGAGGATTTAAAAAAAAGGTTGAAGGGGTATCAATATTTTTGCAAGGCCGTTTATAAATCTGGCTGCACACATCATGACTCCTTCATAGCGACTCCTTTTCTGCGATGATGTTGAGAGTTTGCATTTCGTCACACGATAGCGTCTTCCTTCTCAGATACACGCCATCCCCCTGCGCTCCTCCTGGGTAATGACCTGTGCGTATGCCCCCTCTGGGAACTACGTGGCCTGCGGAGGCCTGGACAACATCTGCTCCATCTACTGCTTAAAAACACGCGAAGGCAACGTGAGGGTCAGCAGAGAGCTACCTGGACACACAGGTGAAATTGACCTCCACAGGAAGCCCAAAATGATTCGCTACCCTGCCGGATTAACGTTTAAAGTCGTATTTTACCAACACGATTCTTCTGCCTGGACGAATCCGGTCAAGATCTCGATTTCACTCCGACAGGGAATCTGGGGAGGGAGGAAGAGATTTTCTTTTGAGATATTCTTTGTTTCATTTCTAATCAGAAACAAAGTTCTTGATTAAATGAATATGTTACCTCTAAATTTGCCAGGGCTGTGAATATTTTGGGTTTCATCTGGAACATTGCACCATCAAAAAGAAGTGGCAGGCCTACCACAGTTACTCCAGGAGGGCATTAGTGACTCAAACGAAAGAACTATAAAGATGACGCCCTCTTCTCTCCGTTGCCCCAGGTTACCTTTCGTGTTGCCGTTTTATTGATGACAATCAAATCATCACGAGTTCAGGAGACACCACCTGGTGAGTCTGACGAGTCAAAACCATGAACCTGCAGTGCAAACATGTCCTCCGCAGCGGCCCGCTGTTGACAGACTCTTTTTGCCCTTTGCCCCCAGCGCGCTGTGGGACATCGAGACGAGTCAGCAGACCACGGTATTCTCGGGCCACACCGGTGACGTCATGAGTCTGTCCCTGTCGCCCGACCTCCGCACCTTCGTCTCAGGAGCCTGCGACGCTTCGGCCAAACTGTGGGACATCAGGGACAGCATGTGCCGACAGACCTTTACGGGCCACGAGTCGGACATCAACGCCAGCTGTGTGAGTGCGCCAGCCAAATGTAGCACAAGACGGCTTCCGGTTCTCTTGTTCCTTCTCTGCCTGTGCGGATCTACGGTTTGACACAGTTTCAGGAACCGCAGCGAGATCAGATCACAGAGAAGATACTCGCGATAAACGAGTCTCGATAGCTCTTTGCACTTTGTCACGGCACATCTGGAATCTTTCTTTTATTAGGATTCTGCGTATTAGACCAACACGAAGGAGAAAATAATCGGAAGTGGAAGAAAAATGAAAGTGGTGTATTTGGGCGTCCGTGATTTCAGGAAATGTACAGCAGAGAGACATTTTGTTTAAAAACGATCAGATCAGATGAGACACAAACATAACAGATTCCTATTAAAGCACCTAGTATATATGGGAGCTTATTTATTGCTGCTTTTGCAAGAGCTCGCTTCTTATCCATCACTTCTCTTCCCAGTTCTTCCCCAACGGAAGCGCCTTCGCCACAGGCTCCGACGACGCCACCTGCAGGCTGTTTGACCTGCGTGCTGATCAGGAGCTCAGCATCTACTGCCACGACAACATCATCTGTGGAATCACCTCCGTGGCTTTCTCTCGCTCCGGCCGTCTGCTGCTGGCCGGCTACGACGACTTCAACTGCAACATTTGGGACGCCATGAAGGGAGACAGAGCAGGTGGGCCACAAATCAGCTTAAACGTTGGCTGGTTTGTTATAAAAAAGTTAGTTTATTGTGAAAAATTTAGCCCCGTGGACGGAAACGGGGTGCATGATGCATTCAGTGTGACGAAGTTGGACACCAGCAAAGGTCTCAATTCTGCAAGATGGCGACAGATTATATAACGCACAGAGTTCTGAGTTGTTGTTTTTTTTTAAAAAAAACAAACCATTCTTCCTTAAAAATAAGTACAAACACTCTAAACATTTGATTTTTGTCAAGTTTTGTCAACCAGACATTTTGCTGCCACAGTAAAAGTTTTATTTGTGTCATGGCTGTAATACAGATTTACACAACGAGGATTAAACGAGGCAACCTTAGTGACGTGTACCTGCAAAACCTTAAACTGCGTCAGTTTCCATTTCTCATCCTTGTTAAGTTTCGGGAATATTTGTTTGGAAACAGCTGGAAACAATGTTTAAAATCACACATATTACAACATAAAAGCCATTTTTAACATAATGTAATGATATGCAAGTAATGTAACAAGTGAACAGCTTTTTGTGTAACATTAAAAGCTTTGAAAATGTAAGATTACTTAAACAGGACCACACTTGTGCAAACAGGTGTTATTCTTAAATGACACATATTATATAAAAGTGTAATTATATTTCTAAGAGCCAATTAATTAGTCGTGTGATAATTTTATTTATAGTTTTACTTGCCAAGTTATGTAATTGCTTAATTTCATTTATGGATGAAATCACTGATGTGCAGCTAGTAGCTGGTGGAGGTCAGGAAGACAGATTTACAAATGATTTGTTTCTTAGTATGTTGATAAAATATTACACTACTGTCAAAACGTTGATTACATTTTTGGGGGGTTTTTGTACTTAAACTTGCTGAAATGGTTACGTTATCGGCAAGTATTGCCTGTTATTACTTCTGTAGTTTATTCAGAACTCAAAAAAAAAAAAAAAATAAAAAAAACTTAAGCATTTTTTTTTACCCTTTCATGCATGAATTATGATCCTTTGTGTCAGAATTTGTTTATCAAATTTTTTATTTTTATTTTCTTACGGCATTAAAAAAGTAGTTTTTTTTTAGGTGATCAATTGTAATTTTCTCCAAATTCAAACCTGTTATTTGAAAAATGCATCATTAGTATTGTTCTTTAGAGGTTATCTGGTGTCACAATATTTTTCTTTTTACCTGCAAGAGTCGTTTATAGCAGGAGGGACCGGGTCGGTCGGCATGCTTTTTTGTCTGTCGGCCATATTGAATTTAACAGAAATAATTTCTTGCATTTGCAGCTGGTGGCCAGTAGTTGATAGTGTATTTTATGATACATTAGTGTCCACTTCAGCGGTCTGTGTGCATTTATAACATAAAAATCCACAAGAAGCACAAGCAAATGGCTTTTAGATAGCTGTCCACTGTAGTGACCACTATGCATGAAATGGTTAATGTGTGTGTGTGTGTGTCCACCCAACAGGAGTCCTGGCTGGCCATGACAATCGTGTGAGCTGTCTGGGTGTGACGGACGACGGCATGGCGGCGTGCACCGGATCCTGGGACAGCTTCCTTAAGATATGGAACTGAGCCACGAACGTCAGCAGGAACCACGCGCACGCCCAGCATCCCTGCACACACACACACACACACACACATTCAGACACACAGGCACACCGCCCCGCGGCCCTCCTCCTCCCACCAATGCTGTATTTAAGATTTTACAGCCAAACTGCAACATTTTACTGTACATATTATGAACGTAGGTGCGGGTTTACCCACACACACCCCCCGATTCCACAAGGCTTTGACTACAAGAAATGAAATCTGAACACATGCCTACATCACAGCAGCACACGAAACCTGTTTATATCAAATTTGACCAAATACAGCTGAAACCTCAGCTGCTTGCATAAAAAAAAAAAACAACTCAAGATTCACTGTTACCTGAAGCCTTTTAAACTCATCTAACACTCCTAATTCACACACAGCTCTCCTGAGAGACACTGGTCCTCCAGAAGCAGCGCGGGAGACGAGCCCGCCGGATGATTCTGCCTTTGTTTACAATGAAACTCAACACGCGCTTCATGTTCCTTTCCGTACCGTTTCTGTGTCGGCGTCACACGACTTCAGCGACGCCGGCGTGAAGGAAGAGTCCCATAAGTGGAGAAATGCTTCACCGACATGCTGTTCAGGTCACGTGGTCACATTTTATAGCTACGTATGTCTCACGCTAGTTTTTAAGTTCACTTTTGCTCCCCTTTCTTGCTTTTTTTTTTTTTAACTTGTGTTTCATTCATGGTTTCCCTGTGTGCCTCAGACACTGAAAATTAGATAATTATCAGGTAATTCCAAATGATCTTGGAGAAAAGAGGGACAAATTACAACATACAGAAAGGCATCCAGTGTCAGAAACCAGTTTTCAAACTTTAACTTTGATTATTTGGAAATTACCATGGAATAATTGTACATAATACTAATAAATAATAGCCTCTCCTGATGCCTTTTGTGGTTTCTTTCCAAAAGCTGCAGATGGGATACCACAATTACTGTGTTGAATGCTGAGTATTTATTCTTGGATCAAATAAACCCATCCATTTTTTTTCTGAACTGTTATCGTCTTCAGCCACAAGAGGATGCTGCAGTCCAGTTTGGAACAGATTTAAAATGAAGTTGGCTTGTAACTTCTTGGGACTCTTTGTATGGGGTTCCTACTCAGCCCATGTAAAAAAGTATGAATGAATATTTATCTTAAATATTCATCTTCATTTTTAAAATACAACAAAGTTCCCTATGAATTTATTTCAGGCAGTTATACAGTCATTCCCCGTCTAGATAAGAGGATGTTCATTTGGAGGAAATGTTTTTGGGGGTGATCAACTGTGTGGTTGAGGTTAATCTTTGTGGTCAGCTTTAAATGTAGAAATTGGAGAAATAAACAACAAACAGGCTCCATCAGGAGTGGAAAAAAAGACAGGAGGAAAAGCAAGGAGGAAGAACCAAAGATGGAACCATAAAGAAGTTAAGAAATGTTAAAAAAAAAAAAAAAAGGAAATGGCAAAAAGATAGAAGGAAGGCAGAAAGAAGGAAAACATGGAAGAAAGGAAGCAAAAACAAAAGAAAATAAAGCTGGAATAAAAAGGGCATAAAAGAAGGAGACAAGTTGATATATGGGACAAATGAGGGGCAACATTTAGACAAAGGAATAGTCTGGAAATAATAAAACTGTTCCCAAAATCAATCTTTTCCAGATTTTTCACTGACCAGAAATAAAATCATGGATGTTGTTGTCCCCTTTACAATCTTTTTAAAATTAATGTATCTGAAGCATTTCATTCATCACTTCTGCTTCAAATCTTCAAGTTTCTAGCAACTTCTAGTTAGTAATCCATGACTTCTGTGACTGCTTCCTTGGAGAAAACATACGACAAGAATGAAACCAAAAAAACCCCAGTAGTCTTTCGTCTTTATCCAGTCTTCCTTTCATTGCAGGTGTAACCATCAACAGAAAAAAAACAGCACCAACAAACCAAAGTGGGATCAAGATTTTATTTTTCAAACAACCTGTATTAAGACATAAATTCATTCAGCACAATCTTTTGAAAGTTTAAAGTTTATAGGTTTATGAAATACAATCTGAAGTTAACCTCTCACAAGTAACAAATGTGGGCACATTAAAACGTGAAAGAAAGAAAGAAAAATGGATATTATAGCTCTGTCTAAACATCCTGGCGATTATGACTTGCCAATACCATTCACACACGCCACACCAAAAATAACAGAAGTGCCACTTTAGATTATTACTAGGTTTTCTACTGATCGTTTTCTACCCGGCCGTTAAGGCAGTTTCTGACATTTCATCATCTTTAGCTTCCCAGAAGGTGATTGTGTTAAGACCGACAGAGAGGAGCTGTCGTTTCGAGCACTTATAGACACAAGAAGAGAACAGTTTTGTAACAAACAAACCAGCCTACATTTATTCTGCCAAAGGCCACTGAAGAATCGCCACCTTGCGAGCCGCACTGAGACGGACGGCAAGGGCTTTGATTGGTTCAGATATTGCTTATTAAACAGAAGCGTCATCAGTTTCAGACGACGCCCTCAGCTGATCGTTCTGATGAAACTCATGGTAACACCGACGTCGAACTTCTTCAAAGTGTATCTGTTTAGGTTTCAATTGGTGCTTAGTGCAAACTTGAACAGAACTTCCACATGTTAAGGTGCTTTCTTAAAATTTATTTTAAAACTGTTTAGGGATTAGTGTTTTTAAAAGGATGCTTTATTGTAATTAGCGAATCAACAAGCCAAAGGCTGGGACTAGTTAGCTTTCCTTGATAGTCTCTGCTGGGTGATCAGAACAACAAATACTAAAAGATATTTAAGTTTTTCTGAAATGCTTGAAAGCTAAAATTAAATAGCCAGCATGTACTTTGATAAAAAACACAATGTTAATAACAAATGCTGTGAATTCCTTCATTTTGTGATTCAGAACCAAACTTCTATAAAAAAAAAAACAACTTTCACTGCATTTTATATTCCTTTAAATAAAGAAATGTATATGGAGACTTGATCAACAGAGGCACAAAAAAAATCCAAATCTTTACTAGCCAGGAGAAAACTGACTGGTGCACATATGGCTATAATGTAGTACGTTTTAAATTTAATGTGCAGACTTGATGAGTTTAATGTCTTCTTAACAGTGAAGCTTACTCTTATAAGCCTCAGTAACAAATATTGAGTTTTTTCAAAAATTACACACAGTCAATTACATTCAGAAGTTTGATTTTAATCAATAGACATCTGCCACAAATTTTACACATCCCAACTTAATGCGCAGTCTCTAATTTTGGAATAATTGTTGTCCTTTCAATGAAAACTTACTTCTTAAAGTTAAAGTTAAGAACTACGCTGCCAAACTGGCTTCGCTTTTGATCCGATTTACTTTCAAGTTGTGCCTGCCATGTTTTCAGACTCCAGTCAGTCGACATCCTTTATTTCTCTAGTTTCACAAGCTGATTGTGATGAAAACAAACATAAACCTCTGGTATTCTGACAAATTGTTTGCTGTTCCCTTGATAAGAGGCTAAAATCACCACTGCACTTCCTTCACGACGATCACCTGAGAATATCAACGGCCCGTCAGCCCAGCGCGGCTCATCAACCAACGTGGACGTCGCTGTGAAAGCCGAGGGTCTGTCCGGACGATGCAACAAGCCGACAACCGTTTCATTTTTAAGCAACTGTTTTATCTGATTTCATGTCGACATACCCGACGACAGAGAACGTGGGGTGTAGGACTCCCGTCCCGTCTCCGTTGCGCTAAGTTGATCCATCCTAAATACATTGTGCTTAGAATAATAGTGTGTTACACCTCGATACAAATACAAACCTGTTTTATAGATGTACATTCACCTTTATTTCTGAGTAATACTAATTTACAAACTTTATAAAATAGGCTTCTGAGAATATAACAAGCTACTCCCCCGACAACAAGGTTACACAATCAACATCACTGAAGAATAAGCAAATTATTTGATCTGTACAGCATGAACCTAAATCATCATCGTTTGAGGACACATTTCTCACACACACATAACACACATATTCATTTGAGGGTTTTCTCCAAACTGATTTCATACACATGGCTTTTCTCTGTGCTGGTTCCCTCTATAAGCTGATCCACCACGCGTTACATTGAGCTCAATAAACGCGTAATAACACATTTGTTATTACTACTTTCTGATTGGACGCGCTATGAATCCTTTGGAGTTGATTTTGGTGCATCTCACATTCACTTAGGGGATATTCTAGATTTTATTTTAGTTAATTTAAGTGCACTTAACCGGCACAGAGTGTTAGTCCTAAACGTCTTTTTCGATTTTCAAGTAAGAGGCGGGGCTAAAAAAAAGATTCCTCAGGTTTCTAATTTTCTCTACTCCAAGGCACTGCTTAATCTGTAAACACGATGGCAGACTGATTGAAAATTAAAAAAAAAACAAAAGAAAAACTAGTGCCGTAGCTCTGTGTGTATTGTAAATCTGCAGTGTAGGCCAGGGCACATAAAAGATATTCAACAAGAGGAAAGAAAAAATACAGTAATATACAAACTGTCTCAATGCACACTGAAGTATGTGTTAGATATACATCTGCAAGGGTTTGCAAAAGAGAGGAAAAGTGTTCTCCATGTCCATTTAAATTTTCTCCCTGTACAATAAATCCTCTATCTAACTATAGAATAATAATCTCAGCTTTGACTCAAACAAGTCCTGCGATCTTTATAGCTTTATGACAGTATGTCTTATCCTGAAGGGCGAGCTTTAGCAGAGTTCCCCACTCGTCACTAATCAAAGGTTCCTTCATCATTTCCTCAATTGGTTTAGTTTCTAATCAGACAGAAACCTGGTTGAATAATTAATTGTTTTTTTACACACTCTTTTCATTAGAAACAGCAGAATTAATCTAAACTGGTTGATTTTAATGTGCATTCGGGATATTTCTCCAGTTTGAAACCATCTCACTCGAACCTTGATTATACACTGAAAAAAAAGGTCAGTTGAGGTCATCCGTGTATCTAAACCTTCGATCAACACCGTATATATAATGGGTGGGTTATATATATATATATATATATATATATATATATATATATACTATATACAGTATTACAGGAGGAAAGCCTTGGTTAGTGATCTGTGAGTTGTTTTCGCCTCGATTCACAGCTTCCATTTAGTTTCTGCTTTCTTTGGCCTCGACTCACCCAGTTATCCCAACATGCACTGTGAACTTTGGCAGAATGTAAATCTATAAAATATATTATGTTTCATGAGCTCCACTCATGCTCTCCAAAGTGCCCAAAAAGCTGGAGTACTCTGCCGAACTGCAGCGTCTCCCTGAAGATAAATTGTTCTGCTGGCCGAAGACCACAAAGAGTTGTTCTGCTGCTCACACACTCCTCACACACAGTCACACACACACACGCACACAAAAACAATTTAAGGACTAAAATATGATACAGCAGGGTTGATCACCGATTGTCCCCTTCACACCCATCCTCCTCCTGAAGCTCTCATCATGCTGCCTCACACACAAACTCCCCTCTTAAAAAGACTCCACAACAGTAGAATATATTGCAATAATATGGCATTAGAAGTACAGTAAAAATTAAGAAAATCAGTAGCCTAGTACTAATACAGAACCACTACATATAAATAGCAAATTTGCGTACTTTGTAAACCTATGAAAGATGGATACAAGTTGAACAAAGTTGGTTTACACAAACCAAAGAAGAAACCAAAGCAGGAAGTTGTTCTGTTCTGATTCTATTTACCTTATAAAAAGAGTGAACTAGATTTAACATTTATTAATATTGAACTGAAATTGAATTTACATTTAAAAGATTCAAGGCCTGATTGCTGTGACAGAAAAACAAAAACAGGGTTTACAAATAACTGAAGTATTTAAACAAGCCGCTTCACCTAAGTTTTACTCATGTTTTTGTAATAAATCAAATGTTTGTGGTTAATCTTGAACAACTTCATGTCAAAACGGTGAACCTCTGAATAAATAAGGTCTGTGCACCGCAGCACATGCACTCTTCAGCACATCAAGTTTGAAACGGATTCTCGTCCAAGTCTCAGGCGATATATTGTTGATTTTGAACACAGTACTTGAAAATAATGCCTTCCTCAAATATAGGAATGTTAACGTACATCACAAGTAGAAACTAAGTGGATCAAACTAAAGAAGACAGCTTCACAAAGAGAACAGAATCAAGCTAGGTTATATACACAGAGTAAATTAATTACGGATATCGACATTTGAATCTCATCTGCCGTTTTCATGTTGATTCCCAGCAGACTGCCAGCAGGGGGTGTCTGTATTAACTGTACCTTAAGCAGTTTAGGCTGGAATGGATGTAGAGTTTGTGTCTGTGGTGTCTGCGGTTTTTTTTGTTTTGTTTTCTGCTTTTTTCTGTGCAAGTTCTGGATGTCTTTGCGTTTGCGGCGGGAGCACGCAAGTATGTAGGAGCTTCAGGGTAAAAGAGAGAGTAGTGTTTGCAAATTGTGTGCATGCGTTAGCAAGAATGTCGGCTCTGCTGGGTTCTACGCACTGACCAAAGCAGCTGCCGCTTCACCAGTTCATGATGCAGTTTCTGTTCAGGGTCATGAAGTACACCTGGCTGCTGCCGCCTGAACGCACGGAAGCAAAAAACACCTGGGGAGCAGCACAGACACAAAGGGCAACGTTTAGCACTGACATCTATAACAGAATTATTAGCCTGTACAACATTATTCTGGGGGGGGAAAAAGCCCCTTTCCTTCCTTACACAAGTCTTAATGAGGTAGAAACATGTCTTTCGTGGAAAGTTTTTATTTTATAATTTTTACAACTTGAAGTTCACCGCACTGCCACTACAACTAAAAACTAAAATGGTGTTTTAGTATTTAGGATATTTCAAGTTTTGAAAATCTGAAATCATTTGAAAACAAAAAGTATGACAACTGCAAACACAGTCAGACATGGCTGTAAACCTAAACTGATCATCCTAGCAAGAGAGCATTGAAAAAGAGCAGCTATTAGACTTGGACTCCTAGAAGACCAGCCTTTTTGGAGGAATGGGAAAAACTAAGTCATGATTAAAACAAAGCCATTCGAAGTCAGTTTTGCAATTTTCCACAAGTCATAGAGGGAACACAGCAAGAGTATGACAGAAGATGCTCTTTTCAAATTATATATATTTTGGCCAGTAAGCAAAAACATTAAATGTGGAAAAATAAAACCACATTTTTCACTGGACAAACCGTCCTGCCGGTCAAACATGGTGGGGGCAGCATTATGCTGTGGGAGCAGGGAAACTGGACAGACTACAGGAAGAAATGAAAAAAGGCTGGAGACTAGATGTGAATGTTCTCCTTTCAATAGAAGAAAGATTCAAAACATACGGTCACACAGATAATTTTAACAAATGAATACGTTTTAATCAAAGAAAAAAATGACACCTAAATCAAAGTCAGAAACTATGAAAAATTTTGTCTACAGATATAAATCTAATAGCACCTATAGATGAAACTTAACCATTTTAAATAATTTTTTTATCCCAAGTTCAGAAAAGATTATTTTAAATTGAGTTCTTGGTGTTAATTTGCTTCATTTATTTTCATGAAGCTTTTCTCTCTTACCTTATCATTTCTTTCACAAAGGAACTTCAGTCTCTGAGCTCTCTTGTGCATGAAGACCCCATCCAAGTGACCGGTCTCCACAGAGCGGATCTCAATGGCCTTTTCACCCCATCCCATGATCTGGTTGGAGCAGATATGAGCTGCAAACCACAGAAACATTAGCAACGACCAATGCAACTTCACCTTACATAACCACACAGTTCTAAAGTTCGTACCAACGGATGTGGGCATCTCGCCCCACTGCAGGACGACGTCTTTAATGATCCGTCCGTAGGTGTTGACGTAAACGCCTTCGTCCTCGTAGCAAAGCAGCATCTCCATGCCGTCAGAGTTGGGCAGGAACACAATTGCGTGTGGAGTCACTTGGCTTTGGATCTGCTTGCGATGAAGGAGGAAGGTCAGAGCTTCCCCAGAGATTTCACTTCTACCAAATACTGCAGGCCGACAGCTTTGCAACTCACATGAACAGGGATGTAAATGTCATAGTTGTTTCCAGAGTCTACATCAATGGCGTGGAACCCAGCGCAGGAACCGTAGATGACCTTCAACCTCTGGCCCTCTTCTACAGTCAGGTCAACCAGCACAGGCCTGTGTGGCAAGTCTGCAAAAGACTGGTTTAAAAGGGCAAACAATTTGATTTTTTTTAAGGAAAATAATTAGCTAGGTCTCAGGATGTAACGTGATGGGAAAGGGGAGCCCTACCTTGAAGGCCATGAATTTGTGATAAGGTTTGGGCGCCCACGCATAAACCTCCACCGCATTCTTCAAAGCAATCACCAGGAACTTTATCCTCTCGTATTTCACTGGACAGAACAACAGGAAGGTCCTTTGTCAGTAATTAATAATTCACTCTTTTACTTATGTTGTTTTGCCCTCATTTCACCAGGTTAACCACCTGGTAACACCTATAGTCACCATCATTTCTCAGAAGGAGAAAAGATGGCTGACATGGATGAAACTTACCCACTTTATAGTGCACACAGCCCTCCATTTCTCCCACAGTGGTCCAGCCTTGCTTCTTTTCCACCTCTGGGTCATTGTGAAGGATCTTATTCCTCAGCCATGCCAGGTAATACACACGCACCTTGTTCTTCTTGCCTTAAACAACAAGGAGAACCTGGTCAAAGAGATGCTAAATGTTGTGATTAACTCAAGAAACAAAATTACATCAGGGTTTTAATCAGTGTATTATAAGCCTGGCGAGCCACCAGGCTTGGCATTTCTTATTTAAGTTTTTTTTAAAAAACGTTTGCATTTTTAAGACTTCATAGTTGGTGTTCAGATATTAATCTTCTAATAACATAATCGTCAAGTGATATTTGAAGAAATTGTTTTTTCTTGTGAAGAGCCACATGAAATAGCACATAAAACCTGCTTTATGCACCATTTTATTAGCATTTTCCTGTTCTAATTGAAAATTATAAGTTATTAAAACCCAAAAAGAAATGCCAGCTGAAGTTACTGTACCTGATATTGTGATGAGCAGGTTGAGGCCCTCCAGAACATCCATTTGTTGGAACCTGCGGGAGTTGATGAGTGGATAAACTTTTCCTTGGCCACTGCGGTCCAGCAGCTTTAAGCCGTTCTCTGTGCCCACCAACAGGTTCACACCTACAGACAAACACATGGACTCATAAATAACTGAGACTAGGTGTGAAAAACATTCTTATACCATCGTTCTTGTAGCCACAACTAAAAAATAACACAGTAGAATTCATGTTTTTATATTTACTTTTCTTCTTTACTGGCATTTTCCTTTTTTCTATTTTCTTTAATCTGTTATTTAGCTCCTTTTTTGAAACAGAACAGTGTGACTTTTATCCTCACCCCAGAGTGCAGCACATAGGATCTCAGAGTTGAACCTCTTCTTGTACTTGCGAATCTCAGGTGTGTCGTTAGGAGGACGCGTGTTGGTAGGGTTGACATTCACCATGGATCCCTTCCTCACTTCCATCTTCAGCTGCTCAAATCTGGAGCCTATCGTGCAAAAACACAGGAATGGATTGTTTTCACCAATGATCATTTCCAATATATACGTTTTTTCAAATGACATTTGCATAAAACCAAAACAACAGAACTGGATATGCGATTCCCCTCATTAGAATATTTTTGCTGCACAACAGATTAGGGTTGAATGCTGCTGGAAATATGCCCCATCCATCAAATGTATACAGACTCAACATATGCTAAAGCTAATTTTACAATTTATGAATGGTTTGAAAAAGTCAGGTTTGACAAAAAACAAACAAACCAGTGTGGCTGCAATATTAATGGGTCAATATTTACACTGAGCAGATGCTGTGGGACGTTTGAGAAGCTTGTGACTCACCGCTGATTGACATGTTGTCCCCTGTACCACCTGGTGACTGATACATGCCAAGATCCACGAAGGTGGTGAAGGAAGACTTGCCAGATGCCTTCACCAAACCCCTGGATTGATACTGGATTGAACATGTTGTTAGTTCCACTTCAAGGCAACAGAAATTTAATTTTGAATATTTTATACACAGAGAATAAATGTAATTTTACTGCTTATATCACTTTACTAAACCAATAGTCATGTATTGAGCCAATGACGTTTGATGAAACTTTCATGCCTGACATGATGGCATACATAGCCCACATAAAAATAACCCACGGATTGAGGACTGATATACTTAGAATCAGTGAAACTTGCATCATAAACAGAGTCCTTCCCTGGAGAGGAGTGAGAGGCTGAATCGGTGGGAGAGTGGGACGGCTGCACCACATCTGGCAAGTTAGTGTATCCGTTATGGCTCCTCTTCTCTGGGGTCTTCCAGGTAAAACAAACACACAGTTCATTATGTAATGATGACGCCACAGATTTGAATCTGGGCTAATGTGCTGCAGCTAAGTATAACATGTTCAGCTGGAAATAAACTAACTACCTAGAGACCTAAAGGACATATATCGCACCAAAAGTAAGAATCAGAAACATGTGTGCCTTTGTCATTTGACAAACCTATAAAGTATTCCCTAAAATTATCATCTCTGATTTGAAAAGGTTTTTGACTTTTGGAAGTTAAGTCTATTCAATTAGAAAAAACTGAGCACAAAAATGTAAAAATACATTAAATCTTTATTCTTGCCAGATAAAAGTTACATTTAATGTTGAAAACAAACTTTATGCAATGTTCCCCAAAATTACATGAACCAAACCTATGAGCAAAGTTTTATTAATGTCTGAACGAGAAATTTTCTATTTTTACAGAGGAAATCAAACAAAGCAAATACTCTTTGGCTTTGAAGGTAGATTTTTTTAAAAAAGTGGGTTAAAATTTAGTAAATATAAACTAGTAATCAATGATTTTCCATTTCCTGTAGTTATACATTTGACATGAAATACGGTACATGAAAGCCACTAGGCTGGACGAGAACTGGTGCATCTTGCCATTACGAACAGTGAGCGAGATGCAAGGGTGGAAAAGAATAACCTGGGAAGCAAAGACTGACTTCCTATGGTTCAAAAGTGTCCATAGCAACACTTACACAATATCTACACAGCAAGCAGTTGTCGAGAAGAAGCTGCAGGGAATTTAACTGGAACTGTGTGTTTCAGTCAGATGAGACCAAGTTACAAATGCTGCGAGCCTGTTTCCAACTTAAAACGCCCGGGAGCCTCGTTCGGGTGCAAGGCATCTTTCAAACACCAGGATGTTAAAAAACAGAAAACATTGTGAACTCTGCTTGCAAGCTGAAAATGTGCCGTCATTGAGTATTCCAGAGATAATGCTGCAAAACATAAAACCAAAGCAACAGAAATTCCCACACCTAATAAAACCTGTAGGGTGAGGCCATTGCATCTGATAACAGTAGCACTCCTTACTTTCCAATTATACTAAGTACCAATGCAACCTGGTGCAAATAACGCATGTACTGCATATTCAAACAGACATGAATACAAATGCTCTTCACAGCATTCACCCCATTAGGAATCATCTGGAAGATGTCTCCCATCATGGTTGTCTCCACAGATATCGCAACAATGCTTCAGCTGACAACCTAACAGTGTTTGGCCAGAGGGGAGCTCAGGGCCATATGAGGGAGTTTGACAAGTTTAAAATGCCTGTTTAGAAAGAAATGACAGCAAAACAAATCCAGTAATTTTTCTTACAGCTTCTAAATATCGTCGGTGAAAAAGAAACAACGATGCATTTTAAGCGCTGTTACATGTAGAGGTGACTCACTCTCTGAACCAGCATGGTCTGATCCCCGTATCCTCCAGCTTGCTCTCCCTCTCCCACCTCGCCCTCATCTTCATGAACCACCATGGTGTTGACTGAATCACTGTCTGCATCTCTGTGGCTGGATAAAAGAGAAAACACGATCAGGAAGATATGAAGCCGGAAGCTAAGTGAATATAATTACCATAAAGTAGACATGTCCTGAACAGGATGCGTCACCCTCCGTCCTGTTTAGAGTAATTTAAGAATTACTGAATTGCTGATTAAAGTGCAAGTCTCTTTTGTTCATTTTTCTTGACAGACTTTCTGCAGGAGAGTGAAAATGTGCTGCATCAACTCTGCTAGCAAGTCGTCATTCAAAACATGAAAGGCTGTCCCTTTCGTTTCTGATGATGCATCGGCTTTGAATGCACTCCTCCAGTCTTCACTGAACTCACGTCTTGCTTCTGCTAAAAACTGTTTATCTGGAGGATTTCACTGAGGTGTTAAGCTGCCATTAGGATATTTTTCTCTGGCATGACATGACTGAATTTTTCATCTCGTTATGTGCAGAACAAAACATGCAGAAAAGGTAAATTCAACACTTGCTTTACAAGCAAAACAAAAGAGAGAAAAGGGAAAAAAATAGCAGGCAGTTCTACAAAATAAGTATTCACATACATGCTGGCGTTTGCACAATTACCTGCTCTTTTTTCTAATTTTTAAAGAATATTTCCGCTGTTATTGTACATCTGCCTTTCTCCATTGACAATATAATGTTTTGTAAATAGGATGTCTGTTTTTATTTTCAATACATTGACTGCACATTATGCGCAGAAAGTGATCTGACTCAGCTGCACATCCTTTGGACAGCAAGTCAAATATTTTTATTTCTAATAAGTGCAGAGTATTTTCTGTTTTGTTACTCTTTTATAGTATTAAGTTTATCTTTCCTATGATTAAACATCATTAAATGTTATTGTTAACCTTGCTTTTTAACACTAAAGATTTTTTGTGTGAATCTTTACACCTTATGCTGCTGTTACACTTGAATTGTTCCTTTGCAGGACAATAATGGTTGTTTCCATTTCATTTTCAGCATAACTCTCTCCTACAGAACCACCGTCTGTGGAAATTTAAATGAAGTTTGCAGAGCAGGCACATGACGCAAACAGACTGGAATCTGGTAACTTGCAAAGTCATCGTAAAAGGTGAAAAATAGTTTGATTCGCTAGGAAAACCACCATTTTTTGATCAATTAAACATGTGCAAGGACAGCTTTGGAAGTCGTGTTCACAGAAAGGTTCAGATCTACTAAAAGTCACAACTAGTAGCTCTACTGGTGTATCTGGTATCGAGTTTATTAAAGGACTTCAAAACAGATCATTAAAAAAATTTACTTTGAGCAACACCCAGAGATGTTGCCCGGGAAGAGCTAGGAGCATCCCGAGCAGTTTGTGGCGTCTTGAATAATCAGGAATGTTTGTGTTAACACTTTCATTACCGATCAGTTGGGCTCTCCTCCTCCTCCGGTCCCTCTCCACTCTCGCTTTCTTCACTACTCTCGCTGCTCTCTGAAGATGAGGAGTAATCATTGGCCTTGACAGGGGGACGCGGCGGCTCCTCAGCACGCTCCTTAGCGTAGAGCCCATGGTCCTGCACACACATGCAGACGTCACAGTTTACTTACAAAAGGCACTTAAAACAGAAGATTCTGGCAAGAAACAAACAAGCCAACAACACACACATGCTCACACAACAGTGATCAATGTGTGAAAAGAAAACTGACATCACAGGATCATCAACAATAAAAACAAAGTTGAGAAAATAAATCAGAGTAACAGAACATGCCATTAGGATCGCAATAATACAGTTGATGAGGAAAAACGTCGGCCGGTTAATCAAATCTGCATGAACATTAAAAAGTGGAGGAAAACAAATGCATGCATAGTTTCCAAGCCTTGCTCAACACATGGACACAGTGCTACTAACCTCCCTATAGCCCTCTTGTAGCTCTGCACATTCAAAGTCAACAAACAAGAGAGTTAAGAAGATGAGAAATGTGACAGCAAAGTTGCAGACTGTGCAAAAGTAAGCACTTCTTTCTCTCATGGACTCACTAATGGTTTCATCAGTCTGGGAATGCTAAAGCATTGATTCATTCAGACAGTATTACACAAAGTACTTTCTGTAACGCTGTCCTTCAAAGCACGTTCTTCCACCCAACAGAAATGTCACACTGGATGTAGAATGAATAGCTGGATTTCCAGAAATAAAAACTGTATTTCAATGTACACGTGTTTAGCTTTATATTCATGTAGCACAAACTGCAGTTTGTCAGATGCAACACAAGATGAACCTGAGAAAACCATGCAGGAGAAAAGTTGGAGATGCTTAATATTTTAACATTTGCTGAAACACATGAGTGTACATGTATTCCTAGATCAGTGGTTCTTAACCTTTTTTGAGGTACCGAACCCACCAGTTTCATATGCGCATTCACTGAACCCTTCTGCAGTGATAAATAAAATATGATTTTTTCCCCGACCAAATTCAAGACATAGATCCCCAAGATCACCAAGTCTTCTTAAAAGGTTGAGTCTCTGAGAACAGTTCTTCAAAACATAGTCAGTGTTTTCAGCAAAGTTGAGCTGACTGTCCAGGAACGACCCAAGATATTTAAAATTTGCCACAGTTTCAACAAGTTGATCGAGAGAAACTGGAACCACTTTAAGGTCTTGTTTAGATAATTTAATTAGCTCTACATTCTTGAGAATGAAAAATTAATAATAAATAATAAATACTTTGCGGTATTCTGATTAGTAATGTAATTATATTAGTTGTGTTAACACCCCCACGCCACTAGAGGCAGTACCAACCCCGAAAAGATGCGACTAAAGAGCAGATTTAGAAGAACACGGAAACCTACAGAATTTGGTAGAAATTGTGAGCTTGGCTGAAGTAATTAAAGACACAAGTTCAAATCCATGCTGAGAGAGGAACTCCTTCAATCAGTGATCCTCCGCAGCTCTGATTGGCTAAGCAATGTCACGTGATCCTCTGCAGCAACTGATGGCAAACTTGTGTAAAGTCAACATGACTTGACACAAGTGTGTCTTTACCTCCGCAGCAGAGGCTCAGCCGAACCCCTGAGACCGACTGATCGAACCCCCGGGGTTTGATTGAACCCAGGTTAAGAACCACTGATCTAGACTTAAATGTTACATCAAAGTATTAGCAAACATTTAAGTCTAGCACTGGGGTTAAATTAATGGCAATCAGTTTGAACCTGAAAGGGCATTTTTAATTGTGAATAAGCTTTCTGTAATTTCCCTTAGACTTACTTAAGCAACTGGTGAATGTCCAATACAAGTAAAATGTCTGTAACTTTGTGCTGTAACTGCTCGTCATTGGCAGCGGTCTTTCAGTTGCATTAACAGTAGGAGTGTAACGGTATGGGTATTCCTACTGGAAATATTGTGAACAACACATGCCTACCAAACGAAGACAGCGCTGCTTTATACCTCCACATATGCAGAATGTTTGCGGTGAACTAAGCATGCAGTGCATTGTTGTATAAAACGTGACACCAACATTGAAAAGAGGACTTCCAGCTGTCACTAAGCTCTACCATTTGGTAATGTTAAGGTTCCTCATGCAGCTTCAATGGAGAGAGAAAAATAATAAACTGGAGCAAAAGTTTGTCAGGGTCCTCATTTTTCAACAGGAATAAGACGCAGCTCTCGTTCTGCACTTCAATGATTTACTCATCTGAAGGTAAACTTCACTGAAACATGAAAAAAATCTGCAAAAGATAAAATCCAGCTGCCCAACCAGTCCCAAATGCTGCACAGCAGCCACAACACACTGCTACTGTCCTGACTGGGCCTCTGACCAGAGGTGATGTCTGAACAGCTGAGTTCTTTTGTCTATTACATTCAAGAATAAAAAAGTATTTAAATTCTTTAAGGAGTTTGATTAAAAAACTTATAAATATAAATCCTCTCAAGTTACCAATTCTAAAAACAAATTCCCAGTTAGTTGTAGAGGTGACTTTTTGCTTCCCTTGCTTGAAGCCAACAGTTTTGTTAGCGTGTGCCGTTACAACCCTAATTTAAAAACAGTTGTGTCTCCAATCAACACAGTTTCATAAGCAAGTAATTAACAATAGTTAATGTGGTGCAGCTGAAGAGCAAACAAAACAAAAAGAAGACGTACAGCAGGTCGCCCAGGACGAGAGGATGTACGGGATTCCCCTGGCTTGTGGCGACTTTCATGGGAGAGAATTGGTGAATCCATTTTGGAGGTACCTGACAAGGAATATAGAGGCGTGAGGGTCCTACGCAAACCTGCATCCATGCAACTTCAACCATTTCACATTTTTTCATGCAAAACTTCAGTGTATTTTATTAACATTTTATGTGATAAAACATGGCCAACCACATTTGCAGAACTGGGGACTCACTGAGGATGCGGTGCCTCTCTAGAGAGCCGGTTTGGGGCAGACCAGATATGATGCTCATACTGTCTCCTCTCTCCCAGCGATCATTGCGGCTGAGATCTGGATTGCTGCCATGAAGGTAATCTAAAGTTAATAACTCTGGCCGTAGATTACAATTATCTAATTTGCAAAATAAAGACTAAAAAAATGCATATATTGTCAACAGTACCTGGCTCTTACTGGATGCCTAATGCCAGAGGTAAGGTTGGTGTTAAGAGCCGTGGCAATGGACGCAGTTCTCTGAGGAATCTGACAGCAACAGCAAGATGTGTTTTTAGTTTCAAATAAAAAAAAAAATAAATAAAAAAAAGTTCAAAGAGAGACCTTTGGAGTTTTTAATATTTGATTCTCCAAAGCTAGATGAAGTGCAGGTATTGGATTTTACCTTGGGTGGGAGCTCTACATCTGGCAGCCGGATCCAGGGGCCGCGATCCTCCCTGATCTGATGCAACTGTGGCCCCGGGGTTTCAGAAGTGGGATCCGAGTTCTGACGTACAAGCTCTCTGGAGTGGATGGGGCGGGGCGTGGGGGCGAGGGAGGGGTCCTGGGTGGGGAAGGCGGACATGTTCTTAGTTGGCTGGTCACAGAGGGACTGAGAGCGAGGGACAGGGGCAGCGTACGGCTTCAGTGGAACCAAGTGAGCCATCTGGAACTGTAGAGGGCAGGAGCAGCAGACCGCCAGGCGGGAGCAGCAGCCAAATGCAAAGAGCAGCACCCAAGATAGTCCCAAGATGTAGGTCATAGTGAAGAGAAATGCATAGACAGGGTTGGTAGAAAGTATCAAGTTTTAATGGGAAAGCAGAAAGATGTGGAGAGAAAAAGAGAGTAAAGATAGAAAACATGAATAAAGCAGCCCAGATATCAAGCATAAGGCAGACAAGACTGAGAAATACAGTATTAGTGCTATTAGTGCTTCTGCAAGGTTTTATTAAACCACATATTAAAGCCACACACCTTTCCTTGACCACCTTGGGGTTCAACTGGCCTCTGCATTGGAGGCGTTTGTGCAGACTGGACCATTCCCGACTGGCTGATGGAGTCCGAGCGCGACTGGATGGCAGTGTCAGAGACGGTGGTGCAGATTTTTGGTGACCCTTGTCTGTTTAGTTTACTTCGCTCCTCCACCTGGAGTAAAGAAAACGAGCAATTTGATTTGGAGAACAGAGTTTTTTCCGGCGGCATATAAAATTTTCAAAAAAACAGAAGCCCAACCTCTCGGGCCCACGTGGGTTTGTTGTTGGGCTCCAGGTTTTTGTTATAGTGATAAAGCTGGGGCTTCTTTTCCTGCTGCTGCTGCAGAGACACCAGGTAGGCATGCTCCTGCTGCAGCTGCCTCTGCAGCCGCTCCGACTGCCGCTGCTCCTCCAGCTGCTTTCGTTTATACTCCTGAGGAAGGTGAGGCACAGCAGTGAAGAGTAGGCATACTTCTAACAAACCTCTGGCTTTCACCAAACTGAAACAAAGGCTAACGTTTGCAAATCAGGAATGTGATGGATTTGCGATATTAATTACAGTATCTGCTGGTAATGTTTGTGGGAGTCCATTAACTTAGTTGAAAGTACTTTTGATAGCTAAAAGCAACAATAGAAATATAAAAGCTCCAAAGCTTTGGGTGAAAATGAGCACTTTAAAGTTGAGACATTGAAATTCTCCACTAGCTTTTTTTGTCTCATCAAGAAACTGATGAGACTACCTTAAATTCTTACATAAGGTAGTTTATGCACAGGCTTGTTTTGTGAATCATAGTATTCATACATTCACTTCATTTGTGTAAAGTGTGTTTCTTGTTTTCAATTGATTATTTCAGCATGAGTATGGCAGATACTTCAGCAAAAGATTTTAATTTAAGAAGCATTTATTAAAGTGTGTGTCATGGCAGCCTTAACATCTCAGTCAAAGATCTAAAGTGTCCAGTACTCCATTTTGTTTTCCTTTTCTTTCAAAATTCAACACAAAAGGCCACTTTTAATAACTGCTGTTCCTTTGAGGACAAACATTAGTGAACTTTGAGATAATCTTGACATCATTCTCCTACTGGAAGGTCTAATGACAGCTAAACTTTGGACTCCTTTACAGAGTAGATTGCATTTATAGACTATTTCCTGTGCCGGATGTAGCAAAGTTGTCCCACAGCATCACAGAGCCACAGTCAGGCTGTGCCTAAACACACAGCTGATGTCTGTTCCAGAGAATGAATCGTTTTGGGACGGCAGGGCTGATTGGAGATGGTACACAGTGTTGAATGTAGATTAAATTCTGGTAATTTAATGACTAAGTTGTTCTTCTGTGATCTGTTTGCTTCAAAAGCACATGCAATTTTTAGATTATTGCTTGTTTTGTAGCAGAGGACTCAATCATTTCTGGAACAACTTGATATGCATCAGCCACATGCATACGGTCGCTTTTGACTAATGTTCTTTCTAAACTGAAACAAAGATTCATTTTTAATGACAGCAACTCCTACGCACCACAATAGCAATCTGAAGACAGAGATGCAGAGACGGTAGCACAAGATACTTAATAACCGAAAATGGACAAACCTCTTCAGAAAATTTAGGTTATTTTAAGTCTTTTTGAAATAGACAGCAGTTTTGTTCATTTAAGTTTTATTAACTCGGAGTAATGTAGAAGAAAATGTTTGCAAGCAAACGGGGAAGTGATTAAGCATTGGTAAGGACTAGTTACCATAAGCAGCGCCTGCTCCTGAAGCAACTGCTGCTGAAGGATTTCTAGCTGCCGCTGCTCTTCTTCTAACTTGTGCCTGATAAATTCCTGCAGCGAGGTAAGAGGGCACAGAGGAAAGGTGGTGGCACAAGAGAAGGAAATGATGTGGGAGAGGAATGGAAGATAAACACAGATAGAAGGTTACGCAATATCATTCCAGCAAGCAAAAAGAAAGAGATGTTTTGGTAAAAGTCAAAGATTCTGCTGATTATTTTAGCAGGAAAGCTGCTGCTGCTGAGGCTTTGTGGATAAAAGATACAGATTATATCAAATATGAAATTACAAGCACTACACAGAGAACGTGATAAGCCACAAGGCGTTAAATTCTTCAGATATTTATTAGGTCAGTGTGAATTTGGTGAAGTTTGCAACACTAAAGGATGATCTTGCTCTGATGCCAGACTCTGATGCCGCCGAGGATAGACTGGAAATGGAGAGACGCAGAGAGCTCACCCACAGAAATCTCATCTCTGAGTAAATACACTAATTTAGATCCCTGCTGCTATGGCAACCCTCTCATGGAATTTCACCACCAGTGCAACTAGCGCAGCGCTGCCGGCGGACACGCCCACCCCTCTCCTGATTGGCCGGGCGCAGCTCTGCTTCTGCTGCGGTTGGTTACCTGCTCCCTCTCTGCCAGCCTCCTGTCTTCCTCCCGTCTCATATCGTCGAGTCTCCGGTGGGGGCCTTTTTCTTGCTGCCTCACCATCTCTCGCTCTTTTCTCTGTTGCTGGGAGAGAGGTGACAGGAAGGAGAGAAATGAGCAGAGGGGTTATGCTTGCACAGATGAATTAGGCTGCTTAGGGGGAAAAAGACTCTCTACTGTAAAGAGTTGGAGGAAAAATGAATAGGAGAACTGACTCACCTTTACCAACGTCTTTTAGTAAGACCAGATGATTTATTCTTTATTGCGCTGACCTTTGACATGCTTCCTTGCTGCTCAAAGCTTTACACGTGCATCACGGTAACTTAGAAATATGTTTTATTTGAATAATTAAAAAAGTGAATCAACATTCATTAAAAAAATCCTATGCATCCATCATGTGACCAAGTTAGAAAGATAAGTAAAATAATATTACCTTTTTGCTCCCCAACGCCACACACTTACAATGTCTGATTTTAATTTTATTTTATTATTTTATTTATTGTTTTCCTCTTTCTCTGTCATGTCTGCATGGTGTTTTATGTTTATTTTTTAAAAACCGGAGAAATTGTGCAAGTTTCACAAATGCATGTAATGTGAATAAATAAATAATCTATTGATAAATTAAAAAATTATGCATTTCAAGCATTTGTTTCTCATTTTCACTATTATAGTCTATAGTTAATGAAAACACAAAAGAAATTAGAATATTAGATGAACTATAATACTTGGTCAGAGCTCTTTATGGATCATTAATAACATGTCAACATTTTAAAACAAAGTTATACTTAACTAGTAATTTAATTATGGAGGCTTTATTAACTTTTAAAATGTAGATTAGTTAAAGTGTCTTCAGCTTGACCAGTGATGTTATTTCTACTGACATTTGTTTATAGCGCTTAAATTTAACATAGTAAATGTTACTACTGACAGTAAATTATTAATGCCAAACATATATAAATAAAAGAAAGTGTTGGCAAACGACGCTGATATCTTGGTGAGCTCTGATAAAAAGCCAAGAAAATAAGTGAGTAGCAAATACAGCAAATGCAGATATACTGTTGAACCTTGTGTTATTAATGTTAAGTACATTTTTAGAAAATTAATTTTAGCACGCAGAGACCCTTTGAATAGGTGCTCGATTAGATTTGTCTACAATCAAAGCATATTTTCTCAAATCTCAGTACTGCACGGAAATATTCTGATAGTTTAGCTTACAAAGGTCAAAGTTCATCTGTATAGCACATTTTCGGCAACAAAGCAGTTCAAAATGTTTGACATCACAAAACTTCATAAAATTATGAAGCATGTAATAGACATCACAAGCAAATACACCTTGTATGTTGACCATACATAGTAACTGTATGGTCAACATACAAGTTACACCTCAGGGTGTAACAATGTAACTAGCAAGAAGCCACAGGAATCATCTCAGAACAGAATATAAGATTTAGTGAAACACTAGAGATAAAAGGTTGAGCAGTACCTCTTCGAGTCGGCGCCGTTGTTCCTTCTGCTCTTCGATACGTTTCTGTCGGTCGTGCAGCAGCTGCCTCTTGTGCTCCTCGGGATCTCGGCGCTGGGCGGCCAGTTGGGCTTGCTGCCTCTTGAGGGCCTCCGTGCGCTCCTTGTTCTCCTGCTGCAGCCGCTGGAAGTCCCGCCTCAGGGTCGACTCGCCAGGCACATTCAGGATGGAACTGATGATCAAAATTAAAAATTATGGATGGAGAACATTTGCAAAGCTCAGACTGGCAGTCTTAAACAGAAATTATCAAATCAATTACCTTGATTCTCGATCGTCTCCACGGTTTTCATCCTCCTCGTCGCTACCGCTGTACTCGTACTCCGTCTCTTCTGCAGGGAGATCAACAATAAAGACAAATTACTTCTGAAGCAAAAATTGCTTCTGAAAAGCAATCTAAGATGCACTTTAAGATCCTCCAGTCTCTTCTCTTTACCTTTCTCTCCCCTCTTTTTGCGCGTGCGGTCAATGTGGTCTTTGAGCTGAATTCGGACCTGACGTTCTGTGGGCTGGTCTCTGATGAACGAATGCTTGAGCAGCTGCTCTGTGCTGGGCCGGCTGTGGTACGTCTTGACGAGACAGCCTTCTATAAAGTCAATAAACTTCTTTGACCTGGGAGGAAAAAAAAGATCAAAGAATGACAATCCTTCTGGGGACGAGGAAGGCATAGAATAACCAGAATACAGCTCTTTGAACTAAAAGGGGACCGTTGGAGTGTCTGGGAATGCGCGTGAGCTCTGGAAACTCCTTTTAGAAAAGTAAAATCTATTTTTTTTGCTTTGTAGAAGCACACTAAAGGAGCAAATATATCTTAGATCCATTAAACAAATATTCAAAGTTTAAAACATAAATCAAAACCAGTCTTCCATCAAAATAGATAATTTTAAAATTATCTATTGCTTCTCTTCAAAATGGAAAATTAGTGCCATTTATGGATGATGTATTATTTGGATCTGCAAAGTGTAAGTCATAAATGTTTTATGTAGGACTCAAGACTTTCTAACAGGGATATGTAAAATATTAGGAAAGATGACGCAGGGAGTTAACAGCCAGACCACCAAGGCAACCAGAGTTAATTTATGTTAGCATCACATCTTCTTTTACTGTATAGTTTTACTTTGTGTCCACTTTCAGTACAGAGAATCTACTAAAGTCTGTAGATCCCATTAAGCCAACAACCACTTCTACTGCAAATTTAGCCTTGATAATTAGATGTAGCTACATAATTTTCTATGAAGCATGGCATATCTGATCCAAGTGATGGAGTGTGTGTTTGACAGTTTGTGCAGTCTGATTATATATCGCTACTTTAGCTCAATATCCATTCATTACATCTGTAGTTATCAACATGACGTTACTGTAAGGCCAGAACTCAAAGTCAGTGTCCTCAGATTAACATCATATAATGCAGCTCTGGAGTAAGACATCAAGTGGAGAAAAGTTAATTTACACAACCAGTGTATTATTTCCTAATGTATACATTTACATTAGATTTGATTAGGCTATTCTGGTGGAAACATGCGGACCTATGACTGTGCTCATTAGCCAACAAATAAGAAAACCAGAGAACAAATTATGTATGTGAATGCTACCACAATGTTTTGGTAGCATGCTACCAGATGGTTATGAATAACAGGGAACCTGGGCTCAAGCAAAACCTCTTTCAAATTTCTCTATTTGTCATCTCTCCAAATTACTGATCAGAAACATTTCTCCTGATTTGCTCCTCCTTCCTGGAACTATTTAATTACTCTGACGTACAAGCCTGAGCACAACTCAGAAGGAAAGGCTGGAAAATGGCATATGACCTTTAATTAAACATACAAGAGATCAAGTGGTTGTAATTTACAACTCAGGGGGAAAATGTTGCAGATATGAAAAAATAGCTGCAACCTGGTAAGAATATCAATATTCATAGATTGCGACAGAGAAGTTAATAGAAACGTCTCTGTGTTTGCACCACTTCTATTAATACATACTGTGTTTATGTAATTAGTCTTTTCATGTGTTAGATGTAGGCATCATAGGATGGAAATGTGACATATGGAATGAGAAATGTACACTTTGGAGTTCTGTTTGTGTATTTAAATACTTAAAGCTTTTGTTTTCTTGCCAAACAATTAGCAGTCCTCTCTCTTTTTTGGTGGGACTAATCAAACAAATACTCTGAAAGAGTCACAACCCAATAGCCACCGTATCCCAATATGTTTTAGTTGAACAGAAGAGGAAACACTGGAGTCTGGCTCATGTGGGAACACAGTTCCCTTGCTGAAAAGAAAGAGAAATAAGAGAGGAAAACACACAGGACTGGACGAACAATGAGAAATTAAGTCTTAAATATCTCTGAACCTTCTTATGCTCGTTTGTCTCGAAAGACATTCTGCAATTTATGCAGCTGTTTGTTGTACAACTCTACATCATTTACATTTAATGCCCTTCTCTTCTAATGAGTTTTAGCCAATTAACTGTTACATTGCTAAGTGATTGCAAGACAAGACCGCCTTTTATTATATTGTCATTCTATACCCCCGTCTCCGCTTTCCCATCATTACAATTATACTTTATTTGTTGGATTAATTTCAGTTCAAAGACTTGAAACAAATAACTCCACAGTGAAGAAATCTGAAACCACTACACACATTAATGCCACCAAAACTTTATCTAAGCAGATCTGAACACTCAGTTATATTTGCAAGGAGAAGCAGTCCTCTGCAGAATCTGGAAAAGAAACGTGATTTACACTCACCATTTCTTGGACTTAAGCTTTGGAGGGGGGTTCCTTGGAATCAGAAAGAGGGCCCTCATTGGGTGCATGTCACACAAAGCTACAGAAAAAGAAGATTATAAGACTTAAATCCCTGTTAACCATGCTGAGAGCAAAGGAACAAAGGAGAACACAGAACAAAATACATTTTTTGTGTTAAACTATTTTCACTCTACATGGTTTGCAAATAACCTTAAAACACCGTTATACGTGCTTTTTCCAAGCTGAAACAAGGTTACAGCTGTTGTTACCCAATCTTTCCTGGTGCCTCAGGCTTATCGTTACACTGAATGTAAGAGCAAAGACTGTGAGTCACTGTGTTCCCAGTGTAGGTAGGCAGCTAAACCTGACTGGTTAGCTTCAGAGTTTCACAGTAAATAGGCTTTTATTATGCAGTCTTTTGGAAACAAGCAACATGACTGACACAGCCAAAAGCAATCAGATTTTTTTTCCCCCCTTTCGGTTTTTGAATAATCTAGAAGAATCCAGCTAACGTCATGTGTCATTTTTAAGGCTGGATCACCCACTGGCTGCAACTTCCTGTCAGTGGAAATGATCCAAGTACAGATGTAAGAGCTGAAGGCATTTTAATATACACCATGAGAGAAATTCTGATTTTTTTAGGACTTTTTGGCCACTTTCTGCTCAGACAATTTAGATAATTAACAACTTAAAAGCTCAAAATTTAAGTAATTAAAAAAAAAAAAAATACATGTTTTTTTTTTTTACAATAACTTCTCTGAAGTTATTGACAACTTCAGGATAAAAAAGGTTTTGTCTAAAACAGTTTAAAAAACAGCTAGTATTAACATGACCAAATTTATTGAGCTGTTTAATCACAAAAGCAAAACGTTCCATTTATTTTATACAATAAACCAATACAGAATATCACATGTAGCGTTGAAAGAAAATCAAACATGGATTCCACATTTTATATACAAATGAAAATCTAAAGTAACACAACGCATTGTATTCAATTCCCTTTTCTCTGATAGCCCTAAATAAAATCCACTGAAACCAACTGCCTTCTGAGGTCAGAGTCTTGTGTTGGATTGGCCCAAAGTCCTAGATTCAACTGAGAGACAATAGTCTAATAACCTAAGCCTTAAAACTGTATATTCACAGTAGCATCAACAAAATCTGAGCAATATTTTTTTAATCACTTCTTAATGCATTAATTGATTTATTATGCTTGCTGGAAAAATCCTAGTAAAATATTAAAGTCTGAGGTTGCAATATGTCAAAAAACAACAACTTTGTGGGGTATGAATACTTTTGCAAGAAGCTGTAAACTGTGCAACCAGTCATTTCTGCCTCCTTCTCTCCAGGTAAGAAATATTTTCTGATACAATATTCTCAGTCATATTCAGCTCCAGCTCAAACTGTGACCTCATTACAGTTAACAAAATACTTTTACTGCACTTGTTTTGTGTTTAAAAACGTGCATATGTGAATGCAAGAGAAATGAGTGAGTCTTAAAACAATCAGTGGCTTTGAAGCTGTCTTATGTTTATAAACTCCAATATTTATACTATGTACATATCCATCTATCCATTTTCTTCCGCTTATCCGGGGTCGGGTCGCGGGGGCAGCAGCTTCAGAAGGGAGGCCCAGACTTCCCTCTCTCCAGCCACGTCTTCCAGCTCCTCCAGGAACCCCAAGGCGTTCCCAGGCCAGCCGAGAGACATAGTCCCTCCAGCGAGTCCTGGGTCTTCCTCGGGCCTCCTCCCGGTGGGACGTGCCCGAACACCTCACCAGGGAGGCGTCCAGGAGGCATCCTGACCAGATGCCCGAGCCTCAACTGGCTCCTCTCGACGTGGAGGAGCAGCGGCTCTACTTTGAGTCCCTCCCGGATGACCGAGCTTCTCACCCTATCTCTAAGGGAGAGGCCGGCCACCCTGCGGAGGAAACCCATTTCAGCCGCTTGTATCCGTGATCTCGTTCTTTCGGTCACGACCCAAAGCTCATGACCATAGATGAGGGTGGGAACGTAGATCGACCGGTAAATCGAGAGCTTCGCCTTTTGACTCAGCTCTCTCTTCACCACGACGGACCGGTACAGCGCCGCTTCACGGCAGACGCCGCCCCAATCCGCCTGTCGATCTCCCGCTCCCTTCTTCCCTCATTCGTGAACAAGATCCCCAGATACTTAAACTCCTCCACCTGAGGCAGGACAACCCCCCTGACCCGGAGAAGGCACTCTACCCTTTTCCGGCTCAAGACCATGGCCTCGGATTTGGAGGCACTGAGCTTCATCCCGGCCGCTTCACACTCGGCCGCGAACCGTTTCAGCGAGAGCCGCAGACCACGATCTGATGAAGCCAACAGGACCACATCATCTGCAAAAAGCAGAGATGCAATCCTAAGGCCACCAAAACGGATCCCCTCAACACCTCGGCTGCGCCTAGAAATTCTGTCCATGAAAGTAATGAACAGAATCGGTGACAAAGGGCAGCCTTGGCGGAGTCCAACTCTCACCGGAAACGAGCCCGACTTACTGCGGCAATGCGGACCAGACTCTGACACCGGTCATACAGGGACCTGAATGTACATATCTTCTTTGAATTCCAATATCAATTCACCATGTTGCTCATCATTCTTATTGCATTAGATTACATTATTTTCTTGAGTGACAAGTTGAGAGGTGCAGGTCAGTCTGGCCTCTGTTGTTGCTTTACCGGTGAGATACAATGCGACCAAACGTTTGATTTTTGTGCAGCTGTATATTACAGTACACCATCCACGACACAATTAAGCAGAGAGTCAGTCGAACTGGCTGAAAATGGACAGAAAATGCACGCCCAGCATAAGTAGAGAAAATTGCTATCATAATGAATCTTCAGTAAGCACTAGCCTCGCTGAGTATACTTTTGTATATTACTTTATGGGATCAGCAAAACCTTTCACAATAATGTGACTTAAATTACAGCAATGTACCGCTGCTATCAAAACGACTAAAAAAAAAAAAAAAACAGTGCACCATCTTTAGAAAAGGAAAATTTATGCTACAAGCACAAACACAAAAGATATTTGCAAGAGAACTTAACAGATCGAATGCCTAACTTTTTACACTGAAGCATGAAGTGAGAAGCTGGGAAATGGCTTCAGCACCTATAATTAAAAAAGAATTTCATAGATGGGACCATTTTAACCTACTTCAGTCACTGGAGTGATGGCCTAAGTACATGCTGCATAATTTATAATTGTACCCAAACACCAGCTCGACAGTTGGCCTGCATATCCTGCTGCAAGTCACTCATAGCAGCAGTCTGTCGGAGTCGTGCGCCTCCATAAACCATAGAAACATTCATAATTTCTCATAACTAAAATAAATGGTTTAGTGCACACTCTCAGCTTTAATTTGAATGCAAGATTCAGCCAAATAAAACTCATTATAGTTACTGTAATAACTTTTTCATTACTAATATTACACATGTGGGTAATGAAATCATAAAGAAAAACTTTTTTGTGAGACTGGCCTATAGGTGGAGTACTGCCCTGTTAACACTGGTATCACTGACTAAATCTAGACTTGAAGCCCAACCAGACGTTTCACCCTCAGCAATACTCAAAAGGAAATATAACAAATGAACTTTAGAGGAAAATAACTTAAAAGTCAGTGCAACTCTGAAATGGTACTTGTCAGAAAAATAAAACTAAGATTATCCTGCAGCAGCAGCAGCATGATGACATATGTCTGCCTGACTTTCTTGGTCATTCATGTTTATTGAAGCAGCCACATGTAAACAAACTGTCTCAACACACTACAGCACAAGAGAATCCCTGTTTTTTAAAGAGGCAAAGAAAAGAAGAATGTAGTGGTTCCTAAGTCAATAATTTCATCTTAAAGTGATGAAGGTGCATTTATTCTGCTACAAAGAAAAACAAAAAGGAAGGTATCTGCATGTAACCAATTATGTAAACAAAGAAAGCAAATTAAAATGACAAAAATACTGCTTTATGAATTACATATGTCTAATAAATTTGAATCTGTTAAAGTATTTATTTAGGATTTGTGATTTTTTTTGTAATCCTCTAATTAAATCTAACTGCACCAGTATGGTCAGTCAGACCTCATCACAATACAAGTGTGTACAATATTTACAGTTGCTAAGAATTCAATATTTGTTGGATTTCAACAAATAAATATATAAATGTCAAATCAGGTTCTGGGGTTTGTGACTGAAACAAAAACCAAGCAGTCCAGCATTGACATGGTAGACCCAAATATTTGTTTCCTTTTTGCAAATCTTATTATCATTGGGAACAATATTACATATTTTTATGACAAAGTCATAAAAATATGTAATTTTAATTATGCCTTAATTAAGCGGTTCATCCAGAACAAAGAGGCAGAAATTGTGAAATTCTGTCACCCTCCATATATTATGCACCAGGTGTCAAAGTTTTCAGTCCTCAGATTTTCACTGGTGATCACCAGGTGATGTAAGATTTTATTTTGTTAAATAAAATAGCAATTTGTTTTCATTAAATGATGCAGAACCAAAACCCAAACACAGTCTGTCAAACACGTGGTTTAAGTTTATTCAAAATTAAGTAAGTTAATCCTATTTCCACCGATCTTTTCAGAAGTAAGAATATCAAAAGCAAAGAAGTAATGAGAAAAACCAGGTCTTTCTTTTTTACAAAATAAATGGTATTCCTCAGACAGCATACAGTCACTTCAGTCAAAAATTCACAAACAAATAAAGTAGCAATCCCAAAGATAATAAGATTTAAGGTGTGAAAATATAATATACAGTTTAGCACTGTCAAGACAGTGTCCAATACTATAAAAGAAGAATTTTAACATCAAACGATAAGGATGCTGTTTTTTTCTGCTGCCATTCTTCACATATATACACAACTCCCTCCCCGGCCTATTGCTGCAACCTGTCAATCAGCTGTGCTAATGGAGGCGACTCCTTTTAGCGCCCTGGGCAAAAAAACTCAAGTATAATTTATAGACATTTTCCAACAGTATAATAAAGAAAACTCAAAGTAACACTAAACTAAATGTCAGCAAAAAGCTGCAGCTGCTGGTCCAGGTCTAATAAACAGTCTACTGAGGCAACTAATCCCAACGTCAGCAGCTTCTCAGGGCACTTTACTGAAAGCATAGCGGAAGGCCAGAAATTGGGTTTTACATAGTAATTATAAGTATACCTTTAACTGTAGCAGGAGTTTAATCTATGTAAAAAGTTTCTACTGTTTTGTAGATAAATATTTTTGGGGCATAAAACTAAAATCTCAATCAACACACTCAAGTGTTTTCTACTTTCTGACATAAAAAACTGAACCAGAGCAACTTTCCTGGTGGTGATAATTTAATAGCGCGATACAATTTAAAGCCACTGTTTCAGAACCGTAACTGAGCCAAAACAACAGCGGGTCTGCTGAGGGTTATCACGCCATCAGCCCATCAGATCATCCCATGCCCAACACATTCCATTCCCGGCATGGGAACGGATAGGCCCGGATTGCCACAGCAGTCTTCCGTTAGATTTATTATGATTTGCAGATTAGTTGTTCCATTTCAAAACAAAATCAACGGTAACAGTTAACCCTTTAAACCCAGATTAAACAGAACTTCACACAAATCCATCTGAAAACAAGCAATCATTGGTAAAAAGCTGCAATACAAGCCGCCACGTTTAACCCAAACATTCTTCACCAAGCGCATTAGCCTCACTTCACTGTTCTCTCAATCTTTGGTTCTGCACCAGATTTCCAGCAGAGAGATCTCCTCATAAACCAGAGAGCGATCTGTGCCATCAGCCTCCACAGGCCAACTGCCAGCTCACAACTCCACTACCTTAATTACAGTGAGTCAGCTGTCCATCTGAAGACACAGACAGCAAGGCTGCAAGCACAACACGCACTCATTCATGAGGTCTTTAGAGCTGGCTTTGAAAAATTATGAAAAATGATCAAATGCTGAATAGATGCACGCAGAATGAAAAAAATTAAAGTCAATGAAGAAGATTCACTTACGAGGAGCTCCCTCTGCCATCTCGATGGCCGTTATCCCCAAAGACCAAATATCACTCTGTAAAATAAATGCCATACAGTGCCTCTGGTTAATGTTTTATTTTCACAGCAAGGAAGCACAGAAAATAAACGCAGCCTTTCTGCGGTTACCCTAAAGTCGTAAGTGGAGTCCGGATTCTCGTCACAGGCGATGACCTCAGGCGCCATCCAGTACGGAGTGCCGATGAAGGTGTTCCTCCGCCCCACAGTCCTGTCCAGCTGGGCACTCACCCCAAAATCAACTGCATTGAGAGGGTTGAGACCAGTGCAGTGAGACCTACTAAAGCAAAACTAACTCGGTATCTTTATCTCAGCGTACCTAGCTTGACCTCTGCATTCTCCGTTAGCAGCACGTTCTGGCCTTTGATGTCTCTGTGGATAACTTTATGGGCATGGAGGTGAGAAAGGCCCTGTTTGCAAACAAAGACGTTAACCACAGTCAGTGAGAGGAAAAGGCTGCTGCATAATTGATCCAACAGTCAAAACTACATTTTCTCACCCTTAAGATCTCTCTGCAGATGTAAGCGATCCAGTCCTCCTTCAGAGAGCTGCCTTTAGTGTTCTTCACTAGGTCAGTCACTGATCCGGCTCCACAGAACTCCATCACCAGCTGTTCAAAGGAAAACACGCTTAACGAGAGCATGATTAATGACAAAAGCTCTCATAATGTCATTGGACCAGATGCAAACGTAAACAGACCCAAAGTTGATCGTCGTGTCCTGGCGGGCTCTTCTTCACAAAGGCACCGTAGTACGTGGCTATGTTGCGGTGGTGGCTGTATTTCTTCAGCATGTTGATCTCTGCTTTGATCTCTTCCTCCTCCTCCTCCGTAACGTCCATCACTTTGATGGCGGCCAGTTGGCCCGTCTTCACATGACGGCCCTGTTAAAGAACAAGTTGGATCCATTAGCGCATTCTGCAGTCGTGCCTGGAGATCGGGGGTGCGCCGGTTGCATTTTTCTGGCCGATAGGCAATCTTTTAAAAGTCTAAACTGCCCATTCTGGTTTTGGCCGATTGTTTTGACTGAAATGCTAACTAGCAGCGTGGGGAGACGATTGTAAACAGCAGACGTGCAGACCTGATCTGGTGGGTCGGTCTACGAGTCAAACCTCTCTCATGGCAAAGCAAAAGAGAACAGAGGGGGATTTTTACTCTGCTGCCCAGGTAGATAAGATCACTGGATAAGACTGGCTTCACATTTATGTATTGGCCGATCACCAACCTTCCAAAATTAAAGGTAATGAAGGCCAATTTATCAGTGCACCACTACTTGAGATCACCTGACAGCTTGCATTGCCTCTCCTTCTATGGCAGAATGAGGCTGATAATGTTATAAGACTGGATTTCAATAGCAACAGGGGTAAAAGGCAAGTCGTCAATCTTCAGTAAGCTGCATCTGCAGTTTCAGGGAACAGTGGTGTCTGTTCTACATAATTTGTTTTGTAAATTTTTTTTGTTGTTTAAATTGAGACTTGTGTAACATTTGTCATCAATGCCTCATTTTTATCCTGTAAATTAGCTTCAAGAATCAATAGTTTTAAAAACAGCGGGAGTATTCATTAGGAATTGGCTATAAAAAATAAAAAAATTGGTTAAAAATCCTTTTTTCATCTCTAATGTGAATGACCAAGAACTTTGGAAGAGAAAGAAAGTCACACAGATCCTCCACCATGATTAATAGTGAGGAAGTGCGTGCTTTTTTCCCCTCCATCATTTGCTAAAAATCAGATTCACTTAGGAGTTTTTGTTTCCAAGAAAACTACATCTTTGTCTTATTTGTTAAAAACATCCAGCTCCAGTTAAAGTCCAAGCGGAGTTAATCAAAACTCCACATTTCAACTTTTAATGGCAACACAAAAATCACATTTCCCTGACATAGCTCCAACTCAACTGCCTGGCATGTAGATAATGTCCAATAGTTGTGACTGAGACTTGGCAACCCCAAAATGCTATTCTCTCTTCTGTTGTTCTTCAACAGTGAGAATTGGAGATCTTTGTTTTTAACATTTTTTTCATCTCATTTACTGTAGATTGTTGTAGATCTTCCTCTAACCTTAGTGATCAATGGGTAAAAAAAACAGACAATTATGCGTCTCTGTGCGACGTCTTATTTATACCCCAGAAAAACAGAAAGTAGTATGTTGCCAATTTAAGTTCCTAGAGTTCTCTGATCAGCCTAAATGAGTACAGTTTTTGTTAAAAAAAGGCTCCAAGTACATTTATTTTTAGGAAGACCATTAATAGTACAAAAATTTGTGCTGATTATATCTCTTTTCACACCAGAGGTGCTTGTGAATTCATATGCACAGTGGCTCACCTTATACACTTGCCCATACGTCCCATTGCCGACAACTTCGACCAGCTCAAAGATTCCTGCTGGATCCTTTGGAAAAACGACACATTGAGATCAGAAAAAACTAAATTACACAAAAAGATCATTAAAACGTCTCACTGTACGAATAATGTAAACTGGGTTTGCTCTTTTGGTTTCACATACTAGAGAAAATGTTCAATTAAAACAAATAAACCTGGAGCAAACCATGTTTATTTAGTTTTTTTAAGAGGTCCACCACATGTTGTGTGCTACCTTGCTACACCTAAGTAAATAAAGAGTCATCCTCAAACAAAGAAACTCCACTTGTTCTTATAAATGCTTCGATATAGATGTCGTACATGCAGTCATAAAAGTGCCCACTGATGAGTACGTTTTATGGATTTTCTAATCTGCGAGTATGAATCCTACCGTAAACTCGGAGGTAGATTCCTCACTTAACCATGCAGCTCTTTTGAAAACAAACTGGAATGATATCTGCACTATGCTCTCAAGCCAATTAAAATTAAACATTCTTCGGCAAAGAGATCCTATAACTTTTCCGATCCCACCAACAAGATTTGAATTAGGAAAATACATTTTTAAAAATATAAAAGAAAAGAATCACAGCGCATTCAACTTTTTATAATAGATGAGACACAAATCTAAATTCTCAGATAAATTTTCCTTCCTTTTCTGGATTAGATCCATGTAAATTTCTGCATTGTGCACACAGATCTCACTGACACTAATAACGAGTAGGTTGCTTTGACGAAATTATGCAACCCCCCTCCCCCTAGAGACGAGGGAAAATGACAAGCAGTTCCACTTTCATGTAATTTCAATATGGCTTTAAGATGTGTGGGTGGTGAGACTGCTGCCTTGGGTTTAAAATGTACACCATGACCTATCCTGCTTTCATCCATCTCCAATCATGGGCCTTCTACCTTCAAAATGAAGATTTTCACTTCAGGGTCAGAGACGGATGTGAAAAACCAAAAATCACAATTTTGTGAAACATCCAGGGATTTAAAATACCAGGAATTGAGTGTTAAAGGTGATAGCTCATCTAATGTTAAACACTCTGAATGATCTTATGAATAGGTATACAAAAGAGGAAGAGATATGGCGTAAAACGGGAGGGAAGAGAATGATGGTATGGAAAGAAACAATGTAATGACAGAGTGGGCGATGAGGCAGAGCTTCACCCACATCCGGCACAGAGAGTGGGATGAGACGAATGAGCAGAAAGAAGGGGAAGGGTACACTTATATTCAAACATTAGCATGAGCAAATCGGCTTTGAAAAAAAAAGACAAAAAAAAAACAAAGAATGAAACACAATAAGAAAAAGGGAGGGAAATGTGTTCAGCTCGGGTAGCTACAGATAAATGCTAATTACTCCTGGTACATGATATGTTTATTTATTTTTTAAATAATGGAGAAAAATTAAACTGCTTATTCTGCTGTAACATAAAGCTTTCATAAGCTAGCAGTAGAGTATTTGGAAGGGGATGACTCCTAAAGGAAGTAAATATCAAATTTTCTGTACGGATGATCTTTACAGATCATCTAGAAAAAAATAAAGACTAAATCAGTCAAATTATTTATTTTTTCTAAATTTATTTTAGAATATTACAGCTACTCTCCAGTCATTAGACTCGAACACAAAGGCTGAAAAAGTGCTTAATTACAAAAAATGCATAATATTTTTTCATTTTTCTAAAGCTCAACTCTCTGAGGTTAGGAGAGATTTTGTTTTTTTGAATAGCCATTATCACAGTGTCAAAAGTTCTGCTTAAATCTAGAACATATGAATGTATTTCTAGCAACACAAATTAATCAAACTTATGTTCCAATTCAGATTTTTGTCCTGTCACAATGTCCTAATCCTCAAAATGTAACCAATGATGTCACCTGGAAATATCAATCTCCAGATAAATTAATGTTGTAAAATCAAATAAATAATCCTGTTCAAATCAATTGTTAAAGAATGTGTGCTGCAAGTCTTTACATAAAAAATATTTAATATTTAAAATATTATGATCGAGCCACTGAGACGTTTGTTGATATTTGAAGTATTTTAACTATGTTCCTCCACTGAGGTCACTGTAATCATGTTAGTGAGCAGAACCCACTCGAAGTTCAAAGACAATGCAGCACGTAGCCATATGTTATTCCATTAATCAACAGGTGATGGCAACATCCAAGAAATGCAGCCAAGAACCAACAAATACAACTGAAGGGAAGAAAACAAGATGATGAACATGAAGGCTGCCTAACTTTTGTTCCTGATTCAACTCTACATGGCACCTTTACATGGTCAATTTCCAAAATCACAAGAACATTTTCACACTTGTCTCTGGTGGGTGCTGCTGGCCAAGTAGAATTTGGTGATAAAACCTTACAATAAAAATGGAAGCAAAGAGAACAGATAAAGTTCACTTTAGTGACTGAAGCAGTAAGTGGACCTAAACATCTTCTACCAATAGTAATATATAAAAGGAAAAGGAAATTAATTTCTAAATCTAAGAAGGAGTGTGGAAGAACCTAATTTTTCCCCCCAATTGTCTGTTTAGCTAGTATCTTGTGGAAGATGGTGTCACTTGACGCCTTTGCACCAGTTAGTGGAAGAGATTTTATTTTAAATGGATTTGTTTTTGAAGAATAGCATCAGTCCAATGGACATGCAGGGATGTTAAAACGAATCCTTTTGTTCCCACAAAAACATCTGGGGATGCAGACTTTGATATATAACACCAAAAAGTAATAAAGAGGAAGGTCAAATATGATTTGTATCATATTTGGTAATTCTCTACCTTATGTCTAATGCCCATACATTTGCTGCTTCATTGTGTCCGAAAGCCAATATCAGTGTATCTGCCTCTAAACTCATTTCACATACAAAAATTAACACATACCTCTATGCAAAATGTAGAAAAGTTGTATTATTTTACAGCAAACAACAAGGTATGGGCATTTCTAACTTCTCTTTGTCAGAATCACTAAAACACATTTAATCAGTATTTTTGTTGCATGAACGTGAATTCTAAGCACATTACATACATTTTCAATATGGTTATCATTTTCCAAAAGCTTGTGGACAAACAAAGACGAGGTGTTCAAATGGAGTCATGAAATAAACTACTCCCTCCAAATTATTTAACTTCAACTCAAATTAACTGCTAGCTTGAACACAACTGAGTGTTTCAGGACAATATCAAACACATTTTTGGATGGATAAAGTAGGTTAGCATTAAACTTTTGTAGTGATTTGTTTCAATCACAAACCTACCAAAAATGTATAAATCAAGCAAAGTAAAGAAAGTTAACTAAAAGCTAGTAAAGTCACTAAAGAAACCCTGCCAGCGGTCAACTATCAAGCCAGAGAAAGTTGTTGTTTATCATGAAAAGAAGGCTGTGGAGGTACTTAAGGTATTTGTCACTAAAAGTCTGCCCAGGACAAGAAAAGTGCCTAAAAATACAACTTAAAAAAAAGTCTCACTCTTAAATAAATTGAAATCCTACTGATAAATGCTAATTATTCCTGGTACATGATATGTTTATTTATTTTTTAAATAATAAAGAAAAATTAAACTGCTTATTCAGGACAAGAAAAGTGCAACTTAAAAAAAGTCTCACTCTTAAATCAATTGAAATCCTTACAATATTCTTGACAATATGGTTCAAGATTGGATGATTATAGAGAAAACATGCCTTTAAAAACTAATAGAAAAGGTTTTAAAGTATTAGGAAGCATGCATGGAATAAAAAAGTATAAGATTTTGATAAATCAGAAGACACATTTTGCTGTGATTTGTGGTTGTAAACATCCCACCTGCCCACAGCCCGAGGAGAGTTGGGTTGTGTTGGTTTGACTTAAGTTTGTTGCGTGGGTGCAACATGATTGTGCTCGTGTCAGAGGAAAACTCAAAAAATGACATAACATCTAAAGATACCGTTCGCTTCGACTGTAACGAGGCTAAATTACTGCAATAATGATAGTAATAATAATACTCACCCTGAGAGCTGCGAGGTCTATGTCGTCCAGGCTTCGTGTGGGGGCGTTTTCAGACATAGCTGCCCAAACTTATTACGTTAGCTAACAAGTTAGCCACTTATTACACAAGAAGAACTTTGACAGGAGGAAATAAATGGCTGCCCACGAGCCTAATCTATCGATATCATACAGGAAAACTGATATATATATATATATATATATATATCAACGCGGAACACTTCAATATAGCAAGTCCATCCCAGGGGCTGCTTGCTTCAGACGCACCCAGCAGGTTAGCTCACGTCAACTCCGGCCGAGAGCTGAAACGTTTTCCGCAGCTGATTTAGAAAATGTCAGCTAGAAATTCTGACTGAAACACGACAAATGTAAAATAAGATTTTTTTTTTTTTTAAGAAAATGGCACCGTTCCAGTTCAGCCGGCCTTTAGTACCGAGCTAATAACTGGTTGGTTTTAAATGCAGCGCACATTTAGTGTTGAGCACCTTGCTGCGTTCATTTTGACAAGACTCTGCTGCTGTAAAACGTCCCCAGTAATGATGTGTCTGAGAAAATAATAATAAAAGAAAAAAAAAAACTCCTACCCGATTTTGACGGAAGAGCACTATTTAATTGTGTTGACAATTAATATTAAAATAAAAACTGCGGGCTTGTTCAAGGCAGAGGTTGTTTTTAAGAAGAACGCAACGTCTGTGATGTGATGGCGTCCGGGTCCGTCCGCACCAGAACCGAGCGTCCAACTGGCGCTGGCTGCCTTACAGGAACGGGAATACTGCAGTTAAATCCAAGCCCAACAATTTGACTTAAAAGACTGGGGGGAAGCAGCTCCCACTGCTTCTTCGTGTCAAACTTTATACGACTAAAAAATATATGTATATAATAATAAACCCCCCACTTTTTCAAGCCGACCGCATAGTAATCAGAGTCCTGACTCAGGTGTGCGCCTTTAATCACCCCGCAGCTAACGTAGCAGAGCTAGCGAGCCTTTTCCCAGGACAAACTTTCCCTCTCAGTCCATATTTTTTCTGTTGACAGTCGCGCCTAGCACTGCCAACCTTCCGGAGGAAAACACAGGCAGGCTCTATGTCCGTAACGCTTAACAGACTGCAGCCATCCGTTCGCTCAACTTAATCGGTTACTGTCGTCTTCTCCAGCGTCCAGCTCGGTCGAAACTGCAGTCCAAACGGTGCCAGGTACGGCGTGAGCTTCTACCTGCGAAACTTGTTATTTCGCCATGTTTTGACTCCTAAGTCCAGCCTCCTACTTCCAGCCTTTAATGTAATGACGATTGGCTGCACACTGCACTCCTCAAGTGTTTTCTGCTCCAGAAAGGGACTACGGAGCTGCAGCAGGGACAAATTTGTATGGAAAAAAAAAAAAAAAACAGTGGACCTTAACCTCAGATATGTTTTTTCTGAGCTGCCATGTCGGAGTCATTCATTCAAACTCACCTGAACACACCCTAAAAAGTTAATATGCTGTTCGTGTTTGGCATTAATAAGTAAAGTATGATGAACTCACCCAACTCTACCAATTTAAAGCAACATACCAGACTTCTTGGTAATTCAGTTAAACTGACTTTCGATTTGTCACTTAGAACATGATGTCCTAGTTGTTCACTTTGTGTAGTTGGAAATAATTTGAGAATGGAGATAAAATCTACTGTCCTAAAAATAGCTTTCCACACTTACAGGCTTCTGATGACGTCACATAAGGCAAGCAGGTGGCGTATAAGCACAGAATAGCCCTACATGGGCCTTCCTCTGTACATCTGAAGTCTTGTCCCATATGTTGTTTTTCACCGCAAAGAAAAATGTGTTAATAAAACAATTAAGTAAATTTTACACAAATAAAAACCATGCCAATTTAGTAGCTAAACAGTAAGAAAAAAATTTCCATCGTTCGATGGAAAAGCAAAGTAGCGGAAAACCACTGTTCTGGAATAACGAACAATTTCCACAGTCTTTATTATTATTTATTTGATGAGCAAAGAATATGCACTAAATAGTAAAAATTAAACAGGAATACAGAAAAACCTGTACTACTTAAGAGTTCTGAACAATTATTGCCACTATCAATCACCAGTAAAGATTACGGGTGCTACTGGCTCAAAAATGGAAGTTGAAATTTCTTGCAACTCAAACACTTTAGAGTTTATCATAACCTGGTGAAAACCGACCCCTTACTCTCCACTATTGCAGAATTTTTTTGAGTGGAGTTGCACAGGAAGTCTGTCACAATCTGTCAAAAAAAAATCTTACTAATATCCCGTCAGCTGTTTTCATGTTCCTATTGTGATGTCATTGACCCAAATTATTTTTGCTACATTTGCCTACATTGTTGTCAACAGATCATCAGTTTTTTAAATACTGCATGATTCACCTCTAAAGAGTTCAAGAGAACGGTCTGCATGCATAAATGAGACTACAGCTCTAACCTGTATTTCTTACTATGTTGCCATTCACAGAGAAACTCAAAGATGGAATTAGCAAGTAAAACTTGTTGGTAGACATTAGTTTCTACATAAAATAATTCATTTTAACAAGTTGGGAAACTGAATGCACAGTTGTGTTAAGAAGGTCTGCATTTCTGCATCTTTACAAGGTGCTTGTTAAGCAGCTTTATGTCACACGAATGTTTCCCAATGAACATTCCTGTGAAACTAGAATGTTTATAGTATAAATAGCTATACCTTTTTATTTAAAGGTATAGTTCAGAATCATAACAGTGAGGTTAAAGGTCATCAATGAATATTTGCAGTAGATAACTCATCGTTCTTAGGTATAACTTTCAAATAAAACTGATCACAGAAGCTGAAGCTACTACTTACCAGACTTCTATCAATATGAAGCAACTGCAATCTAAAAAAATAGTAAAAAAAAATAATTTTTAAAAAATTGTATAGTAATAAATGTGAACAAGCAATTACATTTAACATATTTTTTTTATTGCAGGTTAAAATAAATGCGAAATCTCAAATTACAGAGGTTTAAAAGATTATAGTGATTACAAAACAATATGAGAACAGACATCGATCCAACTTTAAAACAAGTATGAAGAAATACAAAAAACACCACAGCTTATAGTAAAAATGGTAGTTAGGAAGACAATTTGAAAATCATATCTACCCTGAGTGTAATCTCGCACCCATATCTACAGATCTACATATA
The DNA here is from genome assembly GCA_033032245.1 of Poecilia picta. Taxonomy (NCBI): domain Eukaryota; kingdom Metazoa; phylum Chordata; class Actinopteri; order Cyprinodontiformes; family Poeciliidae; genus Poecilia; species Poecilia picta. The sequence goes on along the minus strand of CM065366.1, from coordinate 17,805,568 downwards.
AAATGGTTTTAAAAATGTAAATATAGGCTTTGATAATATGCAATGAAAAATATTTCTCAAGTATTACATTCATAAAATGAGTTCCTAAGGCTGGTAAGTTTAATACAAACGCAATGATTATAAGATCACTTGTTAGTCAGTTAAAGGCATTTCTGCTTTCCTATCACAAAGTGTAGCACTTTCAAACATTCATTTTTTTCTTACGCGAAATAACCAGTAAAAATGCCAGCTTCTACTGTGCGAAAATTCAGAGTGGGTTTTTTTCTTCACAGTGTGACTATTTTTGAAACCAGAAGAGCACTGTGTCTAAGCACAGATGGTTTTTTTCTGGCTCCTGTGTAAAAGGAGCTTTGTGTAGAGAGAGTTCACACAAGGCATCCGTCAGTTATGTTTATCACACCAGTTTGAAACCAAGAAGTAGTGCACTTAACCTGGGCTTATCTGACAGTTTAGTACAATTTAACTTGAAAACACAACATGGTGTTGTTTAGATTAGTGAATCCTGTTCACCCCCTTTGGACACACATGCAAAAAATAAAAATAAAAATGCAGACTTTTTCCCATTGCTAGGGATACAAGATGCTAATTTCTTATTTAAAAACCTGACAAGCTTCCAGTCTTAAAAGTGTGTATTTAATTAGGAACACATTTGAAAGGGGAATAACAGATTTTTCAAACACATCTATGTCATTCAGTTAATGCATGGTGCCTTGCAAAAATATTCCAATTTATGAATCAGCTCCTTTTTGAAGCTAGTTGTCAGTGCACTCAGTTTTATTTAGGGATATCAGTAAAGGGGGTTCTTTCACATTTTTAGTGACTAAACATGTTTAAACAATAAAAATGTTCTTACTTTTCATAAAAGAACCTCTACTTTGTGTTGACAAACCACTTAAAATCGTAATATTATGTAATATCCTATGTAGCAATGTGACAAACTTCAGAGTTTATGAATATTTTTTGCAAGGCGTTGTGCAGTAGGTGCTGGTTCTCTCCAAATTAGGAAACAAAATATATTTTAAAAAACAAAGTCCAGTCCAAGAAATTTGCATGTTGGTCAACAAGTGATCAATCTGAGCAGTTGGGGAGAAAGAAGTGTGTCAGACACATTATGTAACTTCTCAGCTGGACCTCAACAAATGCCTCATGCCTGTGAGCAAATATAACATAAGGTAGACACACAAGACTCTTCATGGCTCCGAGACACGACACGGAAGTAGCTGCAGAATGCCAACAGTGTGTGGAATGTTGTATCCTGGACCCCAGGCAGTCCATTTGGATGCAATGGTTAAAAGAAAAAGGAGTATAATTTAACAAGATTTCAACGACGCACAAGCTAAATATATTTTCTCTCTCACATTTAAATATAAAAATGACACAGAAGTAACTAGTCCCCACGTCCTTGATCAGCAATATTGCTTTCTTTTTTTTTTTCCTGGCACACCATCCCGATTTAGTCAGCCATCCCTCCTATCAGCGCTCTCCTTTTCTGCCCCATCGAGCCTTTATTTCAGCTGCGATCCAGTCATCTCTTTATATCCGTCACTATAACAACCACAAATGTTCTGACAGGTTTCCTGGCACTGCAGTGAGAGGTGAAGCCTCAGAGGGAGAGAGTGAGAGCGCGGGAGAGGGAGAGAGAAAGAGACAGAGACATAGCCACCCACCAACAAAAAAAATAAAAATCTCGCACCCGTAAATGTACACTATGTTCCCAGATCATGGGAGATGGTTGATTACCAGTCCAACCTCGCAGCCCTCCAATGAGTCACACACATTCATTTGTATGAGTTTACAATACCGTCTACCGATGGTTCATAGAAGTTACGTGATAGGCATTATGAATTAACTGGCCAGCACAGGTTTGTCTGTTATTCTAAACTTTAAGTGATTTAAGCCAGACTAGATTTAGGATCGACCCATAAACTGTCTTAATGCTTGTGTTACAGTTCGTTTTGTGTGCTGAGATTTAGGTACAGGTTAGCAACGATTGTATCAGTGCTGTAGTGGCCTGATCTAGGTAAACATGTGGTTACGTCCAAAGGTCTGTAGGAGCCATCCCTTCTTTACTGTTCCGAGGAGGCTGCAGGTTTTCCTCACACAGGAATTTCAACGGAAAGTGAACCAGCAGCCCTCGGATGGCCTTCAGCTCCTCTGCCGCCTGCTCGGGGTCTGTGTCGCAGAGGCGTTCTAGAGAGCCGTAGTTCTTCAGCAGAAGCAAGTTGTGAACACTGTTACAGGGAAGGCATCTGAAAACCTGACGGATAGAACGGAGAGGTAAGAAATCCGAAACGAAGGCTGCGTTCACACTGCAGCCCAAAGTGACCCAATTCCGATATTTTTGACGTAACGTGACCTGTATCTGATCTTTTCATGACAGTCTGAACAACACACGTCAGATTTTTTTTTAATGCGATCCTGGCCACTTGGTTATCCGATACATATCCGACTTATCCTTTCAAATCTGACCAGGTCTCATTCATCTGACCTGAATGTCACTGACACTCAACAAACGTCACTAATCTGCGTCCTGATACAACAACCATGGCGGACCAGAAGATTCCGTTGTTGATTTAATAAATAGAAGATTAAGTTATTACAGTGACGCCATTAGCTCTACCATTAGCATCCATGTTTACTTCCACAAACACTGAACACTTCTTCTTCTTCGTTATGAGGGTTGGCAAAACACTGAGCACGATCTCTATGTGTGACGCTATTGCGCCCTCTACTGCGCATGCGGGACACTTTCAGGTCGTTTGCCGTTCACACTGGAGAACACATCCAAGTCACATTTGACAAAAAAAAAATCGGAATTGGCTCACTTCAGGCTGCAGTGTGAACGTAGCATAATGGTGGCAAACAGTAGTCATGTGTCGTTTGCGTTCAGTCATACCTTGTCATAAATGATGGCGTTACGTTTTGCTGTTTCATTCCATGTGAGGAAGAAGAAGTCGTCGCTGATTGGGTCGTCAATGTTGATGCTGGGTTCTGAAGTTGCTCCAGTCAGAACCCTGTTGCAACACAGAACTTAAATGCTGTTTGCAAGTTCAACAGAGAGCATTTGAACAATACAAAGTGCTGATCAACAAAAGTTTTCAAAGCACTGCACAATGCTTTTTTTTTTCTTTTCGCAAAAGTATTTGTAAGCCTTGAACATTTTTATGTCATCTTACTCTACATTACAATAACAAACTTCTATTTTATTGGGGTTATAAAGTACATTGGGATTATACGGTATAACAATAATAAATTCTGAAAAATGTATTGATCTTATTTACCCCCTTTGAGATTATCCTTTTCATTGCATTTACAATAGCAGGTTTTATGAGGAGCATGCCTCTACCAGCTTTACAGAGCTACACTTGGCATCGATTCTCAACTATATTTAGATCTTGATTTTGACTTGAAAATTTGGAAAATGAATGTTGCAATGGGACATGTTGACCAATTAAAGTGAGAATGCTTGTTTGAACAGATTTATATTCAGCAGGGATCTGAAAAGAGAGCTACAGGACTGACTGGCTTTGGGCACAGGCTGATGTGGATTCACCTCTACATGCAACAAAAATTATAAATTTACTACCTACATCCAACTGAGGTTTTCCCATAATCTTTTTGGTGTGCGTGACGTTACTGTGCAAAGCTATACATGGTTCAGTTTCATCGATTAAATTTAAACAGTAATAGGTTAAATCCATGAAGAAACATAGGTTTTGATGTTTCCATCCATTCAGTGAACCCATAGCACTGAATGGGTTCATATTTCAGTGTATTTAGGTGTGGTTTCAGGTTTTGTGGTTTGTTGTGGTCGGCTGAAAAGGTTTGCGTTGCTGCCATGGATATTGTGCTGCAGACTTTTTTGTGTGCACATTGTTTATTTATGATGCCCTACGTGACTATGAACCCATTCCGGCGCTGAGCGGATGCTTTAAACAAATCATTGCATGGTTGTGCCATAACTTTCTTCAACTGAACCGAAACTAAAGTAATTCTCTTTTGACGGAAAGAGGAACAATCAAGAGTCAGCACCCAGCACCAGCGAGAAACTGCTGATCAGGCCCAAAATCTTGGTTTTGTGATTAAGTCAGAGAATATTATTAAAGAAATAATGTCTCAGCAAGATCTTGGGAAACTCATCCTTGTGTAGCTATGAATACCTTTCTGGGTTGCGCTGCAGATTAAATGTTTGACAGTTTTGCTAGTTTTACACTCCAAATAAACAAACAGCCAGGATCGATACTAAGGTGTTATCTCAGTAGCAATGTTCTGTCCCGACCTGAAGCACTCTTTGCGCAGAGCAAGCGCAAGCGGTCCTGCTTCGTATTCCTGTCCTCCCATGACGGATGGGACCCTCTCTTCATCTTCCACCAGCACTGCAAGCTCGCTGTCTCGGCTGCCCAGCATGCTGCGGTCATTGATGTTGGCTGATCCTGAAGCACACGTAGCAACAAGAAGTTCATTTAAATTACATATTTTAAAGCATTTATTTAAAATCAACAAAACTGGTTCAATGTATTTTTTTTTAGCTTTTCTTGTGTTCAGTCGTGATTAATGGGGACCTTCACTAACATTTTTCTCTTTAAGGCTGGCAAATTCTAATATGCAAAGACGTAAACGATTTCAATTGAACATTAAATCTAGCACATCCTTTTTGTTTTCTTTTGGCTAACGCAGCAGTTTGCTACTTCCCTTCTCTCTGGTCCGACAAGGTGTAATGATAAAAGATTAGATATCACAAATGCCAGAATTTAGGAGTAATGTTTTGTTTTTTACCTTGAGGTATTTATGGAAAATAACGGGGATAAATAAATATGCTAAAAACTTGCAGTTTACATAATTTCTCTAACAACTGACTGGATTCCTTGAATGAGTGTCTCGTCTCACCAATTATATAGCGACGGTCATCAGCAATGAGTGCCTTGCTGTGAACGTAAATCAGCTCTGTGACCAGCTTCTCGGAGAGCCGGGAATGCGTTCTGAGGCCACAAAATGTGATGTACTCAGTCCACTGGTCCTTCACTGGGGTCAGATCACAATCACATTATTTACTGTACAAAATATTACTGGGAAGATTTAGTAACAAACAGACACAAGAGCTTCTTACAAAATTAAAATAAAAAATAAAAAAAATCAAGAATAATGCACAGAGACAAGTGAAAGAACATAAAGACACACAGAAGAGATTTGTATCAGAAGGTGAGTAGATAGATTTTTAAATGATAAAGAAAACAGATGAGTAATCATAAAACTTACCTTCACTGAGCCTTGACAGAATCGAGTGATCTCCGCGGCACATAGTCCTTACCCAAACAAACGTAATAAATAGAATTCAGCATTTTTGGGTTAGTGAGATAAATGGATCTGTACAGTTATATGTTGAACAACTTTATCGTGAAAGAAAATATGTCTCAATGTCTCTCAGTGCTGGTCCATAGAATGTGAAAAGTGCATTTCCTCTGCTATTTCTGTGTTGTGGGCTGAGAGCAGAATGATAATGCGAGGAGAAGGATCTCACCTGTAAGTGAAGTGCATAATGGCTTGAATTGCATTTCCACCTCCAGTGGTAATGTCTCCCTCGAAGCCAGGAAGCAAAGGAATCACCACAAACACCCTGTACTTCTTCTGCTCTCTGTAGGGGAAAAAACAATGGCTGATTGATTCCAGTTGCAAAGATTGTACTTTAAAGGTACTAACATCCAGTGATAGATGTGTTTTTTTTTCGTTTTAAAGTGTACAAAAGAAAAAAAAACACTGCTTGAATGCATTTGGGCCAATTGCAAGAGGTGAAAAGATCAATCAGGTGGATATAGAAAAAAGGGTGACAAATTAGTGACTTTTGACAGATTTTGACATAGATCCTGAAGCAATCAACTTGAATTTGAGTTTAAATGGATTTAATTATATATATTTGAATGTATTTAATGCTATGACGCATTCTGATATGAACTGTGATGCTATTTGATGCTAGCAATGGTCTTCAGAACTTTGCGCCACTCTTTGGGTCTTATTGTTGTTTTAATTTAAATAAAACCTGCAGGTCTCCTTATATGTAACTCAAATGTTTGGCAGCCACATAAACAGTTTTTAAAAGTGGAATTTGATTAAAAAAATAAATAAAAGGGATGTATTCAAAAGAACACAATAAACTGCCTTATTTCCGATGAGATGTAACCAGCGGCTTGAACACAAGGAACTGGTTTAACAGGTAGAGTTAGTCTTTGATAAATAATGTTTAAAATCAAATTACAAGTCAAACAGAAAAAAAATTGCATTGACTTGTTCTATAGATGAAAAACTACATCTGGACTGACTGACTGGCTAGTACTTTTATTTATCTTCATAAAGGCAAAACTATATTTGATTACTTCAGTGAGAAGCTGAATAAGTGATAAACAAAACTCTTACATCAAATCTTCTACTAGCTGAAGCACAAATTTAATTAACCTAAACTTTTAAAAACTGGTGTGCCAATAAAACATGAATAAATCACAGTTTACATCTGTCTTGTGAGAGAAATCCCACCTGTGTGCTCGCAGGATTCGATCTACAATTGCATCCCCGATCTTATTTTGGACGACCTTGTCCTCCGCACAGCTGATGAAGAACTGGTTCTAAGGGCAGAGAAAAGGCAGATGGTGACTCAGTATGAGGCGAGGGCAAAAGCAGACAGGAAGCTGGCAAAGAGCATCAACAAAACCTCAATTAGGCACCAAATCTGTCAGAGAAGTGAAATAAATGTGCTTTAGAGACATATCTCATAAAGCACCCTATTTGTAACTCCACAAATAAAAATGATGATTTATGTGTGATCACCTTAAAGAAAAGCAGCATCAATGTCAAATAAAAAATGTAAAAATAAAAGGCATAATAATAAAAGATTAGATATCACAAGGCTAGGTTTATGGTGACCAAAATAAAACTATTTAGAGATGCAATGATTTTGAAATGTAACTTTTGCCAACGCTGCCAATATGCAGGAATAAATAAATACGTTCTGCTGTTTTACCTCAATGTAGATGTAGTGCTCGCTGTTCTCAATGGTGTCTATGTAAGCCTGAAGGATCGAGTTCTCACAGCTTCCGGTTGACCAGCGTTCGGAAGAGCGCAGCACCTGAGGAAATAACACACACAAATTCCCAGAGTTCTCGATTCTTCCAGGCAATTCATCAAGTATGAGGACAACGGCTCATAGTGAATGTCACTGATACATAAAACATGCAAAAAACAGAGTGGGAGGGAAGGAAATGTTTAGAATAAAACTTATACTTTTACTTTGGTTTACTACAAAATCAGACAAACACTTCCAATAGATGAATTGTTTTGTTTTTGCAAATGAAGAGAACCTAAATCTAATATTACTTCCACTAATTTTAAGGATGCTTGGCTGGTGGAGCGAACAGCGGCGCACCTGTGCCAGCAGCAACATCAAATGTAACCAGAGAGCCTTGAAACCTGAATAACGCAGCCACAATAGCAAGCAGGAAAACAACAACATAATGGGGCCACAAGGGCTACAGTTACAGACCACCACCCACGCTGGAATAAAAAAACGCAAGCGCATCAGCAGCTAATGCTTTTTGAACATATATGCCCAATGCTCAGTGTTTGAACAATTTTAAACAAGCCATTTAATGCAGCAGGTCTGTGCCGGTCAGCCTGCTTCCAGACTAATGTTGTCATGACTTCTTTGCACTACTAGCATTATTCCTGTTGGAAATAAGATGCTTCTACTCTCTGTCGCACTCTTCAATGGTGTTTTCTCTGGCTTTGCAAACAAGTACAAAAATGCTGGAAGTAATTTCGCTCTACAGGCTTTACTTTTGCTCCACCATCTGCCACAGCGTAAGAAGCGTGAACACTGAAACGCTGTGTTTCAGAAGCCAGAACAGTGTCTCTTTGTTACAAGGTTATCCGTCTGATTTCCTGTGTAAATCTAATCTGGAGACAATGTCAGGAGGGACATTCAAGCTCAGTTTCAACGGCCTGTCTCACATCACACCAACATCGCCAGCCTTCCTAAATTATAATATGTAACACCGTTTACATCCACTGTAATGCGGTATCGCTTTCTGGCATTCAGAGACAGATTCTGCTCTACCGTTGGAAGTAAAGCCTCTGGGATTTTTCTCTGTTGTATTGGACCAAGAAAGTCTGGTTTATGTCAGGCCCATCTTTGGTACTGTCTAATCTCTGAGGCATTTGTTTCACTACTATCATTCTGAATGAGAGATGCAATCCACAACTAAATTCAGAAATTTACTAGGACATGACAACAGCACTCTTTATTTAGTTTACTCGATGTTTGCATAAAAGCTGTGAAATCACCAACCTTGATAGTGGTCTGAAGATCTTTCATGTTACTGACTGATTATACACAGTCCAGTCACATTAATGTGACCACCACTACTTTCCACTTCAGAGTTAAATAACAATCACAGAAGCAGGTGCGCACAGTGCAGTTGAGCGATACAGTATTTAGGTGCTTACAAGTCATACAGGCCAAAACGTTGGTAGAAAACGTGTTACTTTGGAACAAACTCTCCTAGTTAGCCTTTCTTGATATGAATGAGGTATTTAAAACTGAAGTCAGGGGAGGAGCAGAGGTATTTTAAGCTGTTAGAAGGAAACTAGATTTTCTTTGAAGGTAGCTCAACTTTATTCAACAAAGAGCAAAACTTTAGCAGGTGTTCATGCCTTGATATTGCTGCAGTTTTGGTCAATTCATACATACTTTATTTGGTGTGGCAAGAAGCCATCTTCCATTGAATGTCAATTCAAACATGCTTGCAGGATGTTTTATTGAACTGTCAAAGCAGCAAAAACAACAAAGTGAAACGGTTCACTAAGCTACTCTGTGGGGACTGATTGTAAGGAGCAGTTAGTGCTGCTCTTGGGTTAGGATTTAGGTTTGGGACTAAGGTGTGACTTGAGTTTAGATTAGACTTGGGGTTAGGCATGTAGCTTTAGGGATAGTCTATAGAAATGAATGAAAAATGTATGGAAGTCAATGCAAAGTTCCTGTGAAAATACAATGACATACAGGGTGTGCATGTGTGTGCGTGTGTGAGCATGTGTATGCGTGTGTGTGTGTAGGTGTGTGCATGTGTGTGTATGTGCAATCAACTACCTGAACTTTGGCTTTCTGGGATCCAGGAACAATAAATGGCAACAAGTCTGCCTCAACGTGAGACTTGGGGAGGAGGTAGGGGTAGAAGTTATCCTTGTACTTGACCTTGAAGATCTGAGGAAGACATAACACTTGAATGCATGGATTCAAAATCAGTAAAGTTTACTTCCAAAATACTTTTGCTCTTTTTATCTAAAAAAAACAAAACAAAACATACTTTAACAGTTAAAGTTCAGTCATAGCATGACTGCAATCCCCTAAATAATCTGTTATATGCCCGGCCTCCCTTTTAAATATCTGTAATAGTAGGAATTTTGCACCCTCAACATGTTCATAAAACTCAAAACGTTAATAATATAAGCATTGAAACCTTACCTTAGTAAAGTTCCAGCGCTGGATGAAGTGCCTGGCAACATCCCTGGCAGCTTTGCCGTGCACAGCTGTCGCCAGGTCACGCCAAGGCATGCGAGGAATTTTAGTACGGTCAATGTTGTCTGAAAAAAGGAAAAGATTATATTAATATCATCCTCTAGCTCAAATGCGCTTTGTACACCAGTATCTTCATGGTCTGATATGCAACTGGTTTGGGTCTGAGAGTTAGATCGAGCCTTTGCGGTGGCGGCTCCTCGTCTATGGAACTCTCTCCCAGACTATTTGAGAGCCCTGCAATTATTGTCTGATTTTAAAACTGGCTTGAAAACTTTCCTTTTTAGACAAGCCTACCCCACTTTTAAATGACAGTTGTTTGTTTTTTGACTGCTGATTTTATATTTTTAGATGCACCATGTAGCACTTTGAGATTTTTATTAATGAAAAGTGCATCCATCCATTTTCTTGACACCCTTGTCGGGGTTGGGAGGGTTGCTGGTGCCTATCTCCAGCTAACGTTCCGGGCGGGAGGCGGGGTCAGGGTTCACCCTGGACAGGTCGCCAGTCTGTCACAGGGCAACACAGAGACACACAAGACAAACAACCATGCACACCTAGGGACAATTTGGAGAGACCAATTAACCTAACAGTCATGTTTTTGGACTGTGGGAGGAAACCGGAGTACCCGGAGAAAACCCGCACATGCACAGGGAGAACATGCAAACTCCATGCAGAAAGGCCGGGGCCGGGAATCGAACCCAGAACCTTCTTGCTGCAAGGCAACCGCTCTACCAACTGCGCCACTGTGCAGCCTATGAAAAGTGCATTATAAATTAAATTGATTATTATTATTATTATATTTGTAACTTTTATAACTTTTATAACTGTCACCGTGTTGTGACAGTATGAGACAGAAAATCTGTGGAAAAAAAAATCAAGCTCCTCTGCCTTCTCCCAATGGAGCTGCTGTCATCTGAACAAATACACTGCTCCATCAGAAACAACCAATCAGAGCCAGGAGGAGGGTTTTAGAGCTGTCAACCCCTCTGTGTATATGCTCTCTCATCTCATCATTCTCTCTGCTAGGCTACAGCCTGTTCACCACAACAGAGGCTGCCATGAACACTCAGGCTAGTTAGCATGGAATGGAATGGCAAGTTGTTTCTCTGCCATTAGCACATTTAGCAGTGCATACACAAGGTTTATGGACAGCGCTAAGACACGCCTCCTGCCTCTGCTTGGTCGCTTTTGACCAGGATGGGTGGATTTGTTCAGACGGCAGTAGTAGCTCTGAGAGGAGGTGGAGGAGCTCAATCCTTCCACAAATTATCTGTCTCATATTACACTATCACAAACACATTTTTGTAAAAGTTACATACTGTAGCTTCAAGGAACTAAAACTCTACACGTTCATGTGTGACGCTGTCTTCTAGGGACCGCGATTGGTTCTCCTTCTTGTTTAATGGCAGCTTAACGCTATTTAACATCAATTGTTAAATAGCATAAACCAAACGTCGCCCAAAGAGACCCCTCAAATCCTACCATACAACTTGCTCCCTCTTAAAAAACATAGAATAAGACCTGGTAGCTTTTACTTCCTGAGTCTTCCTGTAGTTCGATTGGTTGACAACACGAAACAAAATAAGACACATACACACAAGGAAAAGCAAATATTCCACCAAGTAATCAGTTGATAGAAATGAAATGATAATTGGATCTAGACTGGATTAATAAAAGTGTGTCATGATGATGTACCCTATGCAAAATTGAACTAATTGCCAAACGGCCTCAACATGTTTGATTGCACCTTGTTTACATCTTCATCATTATTGTGATTCATCACAGCATCTTGCCATGCTGGTCGTTTTACTGAGCCACCTATTTGATTTTAATGTTGTCGCTCACTTGTCAGCAATTCATGGTGCTTAATCTGGCGAAACGACCAGCCTGAAATGGAGAGTAAAGCAAAATCCAAACAGGACAGAGGAGCACAGCTCAGCTCTATACATTTTAAGGAGAATGTCTCTCCTTCGTGTCGCTCTTTCTGGTACCTTCCTGTGCTTTCAGTCGTCTATCTGTAAGGTGCTTTAACAAAGTTTTAACTCAAGAGGATGTCTGCAATGTAATTTCTTTACCATTATTAATTTCATTTTTCAGTTGAAATATACAGAATCTGGCACATTAACAATGGAAAAGGTGTCTTGTTCTGACATTACAAGAGAATTTAATAAACTGAGTAAACGTTTTTAGATCTAACCTTCCATATATACTGAAAGAGGTTTTCAATACCTTCAAAAGGCCTGTCCAGCAGGGTCCAGTCTTTCTTGATGAAGTTGCTGTAGTCCTTGCCAAGCCACAGTTTAGTGTTACCAGCCAGGTTAGTTGGATCCTGCTTTGTTTGGTTACCTCCATTCTGGCCATCAGCCACACCATTGTCCTGTATAGCAGAGTCACTATTTTAGGACTCTGCCTAACCACTAATACACAAATTACGGTTAACAAATACACGGCACACCAATTAACAGCCCCAACAGGGCACAAGCTTACAGTTGCATCTTTGTTTGAATGATCCCCCGTGTCCCCGTTTAGCATCTCTGTCTGACCCAGGTCGGCCAGCCGATACTCTCTGTCGTCCCATCTCCCAAACGCCAGGTCGAGTCCCCCAACAAACGCCACCGTCTGATCGATGGCAACCATCTTCTCATGGTGAGCCCACAAGACCACCGCAGATGAAACGTGGTCTGGGTGTCGCATCACCTGACGGATTACAGGAGATCTAACCGTTAGTCGAGCACAGAAAACAAATGTAACTCTGCAAAGCAGTTTAACCCCAGAAGACCACAGACCTTGATATTTGGGTGCATATTCATCAGAGTCCGTTTGCTGTAGTCGCTATTGATGCCAAGTGCCATCTCCACCTCCTTGTAAAGCAGGACACAAACCTTGACTCCTTCTTCCTACAGAAAAAAGAGGCGATGTGGTTTTGAAACAAAAATAACTGGGTTTAAAATAATAAAAAAACAAACAATTTAGTGTTTGATTAAAAGAGAACAGATCCCTACTGCTTTTCGTTTGAGTATCTCATCCAGTCTCCAGTGTTTGTCAGTGGCAGGTCTCTTTAGGAAAATTTCCGGGCTCAGCCTGATAAGAGATTAAGAATCAGAAAAATCATTCAGTAAGCTAATGACCTTGGAAATGTAACTTTTATAGTACAGTGCCTTCCAAAAGCACTTTGAACTTTTCTTCTTTTTATCATGTGACAACTGAAAACCTTACGGTATTCTACTGGAAATTTTTAAGTGGAAAACCACATGAGGCTTTGCTTAACTGCAAAGTAAAAGAAAGGATTCTGGTTTTGTATATTAAAAATAATAACATAAAGTGCTGCGTCAGTACAGAGCTACGCTGATGTTATGGCAACAGGGTAGCCATAACATCAGCAGATTCTGCTGTCCTGCTGCTGGCTCAAAAGAGAGTAACACTTTCAAAAATAAAAACCTGAATTTCACAATAAAGCTAACCTAATCCGACATTAACCTTACTGAGAATGACAAAATATATGCTCTTATTATTCCTTATTTATGACTCCAACACCTGAGTCAGTATTTTTGTGGAACCACATCTTGATGCTGAACTGCAGCTACAAGCATATATGGGTATGTTGGTACCAGTGTTTCACATCCAAAGAACTTTCTCTGTTGATTTTTAACATTTCATAACCTCACTCATGAACTCAGCTGTTGTCTCAGATTTAGAAATAGATCTAGGTTTAGACTTTGACTTGATCGCTCTTACACATGATTTTAATATAAACCACCGTAGGAAGGTGAACTTCTGCCCCAGGCTCAAATCTTTTATAGCCTCTAGGAGGTTTTGTCTCTGAATTGGCCTATTTTGAGCTCCATCCATCACTCCATCAACACATTCCCTGTTCCTGCCACTTGCATGTTTCACCCTAGAGAGAGTCTGCTCAGAGTGATGAGCAGTGTTAGTTTTATTCTTATATGACTGAAGGAGCTTCTTCCATTTATCACAACATGGCAAGTGGCAAACTGCCAGCAAAACATCTAATGGTTTTCTTTCAGCAATGTTTCTTCTCTGAACTCTATTACAAAAAGGTTTGATTTACGGCTAAACTAATAGCTGTCTTGTCAACAGAATTTTCCACCTGAGTTGTAAATATTTGCATCTCCTACATTTATTTTGTCATTTTAGATGAATGGTTATCATAGGTCAAGCGGATGCTTCTTTAAATAATACTCTCCATGCCTGGCCTGTCAGCTTAGGCTGGAGGTGAATTAGTAGTTGTGTCGTATTTTATTTATTCTAATTTTCTCATTTTTATGATGACAGATGCTTATCCTGCTTTTTCATGCTGCTTTTTTATGTTTTGCTGGGGCTAAACACAGCGATAGCTAAGGGCAATTTATCCTAATCAATACCTTAACAGTGGGAAAATATCAAAGTCCCTGGAGTGAACAACATGCAGAAAGAGCCCTGCTCAAGACTTTGTTTACTAACTAGCAATGCAATTAACTTTACTTAGGGTTATCAGGGTATAGAGGAAAGATTTTTGCTTTATCACATAAAATGTCCATCCATCCATCCAACCATTTTCTTTACACCCTTGTCCTTAGTGGGGTCAGGAGGGTTGCCGGTGCCGATCTCCAGCTAACGTTCCGGGGTCAAGAGGCGGGGTCACCCTGGACAGGTTGCCAGTCTGTCGCAGGGCAACACAGAGACACACAGGACAAACCACCATGCACACACACACACTAACACCTAGGGGCAATTTGGACAGACCAATTAACCTGACAGTCATGTTTTTGGACTGTGGGAGGAAACCGGAGTACCTGGAGAAAGCCCACGCATGCACAGGGAGAACATGCAAACTCCATGCAGAAAGACTGGGGCCGGGAGTCGAACCCAGAACCTTCTTACTGCATGGCAGCAGCTCTACCAACTGCGCAGCCCCACATAAAATATATATATAAAAAAACATCTATCACTTTCTGTCCTCTTCACAGCTATGCACTATGCTGGGTTAGTCCACAACACCAAATCCCAATAAAACAAAAGAAAGTTTGTGGTTTTAAAAATGGTAAATTTTGCACAGGTTGATGGAGTATATAAGTCTGTTTATTCTCTTACCACCAATCTGTGATGAAAATCTCCTGCTTTGCTTCTTCAAGGGCATCAGCCAGGTCTGCAAAGTAATCTTTCCCATTCACGTACCTTAAATGAAAGCCAATGAACTATAATAAATAATTGAAAGGAATAACTGAACTTGACTGCGATTGTTAGAGTTATGTGCGGATCAGGGATCTGACCATTTAGTAAGAGTGTCTTCTCGCGGTGGAGCAAAGCCCTGGAAGCGGTGGACTTTCAGAAAGTCACAAGACTGAGCCAGCTGATTGATTTCATGAGTCCACCACTGGCTTTGTCTGTAACTTCTGCACTTGATGATCAAATCCCTGGTTTAAAAAAAAACAAAAACAGAAGTGAAGTAAAATGAGCAAAAGTACAATAACATCTAAACATAATTTAAAAAAAGAAAGCACACATACCGTGTGAAGTTCTTAATGCAGACTCCGTACTCTGTTCCGGTCTCAGCACTACCCACTTTCACTTCAAACTCGGGGTCAAAAAGCAGCACGAAGTTGATTTCACTGTTGTCTCGGCTCATATACAAAAGGAAGGAGTCTTTGACCACCAGCCATCGGTGCGACCAGCTAAAACACACTCGATGGTGGCCGATGCAGTTCAGACCCAGAACACGATGACCACCCGACCTCTTAATGATCGGCCCTTCCCTGAAACAAATCCACACGCACATCACAATAAGCCTTTACCGTCCAGTCATCTCCCCAAGAGTCTGCTTCATTCAAACATTTCCTTTACTTACAGGCCTTTTGGTCCCAGATCAGTGACAAAGGAGAGGGCACCGACGGAGAGGAATTCAAGCTGAAAAAGATAAAAGGGATGTAATCATGAAACGCGACTGTAGACTGTGTAACGTCCACTGAATGCGTCAGAAAAAAAGATGCTTTGGCATGGCAATGGGGCGACCCGTTTTCCTGTCTGACGATCGTCAAAGTCTACTAGAGCCGACAAAACTTTTAAGACAAACGATGTTTTAGAAATTTACCATGCTGCGATCATTTCTACAGAATCCGTTCTCCAGCAGATCGTTCAGGTACTCTTCAAGGTATTTCTGCGTTGAAAAGGGAGTTAGTAAAATACTATTTGACATTTGATCAGATTATTTCCTCCACAAAAATATTTCTTTCTGTACAAATGTATGAGAACGACATCATCTTACAATACGTAGCCAATTTAAATCTGTTTTTATATTTTGTCATGTTACGACCACTATCCTCAGTGAATTATATTTAAATTTTATGTTCAAACTACACAAAATTCTTCGGTGAAAAGAAAAGGAAGCAGTTTCCCTGTTTTTGATTCAGACCAATTTTCTTTTGTATGTTTAAAAATGAAATCCAGCGCAGCCTGTTGTCTTCATAATCGACTTTAAAATAAAATAAATATCTGTCTTTGACCTAAAAACTCAAAATATAAATAAAATTATGGTTAATTTAACCATAATAAATAAGAGATGTGACGTTCATGAATGAGTCAATTATTTTGAGCAGCTCATCATGAACGACCAGACTTGAGTAATGAGACCTGTTATTTGTTTTGCTTTTGTTATTTTTAAGTTGGCTTGGTTACAATCCTCTGCACACACTGCAGTACTTCTTATTATTCTATTTAATTTAAAATATATTTATTTAATCAGTACATTAATTAAACAGAAGGAAGGGCTGGATGTATAAATTTTGAAATTGCTCGCTGTTTGCTTTTTCATCACCAAAAATTATTTTTAAGGTATTTATTAAGCCTTGTTTGCGACTGACCCCCAGTCTATGTAATCCCTACAAACATACTGAAGCTTGTGGATGTAACATGGCAAAAATGTGACTAAAATAACCTTTTGATAGGGTTTTTTTATTGCAAGAAACTAAAGTTAAATCAAGAAGCCTTTAGAGGATCCTGAATCCTGGATACCGTTTTGCTTGAGGCTCCTCTTGCGCGTTCTGTCCCATGTAGGCTGGGCATTTCCTCTGACATTACCCTCAGCTGTTGCCTTTCCTTCTCAGCCCTTTGAAAAAAAAAACAGAGTTTGAATATTCAAAGTAATCTGTGTTTGAGAGATGCAATATTAAAATCTCAAAGCAGTACATCACTCAGACTTCAAACACACGTCCCCCTGAGTAAGAGGCTGATTTGCATGTAAGTCGAGACACCGACCTTCTAGTGGGTATAAAGTGAAGTATCATCTTGTGTTTGTAAAGGTCTCGGTGAAGCTCCTGAAAGTGCTTGTACTTCCGCTTTACTACCCAGTGAAAGGGTCCATGAGTTAACTTCACCGTATACAGGTTTCGTACACGCACCTGGGGGCAGATCATTCAAATTGCGTAAACCAGATTAATTAGCCATAAAATAACAAACATTAAATACCAAAGAAGGGACCAAAAAAGAGAACATTAATGTTTGTGTCCATAAAAATATATAAATTTGTATTAAATTGTTTAGCATTTCTGATCTGCATTTTCATAAGAGCTTAAACTGTTAGCTCTTACACTTCAACATGTAAACAAAACCTATACATGCATCGCATAATTCTCTCATAGTAAAATCACGTGCAGTTATTTAACACACCATGTCTTATGGAGCTTAGGAAGAAAACTTCAAACAACTGATAACACAATAAACTTGTGTTTATTGAACATTTCAATGTAAAATGGTCAAGTCAAAGTTCAAACCCCTACAGTGCAGGAGAGCAAAATGCTTATGCAGAAAGTAGGTTTGCATTACTTCAGGGAAAATAAACTGAAGTAATGTTATAAACTTCTGATACGACAATGAGATAAAGAGTCAACCTGAAAACTTCTTGGTGCAGCAGGTTCTTCACCTACATGTTTAATCATGCAGTATTTTTTTATTAGACAAAGCTTTTCCATTTTGGATACATAATTTCTTGTAAGAACCATGTGCTTTTGCATCGTATGAATGTACTGTACTTGTAACATTCAGAAGACATTTTTATTTCAAGGTCTTCTCTGCACCATGTTTCTATCACCTTAAACAGTGTGATGTTAAAAATAAAATGCTTATGCTTCCTTTCTGTTCATGCTACATTTTACCGAAGAAAATATTAATTAGCTGGATACAAAAAAATATATATATTATTATATTTACCTTTGATCGACTAGTGTGCTTCTCTGTGTTGTCCACATTGCATGCAATAGGAGTACCAGGCATTAAGTAAGGTAGATCCATTTCTTTAATTTCAGGCAGACGATGAATTATTGTAAAAGGACGGCCCTCTGGAATACAGATAATTGGAAGAAAAACGTTACTAAAAGGGTTGCCATTAAGCAACAAGCCAGCTTATACATTAGATCTTATTTCAGGAATATTTTTCCTTACCGGTTTTTTTTAGGAGGCTGTCTAGTTCATCTAGTTTCAGGTCATAGCGGTCGTGCGAGAAGCGCCTCTTGTTGAGGCGCGGTACAGCTGAGCTCACAGCTGCAGGCTCGATCTCATCATCTGGACCGGACATGGCGCTATCGTAGAAAGGTCAAGCTCCCCTACGAGAAAGAAAGTGAAAATTATCCAAAAAAATTTGACATTACAGATGAAAAAGAAAGACCAAAACAATGTCAGACTCTTTGTGCTGGTTACATCTTGGAAGTCAAAGTTTCTGGTATTAAATACAGCAAATTTGTAATAAAATTGACGTCAGTTTTATCAAAAGAATAAAAATAGTCATAGTAAAGCTGTGCAAAAAGTTGAAATGTAACCACAGATTTTCAAGCTATATGGAAAAAAAATACAGTGCAGCCCCTCCCAAACCTGTTGCTAAGCATCACCTTTCAATAATCAATTTTCTTGTAGCCATTATCAACAGACATCTTATCTTTCTCGTCTTGCAGAGTTTCCAAAAACAACTGGATGACCGTGCCGTGTAATGTTTGCACTACTCGGGCCAAGGAAGTCGTATTTTCCCTAAAACTGACTAAATAAAATGAAAAACACAGATTGTATTTTTCTGTTTTCAGGCTGAAATTATGCTACTGCCTTAATGAACCGCCCCGCCCCCCTTTCCCCAGTTTTCACTCTCAGAAATTGTGAGGTCCTTAGGCTGGCAATTTCGGAGGCCTGGCTCATATCACAATTTGGAGGCTTTGCTAGCTGATCTGTTCCCCCTTAGGCAACAATCAGACCCGTGCCACAAGATTTCCAAGCAAGCACAGAATTAACACTCTGTGTCGCCAAACAAGATGCAACACAGACGAGTGACACAGTGGCAATGTCTGAATAATTGGGTTAATAATCTGCAAACAAGATCACAAAGCACATATAATCACAGAGGAAGGAGACAAGCAATATGTCAAAGTAAAAATAACTAAAGAAAAACAAAACAAATCTGTATCATGATAACTGAAATGGGAGGGACTTAATTTTGAAAGCTAAAAAAACGTGAAGATCTTCATACATCTACCTAGTGAGCAACAGCACGACATCTAAGACATGAAAGATGCAGCTACCAGTAAGAAAATAAGGGTGTGTGTAGGGCCTTGTATGTGGTGTGTGGGTAGATGTCTTTGAATGGCTGTTGCCAGGGAAACAGGGCAACTGGAAAGGCGAGTGTGTGTATCCGTGTGTGTGTGTGTGTATCCAAGACAATAAAAGAGGTACTGAGAATTGCGGTTGAGATATAGCAGAATCACATCTGCAGTAAATCCAAACATCCAGGAAATGTGTGATTATGTCACAGCTCTTCCATGTAAAACGAGGTTAAATATTACATGTGAGAGAAAACAAACTCACAAGACGCTGGATGGCAGACAGGAAGTGACAGTGGGAACACCATCTGCGATTGTGTGAAGCATTTACAAGATCTGAAGAGTTACAACATGAACAGATCAGGGTTTTTTTTTTTTTCAAATGATCACTTCCACTCTTGTGTAAGATAATCACAAGACCCTCATGTCACCCAGCTGATGTAATCCAATGCTTCATGGATGGGACAATGCTTGAAAAAAGCTGCACGTTTGATTAGAAGTTGTTTTCCAATCATATTTTAAATGAAAAAGAAAATGAAATGATTTTGAGGTTTTAATAATCTATTAATGAGTTATCTCACTAGCTTCTTTCAAACTAAATGTAAAATCTAATAAACATGTACTTAAATATGACATTATTAAACTACAGCGTATAAGTTAAGCATTCATCTCCTAATCTTATGAGTGGTGAATGGTAAATTGCATAGTGTTTTATCTAGTTCAGAGGTCGCCAAAGTACTTCACACTTCAGTTATTCACATACTGATGGTGGTCAGCTTCATAGCAGCAGCAGAGCAGCAGAGTAACCCAGACCCGAGGAGACTCTGACCATCACCAGCAGGCAGGGCAGGTGAAATGTCTTGCACAAGAACACCAACGATTGAGTCAAACGGAGTGAGGGTTCGAAGCTGCAACCCACCGGCTACAGGACAAAGTCCTAACACACATCACTCCGATTTCAAACCAAAGATGGATTAAAAAAGAAAAGTGTCCGTTTAACCACCTGGAAGCACAGGTTGGAAGCACCTGTGCTTCCAACGTTTAACCACCTGGAAGCACAGGTGGTTAAACGTTGAGGCAGCATTACTCTATCTATTTGAACGAAAGCGCCACATTTTTGTAATTCTCCAGTTTCTTCAGAGGCATCATGGACCTCTTGGTGCTGTTTCCGGTTAACGCTCTGCTCGCCTCACCCGTCTCTTTAGTTGGACGACCATGTCATGGTAGGTTTCCAGTTGTGCACTGAGAGACACTGAAGGCTAACCCTGAATAATGATGTTTGTTCACTAATGTTCACACAGATTGTATTTTATTTACTCATCTCAGAGTAAAGAGGGATGAATACATGCCACACTTTTAAAGATTTATGATTGTAATCGTTTTACAAAAATACATATCCTTTTTTTGATACAACTTTATAGTTTTGTACTCCTTTGTGCTTGTTGAGCACATTACATATTGATTAAAAACACCCCA
Organism: Poecilia picta; assembly: GCA_033032245.1. Taxonomy (NCBI): domain Eukaryota; kingdom Metazoa; phylum Chordata; class Actinopteri; order Cyprinodontiformes; family Poeciliidae; genus Poecilia; species Poecilia picta. The sequence continues at coordinate 17,784,961 of CM065366.1, read as the reverse complement.
TAAAGGTTTGTGATTGTGATAATATGTGGAAAAGTTCCAGCCGGGTACTGTGTTGCCTTCAGGTAAAAACATTAAGTTTTTGGTCAATAAAGTTAACAATAAACATGATTATGTATTGTTAATAATGGCTAATAGTGCATAAAGGTCACTGGTTCAGCCCTAAACCGGGAGAGTGAGCTTTATCATCATCAGACACACATGGAACGATCTTGTCTGTTCAGTTTTTTTCTTTTGATCAGTCTCTAGAGGGAATTTCACAGGTTAAGAAACAGAAACAGAATGCCAGATCTGATTGTTCTGCATGCTTGTTGAAATATTTATCTTTATTAAATCAGAAAAGATAACCTCACTAATTCAGATGAATTCACTTTTAAGATGAAAAACGAAGCAACGCGTTGACATTTTGACCTGAAAAAAAAAGCAGAAAATCTGTTTTTACCACCCACCAATGCAAAGGCTGGTACATCTTGCAACATAAAAACTGGGTGTGGTCACAGGTGAAACTGAAAACACAGGACACACATGGAACGATCAGGTTTCTCAGGTTGATGGTTAATTCTGAAATAAAGCTTTAGACACATACAAGATTATATTTCGTTGCATGTTTCATCTTCCAATCAAACATTTCAAACATACATGTTATCTGCTATGCAGGAATACTTTAAGGGAATAATGGCAGATTTGCCTGGACTTTTCTATCAACAGATGGAGGAAAATAAATGCCACCTAGTGGGGAAGCTAATAAACTTTTATCATAAATTCCTTGACTAAAACAACAATCCAAAGTCAGATCCTACCAGGTAGCAGTTTCAAATACACTTTGCCATTTTTTGTAACTTGTGTCCCTGTAACTATAAAACATCACAACAGCATTTAGGGGAAAAACCTTTTCGTTTCTGACAAGAAGTGATTAGAAGTGATTGAAGTTTTGATAAAGTTTTGGAATCAGTCAGAGAGTTTGGTAGAGTGCATACAAATCTGCTGAAACGATTAAATGAGCAGAATAAAATGAGCCGAGAGCGATTTATACGTTCATATCAAGGTTTTTTTGGCACTGAAAGGATGTGATCTAAATTTTTCTCTCGTCTCCACCCATCATCCCTCCGCTTCTTACCACGTCTGAGTCCGCCATAAACTTCACATCCGCCTTGAAAAACTCGTAAAAAAAAAAAAAAAAAGAAAGTCACGGCTTTCAACAGACAAGAACCGTATTTAGAAAACTATTTTTGCTGTCATACCCGGGGTGTAAAAACCTGCCGTTAGACATAATCGTCCCGTCACTGCGACAACGTAACGAAGCGAAATATGCCGACGCCTAAAAATATACTTACTCGTGTTTAATTACAGCCTCAGCCCCTCCACAGCCACAGTCCAAACATTTGTGTCAAAATCTGCGCATTCACACCATTATTTCATCGTTTTCCAACCAGTGTGAAAATGTCACCCTGTAGTTGAGGTGATGCACTCGTTTAGTCCCTCCCATTGACCCAACATGGGACAGCATGAATATGAGAGCCCTGTGTGTAAATCTTTAAAGAGCTGGTTTAGGATGGGCTTTTCCGCTTGTTCACTAAAACACAACTAATACAGATCAGTTATCGGGATATTTGGTTTTCTTGTAAGTAGAAACAACATAGGAATGAGGGAGATTCACTTTCCTTCCGCGAGAATATTCTGCTCATGTATTACAGGGAGCAAGTCTAGGCCCGCCCGCTAACATGAAAAAAACATGCACGAGTGTGTGGTAGTACCAGTACACGATACTAGTGTCTATGAGTGCAACGACGTCAGACCAAAGAGTACGTGACTTCCGGTACGGGCTCTTTCAACATTAAGTTCAAAAGTACATATAGTTTTTTATTTTCTTCACAATGATTCAACTGCAGTTCAGAACAAATGGCAACTTAAAGCAAACATCTTACAAAATGACATAATCAGATCAATCCGATTATAGAGACAGATTCAAGGAAAGAGTCATTTATTCTCACTTTTCATAAGCTGAAGTGTATGGGGTTTTTTTGTTTCCTGAAAAACAGTTACAGCCTTGAAATAACAAATACTTCATGGTCCCATTGTGAAGATTTTCCTGTCGTCAAGGGAAAGGATGTTCCTAATTTTGATGGTGTTACACAGGCAAAAGTGGGCATTTATATTGGTTTAATATGGGATTTTAAGGGCATGGAATGGTAAAACATGACTCAGAGATTCCTATAAGGTCACATAAAGTCTTAAATTTAATAATTTCTCTTTAAACTAATAATATCCAGATTATCTAATCGGGTCCTAAATTAGCATAAATAGTATTTTTAGCTACCTTCTTTCAGTTCAAACTAAAAGTCTTTTAATGACGGTTTGCTCATAAGCTAAACATGTCATTTTTTTGTGGGAAATTTAAAGTAAATTATGAACATTTTTGACAAAACAGAAATATAATGTTAATTAGCAGTAGATAAGGTCAACTTTGCTGTTAAAGGTGCAAACCAAAAATTTGGGATTAGAATGGGTTTACATTTTAGTGTCTCGCACATGATACAAAACCCCCTATAAACTGATTTCTCCTTATCACAATGTAAAGAGGGGACAGATGGATGAAAAATGATATTTGGTTATATATAAACCTTTATATGAGCTGAAGGATATCACTTTGGCTACCACTATTACCTTGCAGCAAGAATGTCCTTGGTTCAAGTTGCAGCCTAGAGTTTGTCTGCATGGAATTTGCATGATTTCCTGGTGCATGTTTGGGTTCTTTCCATGTGCACCGAGTTTTCTCCAAAGTAATAAAAAAACACTATTTAAGTCACTCTAAAATGAGTGTGGGTGTACATTATTGCTCGTGGTGCCCTGTGATGAACTGGGAATGTGTCCAGGCTGTAACCCGGTACTTGCTGGAGTGATCACTGTAGGTAGGCTGCCCCCTTGTGACCCTGCTAGGATAAGGTGATATTTAGAAGATAGGTAGATGGTTATATCTTTATGTTAAATGTCAATGGTTAAAGAAAAATAGCTGAACTATTGACACAATGGGAAAGTCAAAAGAAATCACCCAAGACATAAGGCAGAGACTTGTGGAGCTGCTCAAGTCTGGTTCATCCTTGGTAACAATTTAAGGTCAAGGAGTTTAAAAGACAATTCCACTGAATAATAAATTCATTTCTGACCGATTCGTCCTCTCATTTTTATCTTGTATTCATTCATCTTAATGTAGTACACCTTCTCGCCACAAGATGACGTTTTATCCCATTAAAGTTTTAACAATATGACTCGGACTGAAAAGGCTTGTCCTAAGGAAAAAGTGCAAAAAATATGTAAGTACTTAGAATCAAAACACTTTATTTTGGAATAATTTATTAAATACACAATTACACAAATACACAAATAATAATACAAAACCCAAATCTGGGAATTGCTACAAAATGCTGCCACCCAAATGCTGCAACAGATATGAATCAGCACATCCAGTCATAGCCTTGATGTGCTTTATTTGACATGTGTGTCAACAAAAAAATGTACTTTATTTAGTTCAGTGTTACACATAAAAATATTGACAAAAAGAAAAAACAATAAACGCATAATATTATCATTTAATCCATCTGCCTTACACAAAGTCATTAAAACAAGAAGGCAAATAAGTGTTTTATTCTGGTTGCTCTGGGTTTTCTTAAGACAGTGAACAATTAGGCAACTTTTTCTCTTAGCATATAAACAAAGCAGCTAAACCTCAAAGGGAGTCTCCTTTTCCATCCGTCCTTTCCTCCAGTTAAAATTAAATTTGCTTAGTCAAAAGCTTTAGACTTTTCTCCTGAAATGTCTAAAGCCTAAAGGTTCTCAGTTTCTAAATGTCATGTCTTTCTCAAAGACTAAAAAGTAATAAATAAAGCACAAATCATATTCTGAAGGATTTTCCTGAGCAGTATTATGATTTAGAACATAGCTTTGTTGAATCCCCAAAAGAACATGCCATAATCCAAAAGTAAATTAAACCCTCAGCTGCTTCGTTGATGATCAGTGTAATTTTTGACACAGATCTATCCAACCTGACTTAACCCTAAAGGCTCGAACTTCACAAGCCGTGCTGCTAACTTACAGCATAAGGAAAAGTGAACCTTGTAAATAAATGCTCCAAGAGCAAGCAACAGTTTTTGTTTTAAGAAACTGGAGCATATTTCTTGTTCTCTCCAGGAAATGGAAATTCTGGTGCTTGGTTGAAGTGCCCAGTAAGGAAGATCCCCACGGTGCCTACAGTGAAGAGGAAAATGGCAGCCCAGAAACACACTTTGTCGATCATCTTTCCTATCAGAACCCAGCTTTCAATTTCCTGTGAGTAGAATAGAATAGAAACAGCCTTTATCATCCCAGAAGGGAAATTCAAGTGTAACAGAATAAAACAGCAGCAACCTTGTTGTTTTTTTTAAATGCACAAAGTAAGACAAACACAAAGTAAGACAAAACTGTGACGTTGTAAAGCAGAAGGAAAAAGTAGCTTTGTTTTAAAAAGTTTACAGGAAACATAACTATTAATATTCAGCCTCCATTATCCATGACTAGAATCCAAACTACGATCAGTAAATAGAGTTCTCCTGCATGAGAGTTTGCTAGAAAAAACCAGGGAGAAAAAAACAAGCATAATGAAGACCAAGAAACACAGCAGAGGGGTTAGAGGTAACATTTCTTCTACTACAGATCCCAGATAGCATCAGATATCCCACCGAGTTAAAATGAAATGATGAAACCAGAAACTCCAGTAAAATGTATTGAAGGTCATAGGATGACAAAGACAGCTTAAGAAGTAAATATACTTTTGGAAGGCACATCATATTTGTTTAAAACAGAACAAAATTCATCTCCAAACTTAAAACTGCAATACTCACAGATCCAATGTCATTCTGTTGTCTTTTGCTTTCAGCAATGAAGTTGCAGGCGTCCACACACTGCTTGATCTCTGGTGCCGCCTGCGCTAAACTCTTGTACAAGTTTGCAGTGCTGCTCACATCTATATTATTTACTACAAAGATTGAGAGGATAACAGTCAGAAGCAGAGTAACTCCACTAATAAATAATACTTTGGGGTCACACAGCAATCAGCACAGGATGAGGGATTCTTCTAATTGGTGTACATGGCAAACTTCATCAAATTTCATCAAATTTCATCAAATCACTCTCACCAATTGATCGAGTGAGGCCATGTCTCTCTCTTTGTTTGTCGAACATCATTTCACTCCGAGGTTGTTTCAACACATATTCCTCTGCCCTCTGCATGAGGCCGAAAGAGCTGCGCCGCCTCTCCTTCAACCCGTTCATCTCTGCTGTCGCCTCACTGTCGTCCACCAGCGGGGACATGCCCAAGAAACGAGGCACCATTTCCAAGAACAACTACAGGAGACAGTTTGGACAATCTTTGTTAGCCCACAAAAACTATGTCTGCTTTTCGAAACATGTCATTTCCCGCGGTGGGCTTACGTGTTTGACAGTGTGGGACATGATGTGAGTGCTGGGGCTACGGAGAGAGTAGTTCAGCACCACAATCTGATTGGTTGCAATGAGGGTTGTGACACTCATGACAAAAATGAGGTACCTGAGAAGGACATTAGAGATGACTTGTTTTGGATTAGAGCGTAAAACGTAACCAGCAGGAGAGACTACAGATGACTCACTTTCCAATCAGGGGGACAGACAGCGATGTCTCAGGGACCTTTTGAGCAATCAGAAACAGGAAGACAGTCTGAGCCAGCAGCACAGAAATGGAGACAGTCAGTTTTTGTCCTCCAGCTGGAAGGAAACGGCAAAAAAACATCTAAAAATATATAATCACTGGACAATAAAAGCAACAGAGGGCAGCAACATTTTTGGAACGTTTATTATTTTGCTGTCAAATTAAGATGGAGGACATTAAAACTCACAAACTATTAACTAATATAATACTACATAATCAGCCACTCCAGCTAAGAAAAGGAGGTAATATAGAATCACTTTTGCATCACTTGATTTGGGCATAATGAGATTAGCGTCAAACACAAGATCTCCATATTTACAACATTAAGCCCAACTCCCCTTTGTGTCCACATCTATTAAAAACAATGAAAAACTAATTGAGGAGGAAACTAAATTAGATGAATGAGTTCCATCTTTGATTTGATTCTCATCCCCGCCCCCTTTCTAATGCTGCCCTGGACAACTACCCACCAATTTTCTGTTCTGTTTATTTGCTTTTAAGGGCTGTCGATAATAGCAATTCGCACTGGCCTTGAGCAGGAAGGAAGTAGGCCAGTACAACCAGCGAGGAGATGAGAGAGCAGGGCAGGATGATGTTGATGATATAGAACAGGGGCTTCCTCTGAATCACCAGGTTGAACACGATCTCCTGATACTCCAGGTCGTCGGGGGAATACCTCGAGTTGATCATCTTCCTGGCAGGTCGGTGGACAATGGCCCACTCGCCGTTCTCTGTTACGGGGACACAGAAACAGTCGGGGTAAACCTGCAGAGTTTTAATGTCAGGACGCTGACAGAATGGAAGTTGTGTACCTGTAAATGCAGCTGGGTCGATATGCACCCATTCAAATATTTCATCATTTTCAGTAGCCAAGATCAAGTCCAGTTCGTTGTAACTGTAAGTTTGAGATCTTTTTTTGGGATTTTGACAAGAGAAAACAGAGAGGAAAGACAGTTATCATGCAACGGAAGGCCTGGATTCTGTGTTTTGTTTTATTTTATTTTTTACCTGAACACCAGTGTGCAGTTTTGATAGTCAAATGGGAAGTAAGTAATTTCAATTGCACAGGTGCTACGATAGATAGCAGGAGGCAACCAGTACATCCAGCCATCACTACTGATCAGAACATTTGCGTAGTAAGCCACGTCAAACTGGCCGTCAATGCTGCACAAGAAGAAGAGAAACTGGTAACAACGCTGACCTGAGGCTGCATTCTTGCTCTGTAGCATGAGAAAATATGCAGAATTTGACACATTTTTGTGAAACTCACTTGTTCTCAAGGACTATGTCAGGAAGCCAAACCGTGTTGTACGGGACACGGATAACTTGAATGCCGTGATAATTGCTCTCGTTCCAGGCAAGGCGATAATCAGACCATTGCTGTTGATGACATTTGAGAGAAAGGTCACCAATGACTTTAAAAAACAGACATGGCTGTAGTCAAACAAGAGAAAAAAGAGACATGTTTCTTCCGGTAGCTCAAGCTACCGGAAGCAAAGAGGGTAAACTTACGATTTCAATCCATACATTGGTTGTTAGAGTCTCTTCCTTTTCATTCTAAAAATTCAGAGAGAGGAGCAGAAAAAGGAAAACACTGAACAGTTGTTGTCTTTAAATAGAACCTATGCTGTGCTAAGGAGCTGACCAGAGAGGTAAATCTTGTAGAACTATTTGTTTTCACAATTTGTCATGTCTTAGTTTGATTTTGGACCAACACAAAGTAGTGAATACCAGAAAGACACACCGAAGGTTTTAGCTCTTTGCGGTTTGTTGTGAAGTCTCCATTTTGCTGCAGCGACAAATGGTTTCTAACAGACATCGCTAAATGTCTAAAGCTCAGTCAAATGAGATGGAGAGCATTTGTGAACACAATTTCAAGGCTTGCAACATATTTTCAACAGAACTTAGGTCTGAACTTTGACTGGGCAAGAACATGACCAAACATACTCCCAAAATGTTCCTGAAGCTGTTTGTTCACTAAAGTTCCCTAAGAAACCTCACAAGAACAGGAGTATTTGTTGTCCTGGTGAAGTAGTTGACTTGATTTCATGTGAATATGAAAGCACATTGTTTTAGATTTATTTTAAAAAATATATACATATATAACCTTATGTTGATCTTTCACATAAAACCTCATTCCGATACATTGAAGTATGTGGCTGAGAAGTGGAAGTCTTTTTCAATGGAGTTTGCTCTTATCTTTGTATTTGTGTGTTGTTGTTTTTCCAACAAATGACAGCTTGCAGCTCTTACCAGTGAGATAAGGTTCGTCAGCGTCAGCTTGATCATAACCTGCACTCTCTCCCGGGGTTCAACTGCTGGACGAATGTTCTTGTTGTAGTTTTTGAACAAGTCGTAGAGCAGCTCGGACTCCTCATTACACACCACTGTAGGAATGAAACGCAGGACGTAAAGAGAGACATCCGGGGAATTTTCTCCGACGGTCATGACGTATTCCATAAACATGAAATCAATCTGCTAAATTTAATTTATAACTTTAGCCACATTGTACATCTGTGTCTCCAAGTGTTTGATGCCATATGCACAAATCGGACTTGGCTCATAAACACTAGAATTAGTTTTCACATTTTGCAATAAAAGGTCAAAGTTACACACTACAAAACATGGAATCATGCTCTCCCTTATGAACCGGCAGCCTGGCTGCTCCTGCCAGGCGCAAATATTTAATCTACCCATGGGACAGTTTGCATAGCTGCCGCTCTGTAATGACAGCGTTGACAGCTGTTTCATTTTTTTTAATCATTAAATAAGGTTGAGCTTCATATAAGATGCATTCAGGGATGAACATAGTAAAAAGTGTGAAAATCTGAATATCTAAGTGCAGCAGTCTTTGAGCACCTCCAAATAAAAATAGAAAATAAGCTAAAGAACAGAAATCTGTGAATTCAGTTTGATTTGCAGTAATAGAAACAACGTTGCACCACACATCCATTTGAAACAACGCTGTTGACTTTAGCGTATGGCTATTTGAGCTGAACAGTATGTACTTGTCTTCTAAATACAGCTCACTCAATCAGCTCAAGCGCATACAAGGTTTAGTTGGTATTTAATGCCAGCGCTTTGACCTCTCTTCACTTCCTGCAGCTGATACCTAAATCATCTTGAAGGCGAGCGTAGAGAAAAGAACAGAGGATGGCAGGAGGGTCCATCAAAACTTTGACAAACAAAACCTGCAACAGGATCTTTTATGCATTGTGACACGAAGACAGACAGCATCTTGTGTCAGAGCAATATGACTGTACAGGTAAATATTACATCATCACTGTTTCAGCTTTGTAAATAACTGACTTGTGCTGAGCTGATCACTGGCAAACAGCACAGAAAAATGCTTGCAGGTCAATGACAATGTATAAAAATTCATTTATAATGCATGATGCAATTCTGAGCAGGTTAAAAAGTGCAAACCAAAATTCAGAAATACAAACAAACAAAAATGAATTACTCATTCGTATCTCTACCTGCCCTGCTTTGATTTGTCATCCTCATTTTGGAGCATATCTTTAAAAGATTTAAGGAGTTCTTATTTCAGTAAAGATATATTTAGATGTGTGACATTTCTGGTGTCACCTGTGATGTGCAACATTTTAGAGCAGTTAAAAAATCTCAAACAATGTTTTCTATAATATTTGGGACATATTTCAGAAAATCCATTCTGAAAATTCTAGTTTGCAGAAACACATGTGGTCTTTCACATGCAAACTGCTTTCTTCCCAAGGTCAAACAGAAGAGCCGGTGGATCAAAAGGCTGTTCGCTGATTCAGATTTCCTTCTTTCTAAACTCCCCCAACAGAACATCATGTCTTAGGAAATACATCCGGAGTGCAATAATGCATCATCCAGATGCAGCGGGTTTTGATAGAACATAATTTGGCTGTATTTCTGTTGTGCTCTATATATTTGTGAGTGTCAAATATGGAATAGAAATGAAGCATGTGAAATCCTTTCTGTAGACTCCTGAAAGACCAGCTGTTTTTGTTTTATTACTCTGTATTTAACCAAATAAATCCACTGAGATCAGGAACTCTTACACAAGGTTGACCTGGGCAAGAAGGCAGCAGCAGGTAAGGCGACAAGTAAACAGAAATGACAGAAATAGACATTAGAAATATAGAAATACCAACAATTTGACCACAAAGGGCAGTAGTAAATACTAATTTTAAAACAGTGGCAATTTAAGATTTAAAACAGATATCCGTGGTCTGTTGTTTTATAAATACATTTTTTGAAAATGTATTTATAAAACAAATTTTTGTTTCATAAAATGTATTTATAAAATGATCTGAAACACAAGTATTATTATCCTTGTGTTTCAGATCATTGTAAATAAGCCTTATTGTGATTTATAATAAAACTTACAATTGATTACATTAATAGTTCTATGTTAATTTTCATATATTGCTTGAATGAAGTGAACTCATTTGAGTGATGAGTAAATCCTAATCTGAAAATTATGCTGACATTCCTTGTTGTCTTAAAAGGATTGAGTGTCAGATTGAGTGTTCATAGTGAGTTATGAAACTGTATATTCAGTTTCTGTTTTTTTCCCCACATCCAGACATTTTAAATAGATAAGTAAACAGAAAAAGCAGGCTCAATGATGATCTCTTTGATTAAGAGAAAAAATCCAAACCAACCAGAAATAGTTTCCCATGTTACAGTTATATATTTACCAGATATTGATGTTAAACTGGAGGACTTTCTTCCAATGAGCAGAATTCATGTTTCCATCGTCACAATAACAGAACTGTGTTGATCTGTCATTATTCATTTCCTGAAATGTCTTTAGTTTTGCATCTTGTGTAAAATGACAAACACTGTCAACCCAAATACTCTTTTCCAAAAAGTTTTGAAAATAATCAAAAATGTTTAGCAAATACAAGTATGTGTCTTTTTTTTGTCAGCATTCGTTTCCTTTGGAGTTTTCCTGTGGATGCCATTTTTTGTCCATATTTCTGATTGATGAACTCTGACCTGAACTGAGACAAGCGAAGACTGTGATGCTTCAGAAATCATTGTGGGTTCTTTTATAACCTCCTGGATGAGTTTTAGTATGTAATATGTAATTTGGACGCTACTAGGGAGATTCTTATCCGTAATTTCCATTTGTGGCTCTCCTGTAGATTTAAACATGGTTCAGAAACTCTTCCAGACTGACAGACTTTAGATTTTGGCAGGACATGTTGGTTTCCGAGATCCTTTAGCCTATTTCATGTTGCCAATGAAATTCTTTACATCAAACAATACTTACTTGGGAAAATTAGTCAAGCTTTAAAAAACATAATGTGGTTAACCACAGTAAATTCACAAAGAGTCAAGCACTTTTTCACAAGGGGCCAGGGAAACTTAGGTAATTATTAACCCTTAACTGAAAGTAGAATTTTAAAACTGCTTTTTGTATTTGCCCTAGTTATCATCGTCTGACAATAATTTATAAAAATAGCAAAACTGACAGATCAACAATCCTAGCATTCCTATATGTACAAGGTAAAAAAAAAACTCAAACCAGAATTCAATGAAAAACATAACTCTGAATCATAATCTACCTTGGGATCCTGCATGTTGGGGCCTTGACTGTTTTCAGCACGATGAGTTGTGTGCTGCTGCCGATAGGATCAAAGATCCTGCACAACCACCCCACCACTGGCCCCCCAGCTTTAAATATCTGAATTCAATATCAGGATCGTTCAAAAATGAAGAATAATGACAATCCTTCATTTTGGTAATGTTCCCATATATCTTTTACAGGTATCTCTTTTCCTTTTTCCTACTCTCTCATTATGCCTATTTATTTAATTTAAACTGTATAAACAAATTAAAAATTATACTTAAAATGACCCTTTGGAGATTAAATTCAGTTTTAAATACAGGAACCGGGAAAAGTCCTAGTAAGAGTAACAAAAACTGCATTCTTACTGAACACAACCTCATTTTATTTTTCGTCTTATGGGTTGTAAATAGCTAACATGACTTAAGTCTTAACAACAGAACATTTTTCTACACAACGAAGACCTTTGGAGTTGCTCATCCTTGAACACTGATCGTCCGTCCACTTATAGCATCACAACTGCGCAGCATGCCAGTCACTGAAGATCAACCAAAAGTTTGCAAACACACCACTTACCCAGGCTCGTTAGAGTCCCAAGAGCAGAGAGAAATACGAAAAATATCCCTAAACAGCGCAGAGCCATTATGTCCCCTAGAGCCCCCTAATGCATTCCACTTGACTATGTTTAAATATAAAGCGTGAGAAGGAGAAAGAGTGTGAGAGTAAAGACCGAAGGGGAAGAGCCTTAAATCCCCCCTATCAAACACCCCGACTGTTGTCCAGCCCCGCTGTCGGTCCATCCGAGGCTCGGGTTACACAGCAGCTGGAGGCACTAAACCAGGACTTCAAGTCACACTCCAGCCATCCACAATAATCATCATCAAGATCATTTAACAACTGCAGTAATGCAACCCGTCCATCCTGTGTGGTTTAGTTTCTGCAACTGCTTCCTGTCGATGTGCATATGTCCAGTTTGATTGGCGGCATGGATTTGATTTTAACTGTTTTTGTGTGAGACTAACGAAGAGGCTCGGATTCACAGACGCCCACTGGGGTCGCAAGGAGAACAGGTGACTGGATGTGTGGGCTTGGCCCCCCTCCCATCAGCCCCCCTCTGCTATGAATGCTGGGTATTAATACATACTGCAGACTCATACCACTTCTACTGCAGGAGTCCTACAGAAAGACAAAGACTATGGATTACCAGTAATAATAGGAGACACGGCATAGAAAATAAATAAAGCACCGGGGACCGAGTCTCTGATCAGCATCAAGATAAGTCAGCTAACTTTTATGTTTTCTGCAGCTCACTTTAAGATGGCAGTCAAAATATAACTGACATACTTCACTGTTATAATTTTTGCAAACAAAGATAATGTCTTTATTCAGGGTGAAGGGCAACAGGGGGAAATCTGGAATGTGCCATGTGAGTTGCTCAGAATGTGAGTACTTCTAAATATACAGCAAGGAAAACAGAGATGGGCTTCTTTACAGTAACTAGAGCTTAGAGAGGCTGTGAGTGTCGCACACTTACAACTCAGACGCAGGTCTAGAGCAGTCCGACTTCACGTTTAGAAAACACTTATGTTTACATCCAGGAAAATATCAAAAAAGTACATAATAAGTTTTCAGCGAGGGTCATCGACTGCAGCCATGTCCACCTCTTACTGAACTGCCTTTCATAAACCTCACAAAGTGTTGTAGAAGTAAATAAAACCACTGAGACAGGAAAAAAATCAATATACAATAAAAAAATGGGATGAATATTTTTAGGACGAAAAGAAAATGATGAAAAAAGTGTAAACACTTTAGGGAAATAAATATGCAAGAGAATGAGACACTGATTCAGAATCAAAAACCAAACAGCATTTTTATTTTCATACTTTGTTACTTTCAATAAATTAGTAATTTTGCAGCTGATCTCTGCACGTTTCTCCCACAAGCTCTATCACATAAAGTAAAGTACGCAAACGCCTCTTCTTATCAGCGCTGCGCTGATAAGAAGAAGCACTGATAAGAAGCAGATTTGAAGGACCTAAAATGTTGTGCCAATTAGACGATTTTGCAAGCCGCTCATTTGAAAATAAGTCCTGATTTGGTGGCTACTTTCCTTTCTAACTCCAGTGAAAACAGCACACTAGTCAGACTAGTTTTTCTCACTTTGTTTCCTCACTTCCAACCCAGCTTTTGTTAGATATACAACGATTTGCAGTTTGTGACATGGTGCTGTCATTTCTTTAAGGTTGTTAAATGTGAAACCCGATACTTTGGGGATTATGCTCTGAATTATAAAAGGCTGTACTGAGTCAACATTTGCAGAACCACCTCTGTCGAGGTATGTCTGCACAAGCTATAAGCATTTATAGCCCCCATATTTTGCCCCGTCATATTGCATGCAACCCTAACCCTCACCCTACAATTCAGTGGTGTCTAACAGGGTAACACAGATGGATAGCACCAGAAACAACCATGCCCACACACATACTCCCTCCTAAGGACAATCCAGAGAAGCCAGTTAACCTAGCATTCATATTTTCTTTTATTTGACTGTTGGAGGAAGCAATGATATGCTGGAGAACCCACAAATGTACGGAGAAAACACGCAGAACGACAGGCGAGAGTCAAACTGGGAACTTTATTGCTGCAAAGGCAACAGTGTTAACTGCCCAGCAATTATTTCCTCACTAATACATCCAAATAAAATACATTAAAGTTTTGAAATGAGTCAAACATGAGCATTTTGTTTTAGTGAGAATAATTGTTTCAAGACAACATGTAATAGTTTCCAAGTCTATGCATCCATGACCTAGTCAAAGTAATTATGTGGCTACTGAGGGTAATTTGCAACGTCACATGTTAGATAAGGGCTTTATTGCAAAGAGAAGAACGGATAGGCAGACCTCAGTTGTAAATATCTGGATCTATTTATCTTTTTATAATGTTTCAGTGAACACACCAGTGAAGGTTCTGCACACCAGCCTCTTCGGTTTAAGTTTACACTTGCAGAGGCATCACAATGGTTGCAAAGTAATGATGTGAAGCCAAATACCTGCAGCTGGTGAATGAGTCCCTTCATCCCCTTCTTTTATCAGATAGTGCCTAGTTCAGATCCAATCATCCACTGGCTCCACTGAATGAAAGGCCTGTGTCCAGCGGCCCCCACAGTCTCATAATGAATGGCCCTGCCTTCACCTTTTTTCCCGCTCCTTTGCTGGAAAATGCCATTGTTAAGCCCTTCTTCATGAGAGGACACGTGGTGCAGCTTGAGTGTGGAGTTCAATGTCTGTTTAGCTCCCTATGTTCAGCACTGACTGAACCATCGAAGGCAATAATCAGGCAATTTACGAGCCACATTAATCGGTTTACGAACACGACTTATAAATCTTTGACGTTTGCTAAAGGAAATCACATTGTGGTTTCAAAGGTCAAACTTTAATTTAAAACAAATTAAAGATAAGTACCTTTATCTTTGTGTTTGTGCAGCTTTTAGTTTTAAAATTTGAACAGATTGTTGTTGCACAACAACCCCCCCCTTTTTCTCTCTCTACCTCCCCTTCTCAGAAGAGGGTGATGTGCTACCAGCTCTCTGTCTAACGGGTGAATTGAGTTTCCTAAATCTGCCGAGCTTTACCCTGTCCAGAACTGAAGTAAAGTCTGTTTAAGCTGGCGTCAAGAAAGACTAGCCTGGTTTCTGACGACCTCCATCCAGATGTCCCACCCTGTTTCACCCTGTGAATTAGCCAGATTGAGCAGCCTGTAACCAACTAGTTTCACAGAACACACCATTTAAGTTAACGGTCGCTCTCTTTATTACAACTTGCACTTGTTACTGAAACAGGTTAGTTTTAGTGACTCGGACGAGTCCCAAGGGAGTTGTTTTAGTTTAGAGCTAAAAGCAAACTAAAGGGCCTTGGTGCTGGGACTGGAGGCGACGGCTGTGGTGAGCGCCACCTCGGCCCCCCCCAGCCAGGCCACATGGGGGCCCGGGTCTGGAGGTGCCAGGGAGGGAGGAATGGTTTCAAGTTGCTTAAATGTCTGATTATAGACGGAGGAAGTGCGCCCTCGCCTGTTGAGAAAGGTGTATTTAATGTTAAAGTTACCTTCCCCAATAGAATTTATACTAGTCAGCCCCAATGGCTGTTTCACTCTCACTCACGGTTTAGTCGAAATGCTTCCTGGGTAAAAATCAAGACAAATGCGGCACTACTAAATCACATTTATAACCTTTTAGTTTCTCTGAATTAGCATTAATTTATAATATTATACCCATTACAGACACTTCTGAAAAGAATCCAAGACTAATCCATTATTCTAATTATTTGATACCAGGTTACAGTTACTTGTTTTATCTGTAAGTACTTCCATAAGTATAAGAGTAAGTGTACATATTCTTATAATCAAACCAACATCAACCATTGGTTAAACCAATATTAATTATTGATTAAATTACAAGTTATTATTATTATTAAAGTATTTTATTCTGGGTTTTATCCAATTACTCAAAATGTTTAGATTTTATTCTTTAAACCTTTAATGCTTTGACATAAGGATTAATCTGAACTATTCTTATACTTTTGCAGGCTAGAAGCTCACTTCCTTTTTCTTCAGGAAAGCTGCCCTTCCTGTTTTATGAAACTCTCTGACTATGAATTTTTTATGATCAGACAGAAAAAAGAGGAATTAAACCAAAGTTTGCAAGATACAATGACAACACACACAACCAGATTAATTTTATTACAGTCTGACTCTACTGTTGGGTCTTGATGTCACCTGTGTAATTAATTTCAACGGTAACTTTATTTATTGTCACTATTAAACTAAAATCTCCAGCATGGGGAAGTGGGATGATCTCGACTTTTCTCGACAAGATTTATGCACTTTTTTGAACCTACGCTGACATGACCTTAATACATAATTAAACTATTCATCTAGTATTTGCATAAACTAAGAGGTTTTGGAGCTTTGCTTGTGTGTGTTAGGGTCATTGTGGCCCTCCCTGCGGTGTGTGTAAATTAGTTTTGATGTGACAAGGGAGAAAAAGGAGTGGAGGAGAGGGAGTGGGGGAGGGAGCGTAGTGGTGGGAGGAGAAGCGAAGGAGTGAGCATTTCTCTGCTCACCAGGAATATTGAGCGCGCACAGAAGATGAATCGGGAATAGAGAGGTCTCTGTCGGATAAGCTGAGTTGGCTGTACTTTATCAGCCACAGGCTGCTCCCGGCTGATCTCTGGACTCTCAGATTGAGCAACTCACCAGGAGACCGGCAGCTGAATGATAAAAAAGAGAGAGAAAAACAACAGAGGGAAAACAGCAGCTTAAAAATGCAGGGATAACTGACAGGAGCATGCATACAGGTTTTGGAAAAGCAATGACGTCTGAGAAATGTTTCTTTTGAAGTTTTGAGGAAGAGCATGATCGGTTTCAGAGGACAAGGGGGGGGTCAGAGGACGGGGTCCGGTGACAGCCAGTGAAAGGACCCGAGCCCTCATGTGAAACACGGAAGAATTAAAAGGTAAAGGGCAGAGAAAAAGCAACAGAGGCAGACTGGCAGGCTGCAGACTGAACGTCAGGATGGGTGTGAAGCGCAAGGCGGCCGCTGCTATCTTGGTCCTGCTGCTGTGTCTTGGATCGCTGTGGCTGCGTGAGTATTTCTCTGAGTGTGCATTACTGGTCAGCTACGATTAGTTTTATTTCCTCCGCTCTGTTTGGAATGCATTTGGCTCAGATTAGGATTGTATCACATGGTGCAGACTCAGGAACACTGGTCATATTTCATCAATATGGATCAGTAAGATTTTCTTGTGTACCTTCAAACTTAATTCTGGGGTGTCTGACTTTCATAAACTGTCAGATTTCAAACTTACAGAAGACATTTTTATTTTACTGTGATTAAAAACCTTCTTAATTTCAGTTTCTAATATAAAAGAAAACAACAATCAGATAAGAAATGTGCAATGTAATAATTCCAGGAAGGTCTAAACTGAGACCGTGTGACATCTGCTCCAGATTGAGAGCTGGTCCTGGTTTTTAGATGAGAGGTGAAAGCAGACACCTCTGGGCTTTCATCTTAACACAACTAAAAAGGTTCTCTGGTCCACAAATGACGTAAAAATGTTTCTTTTTTATTTACTTTGAAAGGTGCTATGTCTTATGAGAACACTTGTTTCACTTAAACTGAATCATACTGTGTTTGGAGACATCAGATTGAAAGAATATCAACAAATAAAGGGTCCTTATTAATAACATTACGATGAGAAACTAGTATTTATTTTATTGAAACTTTATACAGCAGACCAACTGAATATATATAAGTAATATATGTACTATTATATAATATCTTAATTTCACTATATCTCATAAATATTATTTTGTGGCAGATTTTGCTACCCCATAGAATATTAGATTTTTGACTTAATTCAACAAGCAGTGTGAATGCAGGTGACATCAGGTAAGCTCAGTGGGTTAAATCTAGAGGACATTATATAAAATATTCACAGCCTTTAAACCATTTCTTAGTTAACATTTGAATAAAATGTTCATATTGCAAATAAAATCTAAAACTTGTAGCCTTTTGCTAGTGGAATTTCAGAGAATAGCTTCTTTGACTACTTCTTTGTATAATCTAGGGAAAATATTAACCTTCTTTTGCAGCAACAGCAACATTTATGTGAGGCCTATTGTGTTTTCACCCTACTGGAACTTGGGGAGGGTTTAGATAAGAATGAAGCGCTCCTCCATTTTCAAGGTTTCAGATGTCTTTGTTAACGTCCAGATACTGAGCCAGAAACACTGGTTCCTATACTCCCTGTGAGAAACTCTGCAATAACCCAAGTAGAGACGACAGTGAATCTCTGTCTGATTAGAACAGATCAAACTGAACAGATTTTGATTCTTGCAAGAATTAATTAAGTTCTGTTTGAGTGAAAATCACTGATTTCTCTTTGTTATCACTGGAAACTTTTCTTTTTTTATTCTATTATCAACTGTTTAAGTCAAAACCTTTTAGAAAAACTGGTGCAACTGCAAATGGATGTCTTTTGAACTATCTCTTTATTAGTTTTGCATATGTATTGACAAAAAGTTTATTTTTATTCTGCTTTGGTCGTTGGATGGAGAGGCCATAAGCATATTTTTTTTAAGTCTTTCCACAGATTCTGAATAGGATTCAAATACATAAATATCTGGCTTTTTATTTAACCTCCACCACAGTCTCAGGTCTTATGCAGCCTCCAAAATCAGGAATGCTTTGGTTTACCTCTATCCACCAACACAATTCGACTCTAACCAAGTTTCCTGCTGAAGAAAAGCATCCTGTCACCGTGATGCTGCATAGCGATGTGTTCAGGTTAACTGGGAGTTTTTCCTTCCCCCATTTACACAATTTTGCATACTATCCAAAAATGTAAATGCTGGACTGAGTTGACCAGAGAACCTTCCTTCACGTCTTTGCATGTCACTGATTGTGACAAATTGAAAGTAGGACTTATTATGGCTTTGTTCTAGCCAATCTTCCTGAAAGTCTGGATTGACGAGTAACAACTAATAGTTGTACAGTTCACAGATTTTCCTACCTCAGCTGTTAATCTTTTGAACTCCTCCTTGGCCTCGAAAGGCAACTGGTTGCATTATTTATAGGTGTCAATAAGGTGAATTAACACAAATACACACCACCCTGTTTGGATTTTAAATTTTCCAAAACTAAGTATCAATTTCCTCTGACATCACAACCATGCTGCACTTTGGACTATCATATAAAACACCCATAGAATAAAGTGAAGATGCTCTGGGAAAAAATAATTAAAATGTTTTTTTGATGCATTTGCAATGCACTGTATTTCATTAGAAAGCTCACTTTTGCACAATGTTTGGAAAATCCTGGTCGAACTTTAAATCATCAGAAACGTTTGAAAGCCAGTTGTTCCTTAATCTGTTTCCTGGTAATAGGATTAATGATCGGCAAAACTGCAGCACATGAGAACGAAAGTAGGCTACCCTCAAGTAATTGAAGGCAATTAGAGGTATTACTACAGCGGCAGGACTTAATGAATTAAAGCACTGCTCATTGATCAGCTCTTCACCCCCTTAGCTCACTCTAGACTCTCTCTTTTTATTGATGTTGCCTATAGCATGCAGCTTCTTTTTTGGAGTGAACTAATCCTTAAAAAAAAAAGTAAAATCATCAAACAAAAGCAGCTATCATGAGCATAGAGGAAGATTTCAAGGCTTCTTCAAACATTGACAAAATACTACACCATCACAACTGTCAATTTTGAAGAGATCACTGACAAAATTGTTTGACATGTTTGTGTTTTTCTATTGTCTTGCTGCAGAGGGAGGTTTGGACTATCACTGGGATTCCTGTTTAAAAGGTTACAATCAAGTTAACAAGGTAAAAGTTCACAAAGGCCACATAGAAATGACTCAACTGCTAACCCAAAACCGGGTTTGTGTTTGTTGGGAAGCCCGCTAGGAGTGAATCCATAAATCACATGAGCTTTTTCTTTCTTTGTCCCCTGTTGATTAACCCCTGACCTCACCACACGCTCCCAGCCCCCGCTGCAGAATCAGCCTCACCAGCTGTCCAACAGCAGCGAGGCAGACGGGACGCAGGGCCCGCCTGCTCTCGCTCTGTGCCCCGGCCAGAACTTCCAGGTGTCGGTGTTGGTCTCCCACCTGCTGGCTGCTCGAGCTTACACCTCGGACGTGCTGCTGCAGCCGTATCTGTCCAGCTGGGACGAGCTTGTAAAGTAAGAGCATCAGTTAAAGCTTTGTCACAGACAGAAAAATTAGCTTGAACAGTATTCATATCGTTGAAATTTTCACAATTTTTCACATTACAACCTCAAATTTCAGGTTATTTTAATGGGATTTTATGATTGAGTAACAAATGCTTAAATCATTACAACTTTCATTTAATTTTTTAACAATTTTAGAGCAGATATAACTGTGCAACTGCTTTTATGGTTTTTTTAACCTAAAATACTAATAAAAAATACTTAGAAATGTCTGGGTTTTAGGGACATAAAGCATTAACTAGATAACAGCAACACGGTGCTGTAGATAAGAACCCACTTCTGGCCCTGATTATTTCTGTTCTTTGTCTCTGTCCCAGGTTCATGGAGTCTCTGGGCCCTATGGTTAGTTTAATATCAAAGGAGATAGAGACTAAGACTGCTATAATCCGCCAACTGGCCCTGCTTTCTGAGAAGGGCCCAGAAGCAGAGTTTGGCCCAGACATGCACTCAGGAAACTCTGAAAACTCACAAACTGGGGTGAAAAAGTTTGCTGGGTATTCGCAGGATACCTACCACTCGGTGCGCTCAATGATTTGGACTGAGCTGAATCGAGGCATAGTCGATTTCCACCAGCAGACAGACTCAGGATGCCGGACCCTTCTGCGACTCCATCGAGCTCTGCTCTGGTTGAAACTCTTCCTGCAGAAGCTGGCAGAGACGCCGACAGCCGGACGGCTCAGGAGTCCCTCTGATCTGTGTCGGGAGGCGTACCAGAACACCCTCTCTCACCACCACACTTGGTTTGTCCGGCGGGCGGCTGAGTTGGCCTTCATCGCCCTGCCGGAGCGAGGATTTTTCTTCAGGCTGGTGTGTGTGCAGAACCAGGAGGAGCTGAGCGTGGTGTTAACCAGAGTAGTTAACGCCATTGGAGAAATCTGTGACAGGACACAGAAAGCACTGGAGGAAAATGGCATGCTGGACTTACCTTGACAATGTGAATCATCTTATTTTTGTCTTTGAAATCGGCGTTAAACTTTCAATTTCAATCAAAAAGAAGCAAACCTTTCAAAACCAGCTGAGAAGACTATTACTGAAGTCAAAAGATAAACAGGGTAGCTTATCATCGAATTACCTGAAACAGATGACATACGGAAGCACCGACTCATTTAATCGAGTGAAAATGCCACTATAAAAGCATTTGCGTAACACAATTAACAAAGGAAGCAATGTTTTGTGACTGAATCAGATTTTAATGGCTTGTTTTTGTATCTTTCTTTGCCTGTTATGGCACTTTTCTATGGATTAGATAATAACTGCCTGATTAAGTGTGAATAATTTCATGTGCATTGATTTTGTACGCTGATGCCAACAAATTGTCGCAGCACCAGTCTCCCATGGTGAGAAGTCACACGTGAAACAATATGTGCTGAATAGGGGACGGCATGCTGCATTTTAGAGTAAAAGTGCCAACATGACAGACAATAATAACATTTTCTGTCATATTTAGAAAAAGATTTAGTAAGACAAAAAAAAAGTACTTGGAAGTTTAAAAAAAATGCTGCAAGAAGCCAAAAATATGCAACAGTATACATTTATCCAGGTCTGGATGAGTCTGAAAAAAGGTTAAGTAATCTTAAATCCACTGACAGACTTATGCAAAATAAGATCATGTTATAGGTAAAATAATTATTTTTTAAAATAAATAGGCTTTATGCATTGTTTTCTTAAAGAAAATGTCTTGCAACTAGCATTCACTGGTTTACATCATACTATTTTAAAACCCTATAATGCTTCATAGTCCTCACCACCTGCCTTTCCTTGCATTACTCTCTTTCTAAGGAGGAGAGAGAAAAAAGGACGGATAAAGATATAGCTTGAAACCATGGAAGAGAGCTGAACCCATTCTTTACAACAGCATTTACATGAAAAATGTGTTAGATTTTATTATTATGATCCTACATCAGATTGTATGTCTAAGATTAAGCAGTTTTCTGTAAAAAGTGAATTTTGACTTTCACTAT
The DNA here is from genome assembly GCA_033032245.1 of Poecilia picta. Classification (NCBI taxonomy): domain Eukaryota; kingdom Metazoa; phylum Chordata; class Actinopteri; order Cyprinodontiformes; family Poeciliidae; genus Poecilia; species Poecilia picta. Next base: position 17,762,929 of record CM065366.1, on the reverse strand, counting down.
AACTTAAGTCTAAAAAGTGTATACCCTCCCCCCCACTACCACTCATTCTGTTTCATAGCATCAAGGAGAAAACAAAACTTCTATTTAAGATTATCTCCAAATTTCAGGGAATGGTTTTTAATTTTTTAAAGGGACATTCTGTTAAAATATTAAAGGCAGTTCATATCTCATCTGCAGTATATTGTCCTCTTGGTGTCTTTAGCTTAGCATAGACCCAGTTTGTTTGGAGCAACAAGCGGAAGCTAACGGCTAGCTAGTCCAAAAGCAGCCAAGACCAAAGCAAACTAGTAACTTCTTAAAGCAACGGCAGTCTTAGGAATGTCCCAGTTTTTTTTGTTTTTTTTTTTGTTTTTTTGTTTAAGGCCGTTTTATAAACCTTTAAACTGTTGCCATGATTGAATTGGACAGTTACAGAAAACCTGATACGAGAAAAGGAGGTAAGAGTCGGTGCATCACTAATAGACTTCCTGTAAGAAACAAACATATGTTAAGAAAGATACATGTGGAATATTATGGATAGAGTTATTGGCTGATTTAAAAGCAAAGCGGAATATTTTAGAGGTTTACGTAAACTTCTGCCTCCTACCTTTATTTCCTTTCAAAGCGAAATCAATTTCGGTGTAAATAATACACAATGTAAACAGGAGGACTGAATAAAGGTACAACTACTATGATGTTTTTGATTCTGATCCCTCTCAGACTTATTGTTACACTCAGTGTCCAGTGTAAACTAATCTGAAATTAAACTAAACTTACCTTCAACTATATGACTGACTGTCTCATTAAAAATTGTGAACTACTACTTTAACAACTTTAATCTAAAAAAGTTTTGAAACTTTTTTTTGAAACGTTAAATTCTTGTCACATTTGTGTGGATTTGCTATCTACCACTGAGATTATTTTGAGTGAGATTACAGAATATATTTACAAAAAGACACATTTGGCACTTCTTGACTCCTTCTTTTCTCTTGAATACATTGTTGTAATATCACAATCATCGGATAATGCAACAAAACAATCCAAACACTTCAGTAAACATGAAGCTAAAATGCAAGAAGCAAAACCAAGTCCAAGTTCCCTTAAATGACATTTATTTATTTTTTTTCTTGACTTAAACATGAGCAAAAATAGACATAAGGTAAGAGCCAAAAATATGGATCCAGCAGGATAATTTATTTTATTTTTTTCATAAATGTATATTTTAGGACAATTCTTTGAACCACAATCATAGCAACAGTGCAACTTTAAGAAGGTAGATGTGGGTGATGATATTTCTTGTATTTATTCACTGTTTGAATCATGAATTTCTCTCCAACACTTCACACTGTGCAGCTTTGCAGTTTCTGAAAGTGCTTCGAGGGTTAAAGTCCCGTTAGAACTTTGATTGCAAGCTTTAAAAGCTATTTATTTTTAAAATATTAGTTAAACAGAAAAAGACAGACTCAAACGATGGTAAAAACATTAAACCATAATGCAAGTCTAAACAAATTTCTGACATCTTGCCTTTTCGTTGAACTAAATTATGAAACCTCTTCATGTAGCTTTCATCACACAATACAGTTCAAACCTTACATTCTCGTTTCATTACAGCAAAAATACTCTTTCATTCACGAAGCATTTTATTACTCACTTTTTTTTCATATTGGCTGCATATGCGCACAAACGTGGTCCTTCTTTCCCCCTTGCTCTTGAATGTACCGAATGTTGCCTGTCCTCTGAACAATCATACATTTGCACAGGAGATAAATATATATATATTGCTCTTTGATAACATCTCCAAATTAGCACAGGAAGAAATAAAGGGATTAATTGAGATAGCAGAAAAGAACATTCTGTGTAACTGGAGGACAAAGATGTCTGTCCACCAGGAGGCACTGTTTTGCTGCGTATCTATTACTGTATGACAGGAGGCCTTTATGATTCTGTGGGTGAGATTTTTGCTCAGACCAGCAAATGAGCATCTATCTGAACTGCAAAAATAGATGATGTGTAAATTATCATTAATATCTTTGGCAGAAGAAGTAATGTTCAAGTATGAATGACAAGAAAAAAAGAGTGAAATCTACAGATGAAACCAAACATTTGACTAGATGGATTGCAGTATCGACTGGATGTGAGTTTGAATGTATGGAGAAGCCATCATAAGAGAGTAGCTTTAAAGCCGTGAACTGGGCAATTGATGCTGGGCACATGAACGACAAAGTAGGGTAAAGAAGTTCAGCGTGCCTGCTTTGGATTAGCTGACCAGATTAAGAGATTACAATGAAATTAAGTAAGAGCTGAAAGCAGGCCAGAAGAAGGGTACATCTGAATCTGTCAGTGAAGTCCCAAAAAGCTAAAAGAGGAGAGCATGTTAAAGCACATCTTAGAAAGAAATTAGATGATTAATGGTCCATGTACTTGTCCCACTAGGCTCAGATAAAAGGTTCTCTTTGGACCTTTGTGAGATTCAGCAGCACAGAGAACAATAACATGGACAAGCAGAGTCAGATCTTACTTATTGGGTTTCTGTTAAGAGCATCCACCATATTTTGGTGCCACTGGTAAAAATTAGCAAAAAGCCTTAAAATAAATAAATAGTTTTATAATATGGCATTAAAAAATGTAAAAAAAAAAAGGCAAAAAAAAAAGAGCCAACTTTGAATCTGATTACATTATGATGGTGCCACAATTAGTGGTAATATTAATAATTCCAAAGAAGCTTGTTTATGTAAATAGATGAGATCACCAGGAACTTTTAATTAGTAGTTCACGTTTATTTTTTTCTTAGATTGCCTAGATACACTGAAGGCCTTTTTTTACCCACGGTACAACATTCTGTGATTGGTTCTGACTTTCACGTGTCAGGAATTGAGATTTTTATCTTTTAAACAGAATATGATATAACATCTGGAAACATAACTATTTTTTTCTACTCAATTTTTATTTTTCCACATGTCATGAAAGATTATCAAATCAAATTCCTTAATACTTCAGAAGAAGTGATTTAAGCTCTTTATTTTATTTAGAAATGTGTTTAGTAATCCAAAGCTTCTATTTTGGGGGGATATAACACAGAGATCAATTTCTCAAAGCCGCTGTTCAAACTGGGAAAGACAAGAGTCCATGCCGTTCAAAAGCAGCAGAGGATGTGTTGATCTGAAAAAGTCAGGATGTAGATACAGCAGACCAGGGAGGGATCATATGGTCACCAAGTCTCTGCAGCAACATCTCCGTTTCTAAGGGTCAACAATTGTTAAGGGTGCTGTACATGGCTGGACAATATTACAGTTGAGCTTTTACAGATTTGTCAGAATAATATTTAATCTTTTAGGCAGGTTTGTGGGACGGCACATCACAGTGGATGTGCACCAAACCTCAGGCATGATAAATGACTTTTAATAGAGTTTTTACTGGTTAGATATTCATCGTGATGATTTTTCTCTCATACAGCAGAGAATTAAACAAGAACAACAAAACAAACTAATAAATCAACATGTGGTCACTGTACATCTGAAAGCTTATTGAGTATTTTCTCACAGAAGCTCGTGAGGATGTAAGCAAGTCATGGGAATGTTCAAGATCAATATCCTGCGTAGTGATGATGAATGTGGAAAAAGAAAGCAAGGAACAAAAAAAAAACAAACTGTCTACATCCTCCTCCTCCAAAAACTGCGAGTGCTTTTATTAAATCAATTCAGCTTCACAAATGAAGGAATAAAAAGCACACTTCCAGTGCAAAACAATAAAAATAAAAAAACTCTGACAATGACATCTATTAAGGAAATAGATGCAAAACACTCAACAACAACAAAAAAGAAACAGAAAACTAAATATTTAGGTTTGAATAAATAAATTACACCAGACATATAGCTTTGGATGAAACTGTACAGTGAGAGGAAATGATGTACCGCTAAAAACTGAATATATGATGGAAACGAACAAAATTCATCTTGATGAGTTCTCTACAAAAAAAAACTTTAATGAGCTAATTCTGATTATCTATTGGACAAGTTTACTACCTTAAAAAAGTGTTTTCCGGAGATTTGTCTTTTCATAATTAACTCAGTGTTAAAACCACACCAGATATTGTTCCTTTTTGTTTTGTTAGCAGCTGCTCTGAGTTCAAAGTTTAAATATCCAGTGTGAATGACTTGCAACAGGAGTCGTCTGATGAATGGATGCGAGCATTCATAATGTATGCCACTTAATGAATATTGCACATTGCATGCAACTTCCCGACCTACTATTAGAAATGGAATCTGTAAATGAAATACAAACATTCATACACCATAAAAAAAAAACATCCAGTTTTTAAAGATATGCTTCCACACACACACACACACACACACACTCGGAGTGCATGAGGGTTAAAAGCTTATATTGTGGTCCCTCCTGGTGGTCAGTTACTTAACCCATCCTTAGCTGACTAGAATGGAGCGGTGGGAAACAGTGTGCCTTCAAAGCAGACTTAAGACAGCACGCACATGCAAATGGCTTCATCTCTGCATCCATCTATTGAGAAAAATGCAGGTTTGTTGGAGTACTCTTTTTAAGTGCAACAGAACAGACGGACCGATATAAGGTTATGATGTCGTGTAAATACTGTAGATATACACCTTTTGTATTGTAGTCTGTGTATATTCAGATATATAGTAGGAATACTCTCGAAGGAGGCAGCGGGAGGTGAGCAGCAACACTGTAAACGTGGTAAGGTTGCTCGCAGATTTTGAAAACACATCCTGGTTTATGTCTCCTAGTTTATCATGCAGTATAAATAGAGGTCACCTCAAACTACAGAAAATCATTTGTCTGAACGCTCACCGACAGAAACAAGGACAGCATTTACCACCCTCTCGTGCTCAATTTACCCTGTCGCACAATTACTTTCCCCCTAAAAGAAAATAAAAGAAGAAGAAGAAAACTGTAGCAGGGTGCAATCGAACCACGTGAAGGATGTTGAATACTGGGGGTTTATTTTTCTGTGTATGTGTAGTGGTGCAGAAGATGGGGGGCTAGAGGGGCAAGGGTCAGGGGGAGAAAAGTTTTCATTTGGGGTCAGGCTAGTTTTGAGAGTTGATCCTCAGCTTGAAAGACACTCTACCAGCAAACTTGTCTCTTTCATTTCCAGTGGGAATGTTGTTGGCGTGGATCTTGCACTCGATGTTGATGTCTTGATTGACGGTGATGTTAAGGAACTTGACAGCGACCAAAGGCTGGGAGTAGTTCACCTGCAACGTCAGACCAAAGGCACATTTTCTAACAATACAGAGAAATCTGAAAGCATTTCAGAATTTAGACTGTCCATAGATTGAAAGTGCTCTACTACCTGAGCTTTCTTGCCATAGTAAGGATAGTACATTAGATCAAAAGTGCCGTTTGAAGGGAAGTAGATCATCTCTCCGATTTTGTCAGAGTCGTCTCTCTAAGAGGGAGAAGCAGCTCCATCAATTATAACAAAACTTACGTTATCGTCTTCTTTTTTCTGAACTGTGTTTAAAGCACATACAAACTACCTACTTCAGTTCTATTTAATATGAAATTGTAAACTACAGTTTTCTAGGTTCTTTACAAATAACCTTTCAAAAAATGTGCCATGCATCTGCATTTAACTCCACCGAATCCAGATGTTGTACCTTTTGTAGCAAATAAGGCTGCATGCTTTTTTTTTTTGCCATGTCTCTACCAGCTTCACTTATCAACAGAAATATTTGCAATTTTTCTTTCAAATCAAAAGTAGTTTCTTAATTTCAATGTGAAATTAAATGTTGTTGTAACTCATATTATCCAAGGTTCTTCAAAGAGTTGCTGTGGGCAGGAAGGATCTTTTGGAAGATTTTCTTTCTTCTAAACAAAAGGGGATTTGGACATTGTGTCTGTAGGTTTGCAACAATTGAACTGATGACATCACGTGCGTTGTCAGAAACAGCTTAGCGTATAATGTGAGTGGTTCTCAAAATAACAGTGGTGAGCTTTCTTGGTAAATAATGTGAAACTTACGGCGAAGAGTTTGATATCTGCACTTCAGAGGCGACAAGTGACAGTAACATGTCCTGGATTATTATTATTTATTTAAGTGTTTCAGAGTAAGGGAGATGATTACACATGCATGTCACACTGTTTAGATTTTTATTTGTAAAGATTTTCAAAACGATGTATTATTCTCCTTCCACTTCACAGCTATGCAATAGGACAAAATGTAGAAAACGTTTGAGAGGTATGTATATTTTTTGAAAAGTACTGTAGTTAATCTCCACTTTCTAAGCATCTACATTTCACTATTGTCAACTTGACTGTTGATCTTACCCATTCATCTTTGCCAACTCTGTATTTCTGAGAGGGAATAGTTTTATGGAGTGTAATAGGAGCATAAAAGGACACCAGGAAATTTATAAATAAACGCAAATATTGCTGAAATAATGCAAAAATTAGGAGGGAAGTAAAAGGGCGTGGCAGAAGATAGGCATACTGCAAATGAGAGGAGCTATGAATGGGCTGGACTCCAATTTGTCTTGTTAATCCTTTCATTGTGAAGGACAAAAAGGGATTACCTTTGCGCCACAGGTGACAGACGGAGCCTGTCCGTCCTTTCCTGGCATCAATCCAATCACCTGGCGTGGCAGAAAAGAAAGAAATGCAATTCATATTTTATTGTCAAACCACAGGGAGAACAAAAGCAATCTTTCACATTGTGCTATGAAGCACAATGGATAAGTGCCACTCTTAACCCAGGCCTTTCTCCTTTGTAGGGTATTTTTCTCTCCCAGTCTGCTTTTTTTTAATGTTTCCTTAATGTCTCCTAGCAACAGCATCCATTTCCCTTCCCTTCTTTTTCCTGTCTTTCATACCCGATTCAGCTTGATGATGATGCACGGCTTGCCCTCCTGGTATCCATAGTAACGGTCGTGGAGTCCAGAGCATGCTTCCAGAATGGTTCGGTTGAACTGACAGGAGCGCTTGGGGTTGTTCTTCACATCGCCGCTGTCCTCCTGCAGGAAGTACTGGTCCGGAGTGCACTCGTGGTTCTTCTGGGCCTGGATGGAGTCGTTGTAAGCTGCAGGGAGCGGAGGGGGGGGGGAGGTGGAGGGTTACTCGGTTTGTGAAGCCTCATGACTCAACTGAAACTCTGCCGCAAGGCAGCCTCCCACTCACTGATGGTAAAGGAACGATCCAGTATTAGAAAAGCGCAATTGGATAATCCACAGCTGTAAGTCAACTGAGTCGGACCAGAAGAGGACGCGAGTCAGACTTACGTGACAGGAACTTGTCCAGGGCCTGAGCGTACATGTCCCAGCTCTCGGTGTTCTGGATGGTGTAAACTATCTCGAAGGTTTCGTCCTGACGGGGTCTAATCACTAAACCTGTGAGAGACAAAGAGGCAGCAGGAAGGTCATGGCGACTCACACAAGAACGGGTTCTGCATCCATGCTGTTTGAACCTGCACTATCTGGCACCTGGTGTGGAAAGGCGGTCCTGCCAAGTAGGTTTGTGGTCATCCAGGGTCTGCAGCATGATGTACATGGTAAGAGCAAACAGGCCCCCCAGGAAGAGGTAGAAAACTATGTAGAACAGAATGATGAGACCTGAAAAAACAGAAAATAAATATTGTTATGTTATATATATAAGCTATGTTCCATCTATGAATCAAACATAAATCCTGCTCTGAGTTTCTCTGTCAAATCTAAACCATAAAACAATAAATATATGATTTTTATGATTAACTTTTATGGATTTGTGTAGCTTCAATGTAAAGCCTGCACATTAACTCTAAATTTTTACCTAAAATGATACAGACTAGTTCCCTCAATTCTTGTATTTAAAACTGCTTATGTCTATATCATTACTCTAGGGTTTTTAAGTGTATTAACTTTATGCAGAGTCTTTCTACTCCTCTGATGTTTTGCTTTCCTTCCATTTAGTTTGCCATTTTATGCGACCATATGATCATATCTATTATTTTAATGCAATCTAGTCAGTCTGGAACACAACATGGTCAAATGGCCAAAGCTACCATTTCAGATTGCTTAGGTTTAGGTGGAACACAAACACAAGCATTGTGAGATGCTTTAAATTATGCATATGGAACTAATAATGAAAAGCTTAATACTAAAGACAACAAAAATACAACAATCCATTTCCAGAAAAGAAAAGAAAAAAAATTAACACTGGAAATCAAACACATTTTATTTTATCTTGATCACCAGAAAACAAAGAAAAACAATTTATATGAGCCCCTAACGTCACATGGTTCACATACTCAGGAAAATATTGCTGATATGACTACATACTTAGCTCTACACTTTAATTTACTCTGAGTCTTTAGAGCAAAAGTCTAACTCAAAACAAGAAGAGTTTCCCTAACTTATGAGGTTCAAACTGATAGTTTTAAAGAGCTCTTTTGTAAGTCGTTTCCTGTCCTTGCAGAGACCCAGGCAGCAGAAATAGCATGTTCTGTGACGCATTAACACCTGAGGCCGACACTGGGAAGCAGCTGAGTGCCCTGACCCTGCGCTTCAGCTGGAAGCCCCCAGCGAAGCCCTCCGTCAGCAGCGGCGTGGCATCTGCCTCCCTGCACAAAGCAACGCTGCCGCTAATCCATAACAAAATGTCAAGGGGAAGCTGATCCAAGGGAGGGCAATTACAGACGAGTCCCTTAATGATTCAAAGCCCACGTGGGTGTGCTTTTCATCCAGTTGTTTTCAGAAACATTCAGCTCGTTGCCACATTAAATCAAAGTGAAAATCACAGACGACAACTTGTTTGTTGAGGAAGACGATGTTAGCCGACGAGTCAGCGAGCAGGATAAGAGACATTTGGATGAAGAGGCGACAGAACAAAGTGCTGAAGCGTTTTCCTTTTGTCTCCCCAGGGGTTAGACTGTGCTGACTATGTGACACCACCCAGGGGAGACTGGACGTGCACAATGGCACACACACACAAACACTTGGGCATCCCTCACTAACGTAAAGAGGGTGTTAGGTTCACACCGTGTCCTCTGAGTGCACACTGATGACAGACAGACAAACATCTCTGTTTCAGCCATTTGCAAACAGCAAATGAATGTAGTCGGTGCCCAACTTACTTTTTTTAGGAGGCATTAGACTAAACTGTCTAATGACAGTTTAGTCTAATGCCTCCTGGGCACAATAGGAAGTATCATTTGGAGCATTTCAGTGTAAGGAATCTCTGCATGCATTGCACTTGCCCATTTCCTCCAACTTGGCCTGTGTTTTTTATTTTTATTTTTTTATGAAAATGGACTCAAAAGGCTTAGAAAAAGAAAGAAAAATAAAAACCTCCAATACAAGCAGATGGACATAAACAAAAGGAAAAGGCCAAAGAGTGAGTCTTAAACATTTTAAATAGGTATTTTTTTCACTGGATGTACTGCACTGTACAGTTTGGTACTATAACTATTATTAAAAATAATAATAATCATGCAGGGTAATTGCATTGGAACTTGATACGAAACTGTCTTCTGACTCAAAAGGCCAAAGGAAAGGCATTAGAAAATGAGATCAGGGTTTATTGGTTTTAATGTTTTCCAGTCTCACAATGGGAGTGTTAAAAATTCGCCTCTCTGATGTCGCAGTAAGAGTTGTGCCTTTTTTTTTTTAACTTTATTTCAGAAATGGCCAAATCGGTCTTGTTTTAAGTCCAGGCTCAAGCCTGTCTCATCATCAGCTGGTGGACCTTCATCGAGGCCGTTTTCATTTCTCCACAGCCGTGCACACAAAGCAAAACATGCAGACGCTTGTTTCATGTTTTATCCTGAAAGGAGGCTTTGATCCAGTGTTCTGAAGCAACATTACCCAGCTTCATGAGCCGACACAACAAGATGAGGAACAAATTCAACAACGATACGTATAGTTAACGTATTTTGAACTAAGCAAAAATAAAGAATATGCTTTCTACCAACTGTTTACTATCATGCAAATAAGAATACAATGGAATATATACAATTTTGCACTCTTAATGGTGTGACTTTATTCCCAGTGTGGTTCTGTGAAACGCCAAGTGAAGCCAGCCTATAATAACTCACAACGGAAATAGACTAATTACCAAGTCTTAGGGAGCACAGATTAAAAAGGCCATCAGACCTTGGAGCAACGGGAACAAACTGAGCTGGATTAAGTTTGCTCTGAGGGAGACAGAGCCGGCCCAAGGCACATGCAAACTTTAGCAGCTCCTCAAGACATCCAGACCACCAGGGGCAGCCTGGGACCAATCACGGAAGAAGCCTATGTTTTTGCTTCATACTTTTATAAATGAATAAAAATAAAAAAGATTAGCTTCTGAAATTCTACTAAATGTGTATTTCAGACTCAAAGTATACTAGCTGTCATAATATGGAAGAAAAGTGATCAAAATCATGATTTAATCTTCTGAGTTTCATCAGTTTGCCTGTATGTGTCTGTGTGTCAGTCCTTCCTTTTACATAAGAGGAAATTAATCAATGAATAAATTATGACTCCCAACAAAAGAAGGCAATGACGACCGATTCTCTACTGTGCTGTGGTGGCATCAAGCCAAAAGTGCCAAGAATATGCAGTTGAATAAATATTCTTTTAGTTGGCAATTTTGATCAAATTGGAAAAATAAGCTTGAAAAACCAAATATATCTGCTATTTTTCTATATAATATATCAAACCCAAAAGGAGCAGATGAAACTTGAACTCATATGTTCAACGAGTTTATCTTTATTTATATCTAACAAACATGTTAGAGGTACATATTTTCCACATTTATCTACATTATCACACATATAAACATGTAGTTAACAAATCATTTATTTATTGGGCAGTAGCACATTTGGTCTTGGACATCAGATATATAAATATACCTTTTATAACCTGTGTGTAAGTAGTAGGACATAAACGCAGGGGCAACACGGAGACTTTGAAGTCAAAAGATCAAAAATTAAAATTGTTCTTTAAAGTCCTTTGCTTTGCCAGAACATCTTGAATTGATACCTTCTTCATCAGCCAATGAAGTCATTAGATTAGGATTAAATCTTTCTGCTGAACTGCACAGGTCGGGAGGGGCTGGGTTGAGGGTGATACAAATAGCATTTGGTCCTCGGCTTTACCCAGATTAAAATGCCCCCAGTGTCATTAGAACGCGGCCATATGTGTCCTGCCGTTTCATGGATCTTTAAAATAGTTGCAAGGTCTCTGCATGTTGGGGTGCTTTTAGAAAGTTTTAGGGCGGTACAGGGGGTAGGGGGTGCTGGGCCGATGCTCATAATCTCATGTTAGCCGACTAAAAAACGAAAGCCAGAGAATTTCAAGGATTTTTATCTTGCTGCTGTTTATAGGCTCTGGGGGGAGGGGGCAGTGCATGCAATACAAGAGTAAAAACTGACATGAATAAATAAATGTCTCTACAGCTCAATCCCAGTTTCCTACACACTTATTATCTCAAACAAACCATTTTGTACCATTTGTACGTCATTGCATATCAGTTTGACTTGATGGTTAAATATTTTTAATAGCTTATAGAGAATTTTATTATTGGGGTTTTTTGATGGATATAATCTGCAGATAAAACATGTCAGTCAGTGGAAGACGCCATGTTTTCATTTGCTGTGAGACTGAACCTGTTTGGTCAAGTCGATTCTTGTTGGACATGAGCGATTATGAAACTTTATCAAACCAAAAATAACTCCTCCTGGCATTTGTTTGAGTTAAATCCCCAACAATTTTATGCAGTAGACTATGAACAAAATCTAAATATTTCACTTACTGCTTTCATTTTATACCAATGAAACAATTTCATGCATGTATGTGTGCAATTACAGGTACAAATCTCTATAAAGATGTCTAAATATCTTGTATGAGTTAGTTGAACTGAAAATAATTTTAGATATTACACCATATTTCATTGATTTCAGTTGTCAAACCCCATTTGGACCAACTTACTTTAATGAAATATGACATAAATTAAAGCAAATAACTCCTAGTGACTTTCTGAGTAATGGAGTTTGTAGAGGTTTGCTTAGAGGAAACTGCAATAAAAAATATATAATTTATAGATTACCAAAGGCAGCAATGAAACATCTTGTGAGTATGACCACATCAAAAGTCTCCATTTTTGAAAAAAAAAAAGTCAAGTTAGTAACCAAAGCAAGCAGTAGATAATTTATTGCACCTTAATTTCTTCTCTTGTTTATAAATAAAACTAGACATACGATGAGACTTCCGGACAGGGGGCAGCAAGTTCATATGAGGGGCCATTGGCCCGACGCTAGCAGCGCCCATGTCTAAGTGGCATTCAATTAAGTTGAGGAAGAAGTCTGAAAAAACACAAATCTCGTTGCATCATGTTGTGCCCACATCTGACGAAGATACATGTATAAAAAAGAGTTTCAATTCCTAGAAAAAGGGCTTATCCGCAGCAGAGTTCAAAGTAAAGCAATGACAAAGTAGAGCTGCTTTAATCTGGACAAATCGCATGCAAAAGGGAGGACAGAGCATGACTTCACCCGTACGAGCCAGGAAAAGCTCTGTCCTATATTACTAATAGCCCGCCATGAGGGGAATAATGTGCCGGCTTCTGCGAGATTCTGTGCCGCAGTCAGATTTCAGCACCACGGCATTTGGACAGCGACTCAGTTCTCTTTGCCTGAACACCCGCACGAATAAACTTCTGCAAAGATACAATTCTAAAGCTGTCACGCGTATTTTTTTTAGGGAATTTAAAAGTACTCCGTGTCGCCCAAAGGGTATAGTCCATGAGAACGACCTGTTACAGAGCCGGGGGAGCTTGTTTGCTGCATTGCTGTAAGCCGAACGGACTTACTCACCCCAGCTGCTCGCCGTTCTGCCCAGAAACTCCCTGGTCCTCGGGTTCCACAGAAACTCTTTCCATTCGCTTTTTTCTCCATCCTTTGCCATCTTGTCCTAAATTTATTTGTGTTTTTTTTTTCTCTCGCCTCTAGAAGTTGCGTTGAAATTGTTCTACAGGAAAGGTTGCAACAACTGCCCCGACACCGGTAAGAAAAATAAGGAATATATATTATATATATATATATATATATATATATATATATATATAAAAACAAAGAAGTGATGGACCCGAACGCCCAGTGCAAAGAGGATGGTTAGAAATGAAAGTAAAAAACTGTACAGTGGCCTGTCTGATGAGAGAGCAGCAGGACAGACCTAATAATAAGTGCCCTCCCCCCAAGCTCTTGTCTGCATGCCGCAGAGTTTTGATGAGTGGTGCAGAAATGTAGTGATACTGCGGTAAAGCACTCCCTCCGCCTCTCTGTATGCTTCACACACACACACACCACACACACACACACACCACCACACACACACACACACACACACACACACACACACACACACACACACACACACACACACACACACACTGAGTCTCATCCTCCCTCCCTCCTTCTGCAGGCTTAGCCAATCATCCTCACTCCTCGATGTCCCGAGTCATGAGAGACAAGCCCAAAAGCAAATTGCGTGGCCAGCCGGGGTCTTGTTTTTTATTGGCTCCCAAGCAAGAAGCATCACGTATCCGCACGACAATCAACAAATAATATCACCCGATAGTCCCACAGGGACCCCTAAAGGATCTACTTTAAAATACTCGATCAGATTCTGTCTACTGGTTTAGTTACGTTAACATTAACACATGGCTACAAATTAAATATATTAAATGAGAATAAATAAGTGAGGTTGTGTTTTTACAGTACATCACAGAGACGTGTGTACAACTTTTCAAGCCCTGTTGCGTGATGAAACTCAAGACGTCATGTCAAATAAAACAGAAAGGAAAAAAACTATGTCAAGTTAAAACTTCGACCACCCGATGGGACCACTGAATGTGGTGGTTTGCGCAAACCCACCCGCAAAGGGTGAGATGAGGAGTGAAGATAGCGCCTTCATTTGGAAATAGTACGTACTGCAGGAGTGCGGAAGGAACACGGTGTCCCGCTCCTCCCCTTTGCTGCAGCTGCTGCAGTGTAATGCATGTTGCATAAAAACGTTTTCCAAGAGCCTGTCCAAAGTTTTCACGGGACCTCAGGTTGATTCGGGGTGTTCCCCATCTACAATTAGGCATCACAACTCAAAAAAAATATTCAGTTTCATGTTAATTATCAAACGTGTAGGTTGTTATCATGACACAGCAGAAAAGCCATGTCAATATCCAAAAATGTGTTGCTTGAATCAAATTTACTCTACGTGATTTATGGGATGCTATGTGCATACAAGAAAAGGTAAGTAAAAATAACACTGTTTTCTTGTTTGTCCTTATAGAAATTCTGCTCTGGCATAAGAATTAGAAATATCCAACAGAATGCACCTTTTTCTGTTTCTTGTTTCTATAAAAAATTGATACAAACGAAGTCAGTTCTTTGGCAAAAACAAAAATATTTAATATGGAAATTAAAGTCTGTAATTTGAGTGCACTGATTCACTTGTGTCATTTTCAATATCAAGCATGACAAGCTTTGTTTTGCATGATCACCACTGATCTGAAACCTGATTTGTGACAAATCTAGAGCACAAAATTTAATATTCCTTTAAAAATTAAGAAACAGCCCTTTAAATTAAGCTAAATCTGAAGCTGCAATAAAATGTTCAGATTCACAAGCTGCAAAGTACAGCAACAGTTTGTATGTAGAGTTTACACTGCACACAACAAACTTTATTTCCCATTACACTGACCTGCAAAAGTAGATTAATATTTATTATTATTGCTTCAAGCATCCCCAGATCAAAATCCACCACTGGTCAAATCTAAGAGAGACCCTACAGTTCAAGAAACCTGGATCTAGTTTAAAACTCTGAAATGACCAGACATACTGGGCCAAAGAAAACGCTCAATGGCCCTTATTCCATTTTTATAGGAAAGTGTTTATCTGAGAGAGGAATGGATCTGCCATAACAAAAATCAAGGCATTCTTTCCTTCTCACGCATTTCTCACTTTTCTCATCCAGTGTTGAAAATATCACATCAATTTCAAAACAGTTCCTGACTTTTCATTTCAAGAATGTGTGTAGGATCCATTGATTTTTTTTTCCAGGTATTCATTCATCCATCCATGCTTGTCCATGCAGGGTCACTGGGTGCATACAGGAACAGGGACCACATTTGTTTGTTGTGTAAAGTTCATTATATAAAATTTATTTCCAATGACAATATCAATGCAAATATAGCACTACAGTGATTTCCAAGGTACACCGTATCTTACCATATCAATAGAGTATATGGCACTCGTATAATGGCCACAGTTTCAGAAGACACACAAAACCAACAGCCTCTGTAAACTATTCTGGAAAAATGGTAGCCTGTACCTCAGGTATCATATCAGTCCATGACAATAAGGTGATTACTTGGTATTTAAAATCAAACTGGGCACAATAGGAAGTATCATTTGGAGCATTTCAGTGTAAGGAATCTCTGCATGCATTGCACTTGCCCATTTCCTCCAACTTGGCCTGTGTTTTTTATTTTTATTTTTTTATGAAAATGGACTCAAAAGGCTTAGAAAAAGAAAGAAAAATAAAAACCTCCAATACAAGCAGATGGACATAAACAAAAGGAAAAGGCCAAAGAGTGAGTCTTAAACATTTTAAATAGGTTTTTTTTCACTGGATGTACTGCACTGTACAGTTTGGTACTATAACTATTATTAAAAATAATAATAATAATAAAAAAAACATCAACCAAGAGACATTCAAGCGCCTTAATACTATTACAGGAGAGCTGACTCTTCAAGGTACAAACTTCATTCCACGTGGCTTTCTGGAAACCCCCGACCCCAGAAAAAAAAATTTAACAATAAGCATCATATTAATAATGTTTATCATGGCAACACTATGTAGTCCATTGAACAACACGAGTATTGAAATAGCAGCAAAGTATTAAAAATGTTAAGACCAAAAAAGCTGTTAAAATCTGTACATAAATAAAAGTGAATGTAGAAAAAGGGGATCGAATAAACAACATAGCTTAAAGGGAATCTTGCATAAAATTATATAAACAACTGTTTGTTTTTGTTTTTTTTTTTTCTCTCCAGAGGGCTCATTGTTTATAAATCGAACAATAAGTAATGCATGGGCTGTATCAGGTACATAATTCTCTTAGTAAAAAAAAACCCAAACAAACAAAAAAAAAAACCAAGTGAACAAAGTTATGTTTATACAGTCTATGCTACATAATATGTATTGATTACAAGTATGAAAATGGAGATAATTGCTACATTTTCAATACACTTGTACATGTCTATTTACAGTACATCAGGGTTCTGAATTTCTCCTCTAAGCAATGCTTTGTGCAGATTGTTCCAGCATTCAGGTTGAGGTGATCGATGCTCACAGTCTCATCAGCTGCACCATGTTGCGCAGTCTTTGAGCTGATGGGTGTCAAGTGCTCGGTGGAACGGACGCTAATGTGCAACTGCGTTAAAAAGCATGAACAATGACTGGAGTTTTGTGTACCGCTGATCTGTATCTGACTACACTCGGCTGGACTAACCCAGCCCCAGACTCATCCTACGCAGTGGATTCATCTTTTTCCTATAACCACACAGGACCGTATAGTTAAGATCTGTCGGACAGGATCCTTGTTTTCTCTCTCTTTTTTTTTGTCTGACGGTTACAGCACTGCTTGTCTATTGGTGACATGCAGAGTATGACACAGTAAATATGACTTCTTCAAGTCTCAGATATGTATGTTAGGCTAGCTGACACAAGATTTATTTATTTTTTTTAAATATGTTGCTCAAGAGTTTGTTTGTTTTTTCAGAGCGTATTGCTGTAAAATTGCAGAAAGGTCGAGAAAGTAAATAGATTTACATTACAAATATGCAAACGGACACAGTAGGTAGCTTTTACTTTTCAGTGATGATTATTCGCATCCACAATGACAATCTATTGATACCAAGACATCTCATATACATTCACGATTTTCAAGAAACACTTCGATAACTTATCTACGAGTCTCGTCTGCTCTCCTCTGCAGAGTAGTTTCGATGCTTTGTTGAAGAAAGTACATGATTCCCTTGTGTCTCAAGTAGTCAGGAGGATATTTGGCAACACCAATCTAGGAAAACAACCCACTCTGTATTAGCAATAAGTGGTGTTTTAGTGGCAAAAAAATAACTTGTTGGCAATCAGAACACATCAGTGCAGTATGTAGTACAGAGAAAATACAAATCAGCAGGGTAAGAAATGAAATTAGTCTGATTGTAATAACTACATTTCTTCACCTCTTTTTGTAGTCAAAGTTCAACTAAGCACTCCTTATTACAATAATAGCAAAGTTTGCATTTGATATGCAATCTGTCTTCCTTGAAGTAATTTCTCTCCCCAGACCGTTTTGAAAGATGATATTATGTAATCCGCTTCTCCAGGGGTCAGATAGCCGTGTCCCACACGACGGCCTGCGGCCTCTGACAGGGTGGAGTGCCAGTCTTACGAGGCTCAGGTGTCCGTCTCCAGCTAGGGAGGATGGGCATGCTGTCCTGCTTGCACAGGCTTTTGTCGGGTCGTCTGTGTGCCTTAATCTCCTTGCACAGGCAGCGCTTACGCTCGATGACTTCAAGCAGCTTGCCGTCCCTCTGCGTCTGCGACGTGGACGACATGGTGCCCCCGCCAGCGGGAGGCTGTCCCTGTGCCAGCTGGGCAAGCTGCTGGAACTGCAACTGTAGGTGGTGCTGTTGCTGAAGCTGCTGGAGCTGCTGCTTGAGCTGCAGCTGCTGCTGGTGGAGCTGAAGCTGCTGCTGCTGCCGAGACACGCCGGGGCCACTGGGGCTGCAAGGAGTCTGAGCCGGGGCCACACCGTGCAGCTGCATGTGAAGTAGAAGGTGTTCGTCAGCACATGGCTTTCTATAGTTTTAATGTCATCACAGTGCATTAATAAATAAATAGAATCTTTGCACGTGTTAAAAAAACCCCGAAAAAAAAAAAAACAGTTCACTTCCCACAGACAGCCACCAGGATGTGCTGTGGCTGCATGTTTAACAGTTTGACGCTCAAACGCATGCAGATACTCTCTGCAGCACAGTCAAACTGCGTCAGCACTTGCAATAGAGCCAGAAACTGGGCAAAAATGTGATGCTGGGAGACTGCAGTTCACACTCCTGATACAGCTGAGTGTGTTCTCACATCCGCAATATATTCCTTCCTGACTGCTTCCATTTTTTTTTTCTGTCGTCACATACTCTTTTTTTTTTTTCCCTTCACAGACAAACCAGACCCTTATTCTGCTCGGTGGGCATAACTACCAGCTATAAATAGATCTGGAGGAGCAGTGTCTCCAGCAGAAGGGGGAAGTCATAATGAGAGCAATATTAATGTTGACTTCAAAATAAACTGTGTTTGAAATTTACTAGCGTCTGCAGCTGTGGGGCCAGATGTGATATATATTCACCTGATTTAGGGCTTCTCGTACTGGTAGACTGCTCTGCCTGTGGACATCTCCTCCACCCACCTGTCTGACTCCAGCAGCAGAGGAGGAGCGGCCCAGCCGCCCCACTTCTGCAAGGAAACAAACGTTACACTGCATGCCAACTTATCAGGATATTAGAAGGAAACATGGTCGGATAAGGCGGACAGCGTTGGTGCCCTCATTGTGTGTTATATTTCTTTTACTACTTGTACATTATTTATTTTTCCACCCAAGCAAAAGATTTAACCATGAATGTTTAACCAAAAATAGAACATAAACACTTTTACATTTGAAGTCTCCAAAAATAAATTAATTGTAAAATGATAACAAATGAAAATACACATGTGTGATTAATAAATATATTTCCCACAATATTAGGTGATTTATGTCCCACACAGGGTCCAACAGTAAATTTTAAATAACTGAGATAATCTTTCTAAGCATGTTTTAGGCAACAACTCAAACAAGAGAAAATAACTGCTGCACAGCGTTGTTCAAAGATATTCATACTCCTTGCAGTGTTGCAACATGAATGCATTCATTTATGATTTCATGATATCGACTAGGACAACCAG
This sequence comes from Poecilia picta, assembly GCA_033032245.1. Classification (NCBI taxonomy): domain Eukaryota; kingdom Metazoa; phylum Chordata; class Actinopteri; order Cyprinodontiformes; family Poeciliidae; genus Poecilia; species Poecilia picta. The sequence goes on along the minus strand of CM065366.1, from coordinate 17,743,961 downwards.
AAAGAAAACAATAGATGCTTTGCATAACTTTTTATCAGTAAATATTTGAAGACTGTGTCACAGATTAGAATTAAATTATCTTTACTCTGATACTCTTTAAGATATTGTCTGAAAAAGGAAAGAATGCATCACATTGTTGAAAGAAAGCAAAGAGGTTTTTTTTATCTGCCTCCAAATAATACACAGATATTTGATCCTCTAATTTGATCTGGTAACTTTCAAGCGGTGCTAAAGTCACCACTCATCTAGTATCAGGGATTCCTTCTAAACAAAATACTGTAACTAGTAGAAAACATCAGGTGTGCTTACCTCCGTTACGACAGGCAGGGAAGGTCTGGCAGGGAAGAGGAAGTCCTCCTCTGGGCAGCGCTCTGAATCCCGGGCTGCTGTCCACACCAGCTAACGACTCGCAGTGACCCAGAGCCCTGCTGGTGGCGCCACTAAAGTGAACTGGGATGCCTGACTGGCCGCCTCGAGAGCCCAAACCGAGATCCTCCTTGTCCATCCTCAACAGGGCATCAGCACTGCCGTTCCAGGCCCGCCCTTCGTCCTCTGAATCAGGGAAAGGAGCATAAGTAAATGAAAATGAAACACATTTATAATCACTGTATTCTTCTTCTTTATTTTCCAGTAATTTAGAGGGATTGTTCAAAAGATTCTGTTGAAGGTTATAAGCAGATAATATGCTGTAGAAGGTAATTGTTGTTGGGGGCCAAAACTAAAGTGGACTTCATTCAACTTAAAATATTTAATGTTCCTATAACAGTTTGTGCAATAATATTTTGGAAACCTGTAGACATTATAATATAAGTATTGTATTGTATCATGTTTGTTTTTTCTTTTTTATTGAGTCAACTATTTGTACAGGAAATGACAGTGGGAGTGGGAGTATCAGCAATAATCCTCCTGCTTGAAACGCGTACTGAGAAAGCAACATATAAAGTGTAGAAAGCAGTGCAACAATTTAGCATAGCGTCAAATCAAATTGCTGTGAAACTCTACTTTGTTTCTTTTGATCGTTTTCACAGGACATTGCTTTATATGAAAACATTTCTTAGAATCACCATTTTGAAGATGGAGTTGTTAAAAGATGGTAAAAGTCTTTGGTCTTGGTCTGTCTCAGACTACAAAACTAATCTAATCTGGATTAGCTAAAAGAGTCATCGATTGCAAATCACCTGCATGATAACTTTTCACAAAACCTCACTTCAAAAATTCAAGCCTTATTGATTCAAATTGACCACTTACTCTCTGCCTCTCTGCTCCCATAGCTAAAGGACAGCTTCCTCTGCATGGGCCAGTAAGACCCGTCATCCACAGCTAAGCTGGCGCTGCTGTCCCAAGGCATGAAGCCAACTTTTGACTGCGACGAGGACCCGCTGTTGCTCTTGGACACCCCCTCGCCCACACCAGTGAGACTCGAAGGCTGTTGCAGAGACGGCGTCTGAGAGCTGGCTCTCAAGCTCTCATAGGCCGGCGGCCTCCGGAAGCCACTGGACGGGTAGGTCCACAGCAGCGGGCTGTCCGAGGAGGGCGGCTTGTATGCTGGCAGACCGTGGGGTGTGTGAGAGCGGAGGTGTGGGCGAGAATGAGGACGCTGGGAAGAGGACAGTGGCGTAGGAGTGGAGCTGGTGCTGCTTTGAGGTGTTTGGCTGCTAGTGGTGGTAATGCTCTCTATTGGTAATGAGTGTGGCCCTCCTTCCCTATCTCTATCTCTGTCTCTTTCTCGGTCTCGTTCTCTGTCCTTATCCCTGTCTCTGTCCCTGTCCTTGTCCTTGTCTCTATCTCGCTCCTTGTCCCTGTCTCTACCTCTGTCCCGGTCTTTATCCCGCTCTCCTTTGTCAGACTTTAGGAGGAAGCTCACACTCTTGCCCTCCTTGCCCGTACTTGAGGTTTGCGTCTGGACTGTTGCCTGGTTGGATGACTGAGAGCTGCTCTTGGTCGGAGCAGGGGAGTCTCCTCTGTCTGGCTTGCGGTAGTGGTGATAGTGTGAGGGGCGATGGTGAGGATGGTGGTGGTGATGGGAGAAAGGGGAAGTGGATTTGGAGGAGGGAGGTAGCGGTGTGGAGTGACTCCTGGCTCTCAGCCCAGGAGCAGGACCTAACTGGGAGTCTCGGCTGTATTTGTCCTGCTGTGATGTGCCACCTGATGATTCCTTGGACCCTGACAGGGAGGTGGAAACATTAGATGAAGCCGATGAGGAGGTGCTGGCCTGAGCTGTCGCAGTGGATGTTTGAGTTTTAGCAGAGGTGGACGTCTTGTTTTGAACCCCAACGCCGCTGGAGGCAGCTGCAGGCTGAGGAAAGGCAAGCAATGGGGGCCGGTGCTGCAGGAGATTGGGGAACGGTGCTGGGATCTTCGTGTTGGACTCGGATTCGGATTTACCTCCTTGCAACAGATAAGGAGTTGGAGCTCGTGGTGTGTGGGGACTGGTGGACAGGACCTGGGGTACAGGAGTGGAGGATGCAGAGGAAGGCAGCGGAGAAGAATGGGAGATGGACACCGTAGCTTTGGGTTTGGAGTAGGACGGAGAAGAAGATGAAGGGCGAGGGAGAGAAGAAGAACTACTGGAGGATGAGGTGGTGACGTGGTAGTGCTTTGAGGCTTTAAGCTTCTCATGCTTTGGTGGGAGATGCCTCTGGGACTCTCTGTCCTCCTGATGCGGGTATTTCATCTCCTCGTAGATCGCCTCACTCTGGTCTGAGTCAGAGTCGGGCGTGGTGGCCACGGGAGTGACGGGGTGGGGTGTGGCGGTCTGGCTCTCTCTGGTGAACACTTGGCCCACCATCTCTATATAGACTGGCTCATCCTCACCATCTCCTGTCTGAATCTGAGAGTCTGCTGCCTGGAAGGGCAATGGGGTGGCAGAAGGAGGCACACGTGGAGGAAGGGGGTCAAAGGTGAGCTGGGTACTGGGACTCCTTTTGGGTTTCAAAGGAGGCACCTTCTTTGCTCCAATCTCCCCGGAGTCGGACTTCTTCATTGCTGCGAGACATAACAAGTCTTGTTAAAATATGAACAATTTTCAACAGAGAATGTGACCAAAACACACTTCTGCTTACAATTTTTCTTGTCTGAATGTTTTCCCTGTGAGTGGGAGCTTGAAGAGGGTGGCGGGGTCTCAGGAGGTCCTCTGCTGTCAGCAGACGAGGAGCTCAGGCGGGTACTCGGATGGCGTTTGGGTTTGGCCGGGGGGCAGCGGCCGCCGTGCTGCGACTGGGTGTCAGAGTAATCTCCGTTCTCGAGGCTCGTATCCCCCGCACCAACAGCGTGGCAGGACTGTGAGCGGGGCGCCATGGCCGAGGCACAGGTGTGAGGGGACAGGTCCTGGGAGGCCGGCATGGTCATGAAGCCCATCCGGAAGTGCCGTCGGAAGGAAGCCAAGTCTCGAACTTTTCCCACGGTAGCCGACGGGTCGTTCTGAGTGGAGCTGCAGAATAAGGTGTGGGGGATGACGGAAAAAAGAAATATTGAATCAAGGGAAAATCAAAGTTAAGGAAAAAAAAACATGTTTCTTTCATTTGTACTGACTTGTCTCTTATGTTGCTCTTTCTCTCTCACTCTCATTGCTCTTCAAAAATTCTCTTTACGTTGAAAAAATGCCCGCAGGGGTTTTTCTGCAAAAGGAAAGCTGTGCTTCTCAAATGCTTTTCCTTTGGTCGAACTCAGAACACCCCGAGTTACAAATTCAGTTCTCTTGTCTAAAGTAATTTAGAAATGTAAGCTACTCTTAGAACCCACCTGTTTTCTTTACATGTTTACATCCAGAACACAGACCTATCGCCTGAGAAGAGGATCCCCCGAATCATTTCATCTGTTACCGTGGTAACAGCCACGATTCTTGTATTTGATGCTTCAGTCTTTGAAACAATCAATGTCAGACAGCCATAAATAAAGCAGACGGCAGATTTATTTATTTGTCTGCTATCGTAAAACAAGGATCAGACCTTTAATAAGTTGACATACCTTACATATATCAACACTTGCTTATGACAAGGTTTTCAGTTTGGATTTTGGTTTAGGTAAAGTAAAAAACAGACTAAAATAAAACACAAAATGATTAAGGATAGAAAGGAGGGATTTCAGATTAGCTTGTCAGGTCAGTGGTTCAAACTGTGAAAGCAAAACTGTGAAGATTGGTGCCCCGCTGAGCTAACCAAAGGTTTATAAATGTGTTCTGACAAGCCTCTGCTTGCTTCTTTGCTTCATAAACAGCCACTACTGTTGAGTAGTGTGCTCTTCAGAGGGGGTGTTACGCTGCTTCACCCCTCATCAGCATGAGACAAGTCCCTGTGGTCATTATCGACAGGGTTACTGTGAATATTCAGGGCTCAAGAGAGTGAGAGTCTTTCTGTTTTTGGAGTTGCTCACATACAAAGCTTTGCAGAAAGGTTAGCAGGCCTGAAGGTTTTCCACTTTTTGTCTTGCTGCAACCTCGAACTTTGATGTGTTTTATTGACATTTTAAGTGATAGACAAACACAAAAAAGGTACACAAGTAGCAAGTGGAAACCCTTTTTTTTCACAAAGAAGAAATCTAAAAACTGTTACTTTGGTACCTCTAAATAAAATCCTGTGTGATCAATGCCTTGGAAGAAACATACTTATTATATAGACTCCACCTGTGTGGAGTTTAATCCAGCGTTGCTATGAAGACATCAATACACCACCCAGTTCTATACCGCCCAGTTTTATTGTACTTCACAGAGGTTTCTTCGAGAACATTGGAAAACAAGCAGTATCATGAAGACCAAGTAACACAGTAGTTGAGGAGAAGTCTAAAGCAAATTTTGATCATCTCATGTTAAAACGGTACCACTTAAAATCTAACCAAGGCACGATCATTCACTTAAAATAACAGAAACACCACGTGTCCCGTTTATTTACTCTGGAGGAGCTGCAAAAAAATCCACAGCTCAATTCAATTCAGTTTACTTATATAATGCCAGTTTATAACAAGGCACCTTACAAAAAATGTCATTATAATCCTTTCTAGATGACCACAGCTGTCAAACACACATCAGTCAAGTTCAGTTCATTATTCAAACGGTTTTATATCAAGTCACTGACTTGCAGCAATCCCTCTTACTGAGAACACATACAGTGACAGTAGAAAGAAAAACCTCCCTTTTAACAGGAAGAAACCTCCACCTGCTGGGTCAGATGGAAAACTTTGTTAATAGAATAATAACCATTAGCTGCTCACTCCATAAATATAGCTCTAAAGTGTTTTATGCATTTTTTTGTTGGGGAAAAAAGGCTGTAGAAGTCTACTTTGCAGTTTGTCGGGAGAAGGGCAAACGTGTGAAAAAAAGGTGCTCTGCTAAAATGAGACCAGGGTTTGTAAACAACACCCACACAGTGAGCCATAGTGGTGCCATCGTCATGCTGTGGGGACGCTTTTCTGCAGTAGAGAATCTGGTCCAAATTAATAGAAATGTCGACAGTGCTAAATACAGAGCAAGGAATGAAGAAGAAACGTAATATCCTGCAAACTTGGGGCAAGGGTTAAGCTTCAGAGCTACAGTGTAATTGTTTCAATCAAATCAAATTCATGTATTGGAATGGTCCAAAGTGCACAACTAATTTCAAGAAAGAATCTTTCGTAAGACTGAATTTCGGAGACACAGACTGAGCCAGAGCTAATATGAATGTGGAACACCTTCAATCTCTCGAAGGCTAATGCAGGTACAGACGTAACCCAAAACACTTGGTTCTATAACCAAAAAAAAAAAAAACATGAATCATTTTTACATTTCTAACTACTTTGTATAAAATGACACATTTTAAGAAAGACGAGACGTAAAATGCCCACACAGAACCAGAGTGCCAGGCAATGGGAGCTTGCTGTTTGTATTAAACTTTGTGAGCATCAACAGAAGGAGCGCTGAGGCTGCTCATCTCTGAGGGAATACACCGGCTCTTATCTCCCCCTCCTGTGTGAGGCAGTTTGCGCATATGCATGCGCTCTAATATGTGTGCTGAAGCGCCAGAGTTCATTTGCATCTCCTCAAGAATGTGTGTGCCCTTGAATGCCTGTGGAGATGTTCTAGTGACTCCTTGCAATCGACATAGATACTCGAAGGCCAAATTTAGCTCAGGACAGAGGCTGAGCATCTCCCTTCTTGCTGCTTGAAGAGCTATTTTTTTTCTTCCTCCTCCCCTTGTTTCTTCTAATGGCAGGAGCTTCAAAACGAGACCAAAGACGGCTCTTCAAAGAGTATGAGGGCTCATGCCTTTTTTATTTGCCCTCCCTTTATTGCGGCTTAAATCAGCCATCTGCTGTAGTTAAGGTAGAGATAAATCAGAAGATCAATAGCCTCCTCATATGTGATTTTTCAATTTAAAAAAAAGCCAGAAGGCAAGAAAAATAAGCTGATTCTACATACTGAAAACAAAGATTGGGGTTGGAGGGCTTTTCACATGGCTCTTTTATCTTAATCATACCCCAACTAAAAATGTCTTCTTGACAATGAATTGGATTGTTTGGAGGAACATGATCTTTGGTTACTGTGGTCTGACTGTTATGTGGAAACCAGTTTGAAAACAAGACTAGAACCGATAAATCAAAACCAATGAAGGAGACATTCTAATAAAGTCCAAAATATCTTACAGGAAACTGAAGAACCTCGGATTTGGAAACAAACAAACTTCCCTCGAACATCTCCACGCTGTTTCATCTTGGCCTCCCAAACTTCAGTGTGTTTTTATGTAACTGGTTGCACTTGATTTTATCAACTGGCATCCGTAATTTCCAGTTTCACATGTACTAAATACACTTTGTCTTGAGCTTTTAAATTCCTACTTGCTATAAAAGTACAGTCGCATCATTGTCCTTGTTTGGTACAAGTCGAACTGAGTTATACTATTTTTAGTACAGATACATGTACTTTTAAACTCTTAGTTGTTCATCTTTGGAACGAAGAAAAACATCAAATTTAAAAACAAAACATTTTATTGTTGTTGTAGAAAATCAGTCCGAGAAATAATCTATTATTCGCCCTAATGTCAAAAAATGTTTCTTTTTTTTCTATTCTATTCTGTTTTTTCAAATTCTGCACAGATATTGTAGGAAAATGCAAAAACAAATTACAAAAACTACTAGAGTTCAGTTCTGTAGCGTTATATTAGAGGGAGGAAATGCAGAAAGCCAAACCAGCCACAAGCAGCTCCAGAGCTGCAAGTTGAACTCTACTGTCCTAGTCAAAGCATATGACCTCTGCTGTCATAACAACGTGAAACAAATACAGTTAAAAACGCTTTCACTGAGAGGAAGAGGTAGTACACTGAACGATACCTCTGCTTTTGAGTGAAAAATATTGACTTTGCAGATATTTTTTGATTATATTAATTCCAGTTGAAATGATTCTGCCTGTAGCAGCTAAGGCCCCATTTCTAATTTACTTTTCTGGGTCAAAGTTTAAGTGTGCTTAAGCAGTTTAAAAAAAAGAAAGAAAGAAACGGTTTCGGGTCAAACTGCTACAGTTTCATTGACTCTTGTGTGAAGCCGAGGGTGAACGTCAAGTCTCCAGCTGTCCTCATTCTGAGGTCTTACCGACACAGTGCACCATGCTTATTTGCCTTTATGGGTTTTACTCTATTTCCATCCCTGTTCTTTCTTGCCGCTGTGGTTGTTTTATTTACAGTAAAACTTTCATCTTCTGTTTCCTCTTACACTGCTGGAATATTGTTCACCAGCATGTGACCCTCAGCTGAAGACACGTCCAGAAGCAACAAAAAGCAAAAAAAAATAAACTTTCTCATTCATGAATGAGAAACCACAAAGAGAGTCACTTACTGAAATTAGCAAAGAGGATACAATTCTGTCACTTTAACTATCAAACCTGCTTCGTAAATGTTTTTTTTATTTACTGATTTTTTTTTTTCTGATCATATGGCTAAGTGTTCTTAAGGACATTTTATATGTATGTTGTCTGCTTAGAATCCTTTAAAGTGAAGAGACATTTGCTGCTCTTGCTCATATTTCTGTGCTGGGATTAATAAAGCTTCAGCTAATAGCAAGGTTTTCTCCCACCAGTCGTCACAACTGGGAATAGTCTGTCTGCCTGTATTAGCGGCATAAGAAATCGACTCTATTTTTAAAACCCATACTGAAACTCACCTTTTTACCATCCTGCAGCTCTCTGCCGTATAATGTGATTTCTCTCCAGAGGCCCTAAGGATGTCAGACTTTGCACTGTCCTCGTCTCTTCTTCAGGATGTTGCCTTTCTCCATCCACGCCTCCTGCATCTGTTATTCCCGCTTTCTGTCCTTGTGGCTTCACAGCCCACAAGGCTCTGCCTCAGTCGTTCATCTCGTCCCACTCATCCCACTCGCCGCCCTGCTCCTCGGCCGACTCCGATCCGACCACGATGCCGGCCTCTGCTGCTGACATGTGGACGTCTACCTCACCGTTCGGGGTCACAAAGCACTCGGTGGGACTTCTCCGTTCCCCCTCCACAAGCAAGCCGTGAAAACAGCGCGCGCTCTGCTGAGCTGCAGGTGACTCACATTTGAACGTCACGTCTCTCCTCTGACGCCCAGATAAACAAGATACGCTCTTTCGCTGTGATGCAGTCGCTGTTCAACACAATACTGTCATGTGCAAACTGTCATGCGAGTGTGATGACAGAGTGTTATCAACACCCTCTGCAGGACGCGAGGCTTCACTTGTTTGTTTTTTTGACGGTGCATTTGTTGGCGTGTTCTCAGCTAACATCTGACCCAATAAAACCAAAGGTAAAAGAGTGAAACTTTAAGCCCTCTTAAGTCTGATATTTAGCAAAAACTTGCCATTCTGAGTCATTTTCTTGCCTAGATGAACAAAAGTGGTCTAAAGATACCCTGAGCCACACCAAGATCAAGAATGTCTTTAAAGGGCCGGTTGTGTCAGAAAGAATTGATAAAACTACCCGGTCACAAACTATTAAGATATTAATAAATGGTTGTCTCTGTATTTGATGAGTTCATCTTGAAATTAAATAATATTTAATATATTTTCACCTTCATGTAACTTGGTGCAATACAGAAAAAAAAACTGCTGCTATGATGGAAAAAAATAATGTTTAAAAACACAACTGTATTCCTGAAGGTTTTATCTCTAGAGCCTAGATCAGGGGTGTCAAACTCATCTTCATTTTGGACCATATCTGCTCTTAAAGGGCCAGTTATGCCAGAATATATTAATAAAACCAATTAAACTGTTCCTTATTATTGTTTTAGTGTTTTTTTTTGTTTGTTTTTTTGAAATCAAAATTGTAGATTTTGTGGTGCCAATTTAGAAATGTTTGTAAGGATTTTTTGTGTGATGTTAAATGTGATGTTTTATTACTTGTCATATCAATTGCGGATTATAATTTGACATTAAGTAAAGCTGAAGCAGCAGTCACTTAAACTCAATGTTTTAGACCAATTTTGAGAAACTTTGCATTATAAATAAAAAAAGAAAAGAAATGTGGAGATTTGTTGATTTTGATTAGTGAAAAACTGGAAGCACTTATTGATGTAATTTGGAGTCTAGAGGGCCACATAAGAAGCTACGGTGGGCCAGATTTGGCCCCTGAGCCTTGAGTTTGCCACAGGTGGTCTAGAGGATCATGTCAAAACTTCCTGCAGGCCGGATTTGGCTGCAGGTCTTGAGTTTGACACATGTGCCCTAAGAGTATGGTTACAAAAGCTTTCAATGTTTTTTTTTGTTTTGTTTTTTTTGTGATTTTTATGAAACAGATCAAAACAGAAAAAAAAACATATAACTATACAGCAGAAGGAAAATGATACAATCTTACTTTTATAACTGGCTCCCTCCTTTACTCTGCTTCTGCTAAATAAGTTCAGCAGAATACTATGAAGTGTGTGGCTGCATGGCAGAATTAGTAAAAGTTTTAAGGGATATTAATGTTTTTGTTAAAACAGCAATTTCATATCTACTTATATAATAGAGCTTTTCGTTGGTTCCGCCTTATCTCATCTCGAACTATACACAGTATTTCTCACCTTCCGGTACACTTTTAACTTCTATGTGAACTAAGGTGCAAACTCAAATGAAACCTCTCTGACTTCATGAACTGCACTTGGAATAAGGATATTAAATTTAACCTCTTTCACGCTCACTAAGAGGTTTAAGTTTCCTCCAAGCGGAGCCTCGCTGTAATCCCGGACATGCGGTGCTCCTGTGCGCTCAGCCACTCACCTTTTCTTACTTCCCTCTTGCTCTCTCTGCCTCCAGTCCAAGCGACTCTTTCGATACAGCAGGTTCATGTCGCTGCAGGATCGCTCCTCCTCGCAGCCAATCACAGCGCAGTGTAGCCGCTTGCTTCGCCTCTCTATGTCACGCAAGAAATGCTCGACTGCCACATCCTGGGCAGAGCCAGAGCTCATGGTACAGGAGAAGACTCTGGAGGAACGGGTGTATGCCAAAGGCAGCTCCCCTCTAAAAGAGAGGGAAACAAGAACAATGTGTATGAGCATGAATCATCGGAAGAACTTCGTCTAGTTGCTTCCCGAGCTGATTGAAGCCGACAAGACTGACAGCTGTTAACTCATAGTGTGTGGAAACAACAAATGAAACCCAAGTGAAACCAAATAATTAGCAGAAAGTGACGAGAGGCAGTTCATTACAATGCTTATTGGGTTATATTAAACCACCCTGTCTGTTACTGCAACTGACAGCCGTCACAGCAGGGAGACAGCCATGCATGCATGATGAAAGTTGCTGTTTTGTTTACCCCGACTGCAAGTGTATTTATACTTTCATTATCCAGTTATGAATATTTGAGTAAGCAGGGTAACTCAGCTGCAGAGCAGCTTTGGCTGCAGGCCCTGGGATGGCCTATCTAAGCTTGCCTGCTAAGCAGACAGTAATGTGGTTTGTCATATGTAGCGCACGCACAGCTTCCCATTCACGTTAACCCTATGAGAAAACAGGCCTGTTGTGGGGCAGATATTTGAGAGTCCAACCATGTATTCATGTCAGAGGATGTGAGTTTGCAGCGCAGTTGGTGAAGAAAAGAACAGCTGTCAGCTGATGCAGCATGATGCCAGTGTTTTTCCATCGGAAATAGAAACAGAGTTCAGATGTGTCTTAGTGGAGAAATCCGAGGTGTTTTCGCTGGTTCCACTTTCCCGAGCTGCGCAGAATCTTTTGACAAGTCAATCTGAATATGTTACCGGATGTGGAAGCTTGTGTGATGAGGAGACTTAGCGATGCGAAAGAGACTCTTTTTTTTCTCATGCAGATAAAACTTTTATTGAACATTTGAAACCCTCCATTTGAAAAACTGAATATAAAAGCCGAAGCATGTAAGTTGCAGATCTACAAAAAAAAACTTTTTTGACATTCTTTCAAATCACAGCAACTGCAAAGTATACTTTAGGGATTATATGTGGCAAGATACACTCTGTGATGTAAAATGGTGAGGTTGAAGAAAAACTGTGTATGGTTTTCAGCGTTTTTTAATAAAAATCTGAAAAGTGTGGCATGCATTAATGCACCCTGAGTCAACCCTTGATGTTGTTATGGCTGCAGTGTCCACTGTGCACTGTACTGTTTTGCAAAGTACAGGGTACTTTGGAAAACAGCTCAAAATCAGTCAATTTTAGAGTCTTGTCACAAATTGTCTGATAAAGTTAGGTCTTTACTTTGACCAGGCTATTTAGCAATGCAATAAAATATTTCACATCTGTTTTAAACTTTTGCACAGGCTTACTCTGACCTCTCTGCATTATTCATTATTGTTGAGGTCTTTGTGGACCATCTGTAATTATACCAGCCAGAAATGATTTTCTAGCTAGAAGTGTTTTTTGAAGAGAGTTGGCTGTGCTAAACGTTATTTAGCAAAGGGGGTGAACACAGTTTATTTTAACCAATTTATTTTTCTTTTTTACAGTTTTGTAAAATAATTTAAAGATTTTTCTTGTTGTGGCTTTATTTTAAACTCGCCTGTTATAAAGTTATAAAATCAATGTGTGAATCCTTTTGCAAGGCACTCTGTGCTAAAGCAGCAGCTGAATTATAACATCATGCTCCTTTGAGGAGATAGTTAAACAACATCTAGAAACCGTAAAACTTAAATGACTTCCCTCTTGATCATCAGGACCGTCTAACTTACATTAACCATGCCATCTTAAAAACTCACATAAACTGTCAACCATGTATTTCCATAAAGACTGGAGCCAAACAATGGAAGCAGTAGGCACCGTCAACAGGGCCAGGCAGTGTGCTGATCTGTGTGTGATTCTTGTCATGGCCGCAGTGTGTCATCCAGTGTGTCAGCGTTGCTTCTGCTATTCCCGTATCCCACAGCCCTGACCACAACCTCGACCACTGCTGCTTCCATGCTTGCTGACTCAATGTTAATTAGGTTAGAGAGCAGCGACTGGAGGTGGGGCTTTCGCTAAGTGTGGCTTTGATTTTGGTTTCTGGGATCTGGCAGCTGAGCCGGCAGGCCTACAATTGTTGCATTATGCACTTGTGGGGTGGGGGGGGGGGTTACAATTAACCAGTCGGACGGAGCATGCAAAACTTCACATTCCTCATTAGACGTGTCTGTATTAAGAGAAACCTCCAAAATACAATCTGCGCTCAGCCCCTTCGTGAGACAACTGAACTCGGAGCATTTAGCAAGTGACTTCAGGGGCATCTGCAGGGTCAGGAGGCGCATGAATTCCTTGTTAGGACCAGAAGGCAGATGGAGTCATGATTCACGCAATTCAATCTGCATGCAACGCTGCATACTACTCATTCATGAACATAAGCAAATGCATGCACACACCTACTATGCCCCACAAGGCCCCTCACGTGCCACGCACGCACGCACGCACGCACGCACACACACACGCACACACACACACACACACACACACACGTGGTGTGAAGCAGCAACAGCAGATCCACTGCATCTGATCCAAATGGTGGTTCATGTTGACAGAGAAAACAGAGAATAAAATATCTAGAACTTTATCTTCAACTTGTCACATCATGATAATCTGAAAAGTGTGGCCCAACTTTATCCCTGACATGTCTGTTGCACTTCTTGGTCTTCGAGATCCTTTGTTTTAGCTTCGTTTTCAGTACGGTTTTATTTACACTCAGATTTCTCAATAATCAGACTTCAGAGGGAATTTGGTCAAAAATGCATTTAATTTAAGAGCATCAGATTGTTGGGGCATCCATATGAATCACATTTCAAGGTTGTGTAAAAAAATTTTTAAAAAGCACATATTGCTTCCATTTGACAATTATACATGACGCTTGCATTTATAACTGGACACGATTTGTGTAGAAATGTAAGACTTTTGAGCGGTACTGCATCAGAAAAAGTAACGGAGGTTCATTTTCTACGGTGAGAGAAGCTTCAGCAGGCAGAGAATATGTCCATGCAGTTTTGGTATTAGCCATCATCTTTCACTAATAATGAACTTAGCACTTTGGTAAGGTTTTATGGTGTGGACCTCTGCCCTCCAGCCGTCATCACAGCTGTTGGTCCAAGTAGAGCTGCAGCACCAAGCTGTGAGTGGCACAGCAACACCGCTGTGCAGACGGACACACCAGAGCGCCATCCTGACCTTGAACAGGTCGCACCATATTCAACATAAGCACTTCCACTGGGTTGCATTGTGTATTTGTGAAAATTGAACTTTAAATGGCACAATTAAAATGAGTCTTTTCACACAGCAGTTAGCTTTGAAGGGCTAGCAAACAGCACAGGACATATTGTACCAGGAGCAACATGCGTCTCAAAGAGTCGGCTGGGTTCGCATTTTGTCATTGCTTACATTGTTAGTTATTGCAATTTAAGTTTGGAAATTATTAAGTGATAAAAGCTGCAGTAAGCGTAAAAAAAACCAACAAAAAATCAAACATATCTGGCAGAGCTTATTTAGCTGTGCTCAAATATCACAACAATTCATGTAAAGCAATTTCCAGCAATTCAGCCTGTCAGTCAAAAGTGACGTAGTTTGTCATAAAGTGAGGGAAAAAAAGAAGAGAAACTAGCGCTAGGATGCAGCAAAACATTGAGAAGAAGAATGAGCAGCTTGAAGCACACAGAGCCAGAGAGCCGGGGATACTGAGGCAGCGCCACAGCGACGGGAGGGGCGTCTGGTAAAAAATAAAAAGAAAAAAATGGGGGAAGCCGACAAACGGAGAGCGAGAATAAGATTAATATACTCTGGTGAAAACCGTATCACATCCAGACTGACTCCGAGGGGTACCTGAGTCGGAGACTAATAAAACAGAGGAAGCCATGAGGAAGAGAGGATAAAGAAACACTGAAAGGCAGTCAGACTAAGAATGGGGGGGGGGGGGGGGGGGGAGGTGAAATCAAGCCGCTCGCACTGTGTGTGCTGTGTGTGGTCTCCTAGCAACACTCGCATTTCTTCCTCCGCCGCTGAATGTACGATGCAGGACGTCAGGCTCGTCGTACGACTTGGTACCTGGGTGAAACTTTGCAGGAGCTTCGTCGCACATCATCAATGGCGTGCGCGACTCTGAAGTGATGAAAAGTATCTGCACTCATCAGCCCCAGTGATGCAAGCAGCGACGACCTTCACACCGCATGTAGGTTTTAAACACGCAGAAATATCTCAGCAGTAGAGAGTGTAAATAAAATGTTTCTTAGCGCCTCAATCCATTCTGTATTTACTGGGAAGTCAACTTGATTCCCTGACCCCATCGCAGCTCTATATTTATGACGATATGACGGATAAAAACTATTCAGTAACTTTTAGTCACTGGAATGAGAGTCCTGATGTGAAGTTTGGATATGAAGAAATGAAGGCATAAATCCTGTGGCATCTATGGAAATGCTCTTTGTCTCTGATGCCTCTCTCTTTTGTTTATAGCACATGAGTGTTGGGATGAAGGATGTATAATCCAGAACCAGTTGCTACTGCATAACACAAGGACAGAGTGAATTACTTTTATATGAATCCTTCTTTTACTTCACTGAAGAATGATCTCACCATTTGGGCCTGAAAGCTAAACACTCAACATATAGTCCAAATCGGTTTCATAAATATTTGCTGAATTAATTACAATATGGGTAAGGGTGCCCTGCTGGATTTATTAAACTTCGAAACCTTCAGTGCCAGATGTTTAGAAAGCTACATATGGGTCAGTCAAACTAATTAACAGCAATAATTTGAGTTATTTAGCTTGTCATTAGAGAAAAAACTGGGGGGGTTATTTTTGAAAAGACAGATTTTCATCAAGATATTTGTTTATTTATAGGTGGCAATTTCAAACTAAATTCTTAATTAGCAAAGAAATATTTAGCTGGCTGTAAACTAAATATTTAGTAGGCAAGTTAAATAGTTTAAAGAAGTGAATATTTAGTTTGAAACTGTGACGTTTATAAGTGATTAATAACATTTTAAAAATATGCCTGAACCCATTTTTTCCTCCACATTTGTATCTGACAACTGGCACTACCTTAGAGTACATGCTATTTTTTCTTGATATCACCAGAAGCCACTTCAACTTATATGAATCATTTTAGTCTAAAAGGTATTTCTTTCAGCAGTCTTCTGCAGGCCAGACAGCAAACAGGCTTCTTAAACCTGCAGTGAGTCATTCTATGCTGATTTTAAAGTTCATTATTGTGTATCTGCACCAACATTGATGTCTTTTATTAGGAACATTTGTACATATGGTAACTTAGGAGTTACTATCAACCAGTTCAGATGCTGCTCTCAACTGGAAAGTGAATAGATATTTTGCTCTTCTTTGCAACAAAAAAATCGCTTGTTAGTGAGGACATACCAGCTTTTTTTATGCCTCTGCGCCTTGTAGCGATCACACCCTCCTTGAGTCCCAGATTGGAAGTCACAGGACCCACTGGCTGTTCCAAAAACTGCGAGGATTTCCCACACTTTGCCTGGCTGTATGTTTTGCTGTTTTGACTTTATGTACCAGATAATTTGGCTCATGTCCAGAGGCAGGGAAGAAAGAAAAGAAGGTTCTCATCAAAGGAAACCAATTCAATGCCAATCAAACTACGCAGTTTCGTTTTGGCCAATGGGGGAATTTGAGAGAAGCACAAAATCTCACCTCCACCTGTGTCCTTCTAGTCGCTGAGGAGAGTTTACTCACCAAACAAACCACTAGCTACATGGTGATACATGTTTATTTTTGCTTTTTTGCAAGTACATAAAAGCTTGCAAAAATATTAATGGGCAGATTTCTCACACTTTCTGTTTACAGCAGCTAAACTTGCAATCGGAAATTGTAGTTCTTAACATTTGGTCAGTGGGATAATTTATGCTGCATCGGGTTTACCAAAACAGTTTTGTCCACTAATTCTATCCAGCCCCACCTATGCTTAAAAATATATTCTTTAGAAGTAATATAAGAGCAATATTATAATCACCAATTTGTTTAATTTTATATGTGATGAATGAGATGAGAAGCTGCTTTTGTTTTAAAAAAAAAACCCTGAATTGACTTGTGGTTTGTTTAACAACATGAAACAAAAGGAAGCCCCAACGACATTCACTCAAATATACATGTATTTGGATTTTCCTCCCTCAGCGTTGTGAAAATTGAGTGCTCTTTAAATTTTTCACGAACCGCGACCAGAAATATCCTCCAAAAAGCTTTCCCTAATCGTGCTTGGCCCCTGCGACCAGGACAAAGACTTAAAAACTCTCTGAAATGCTCGGTATTTGTCGCACGCATGCACATATTACTTCCACCGTGTGTGTGCATAAGTCAACACCTGTACCGAGTGTGGATCATGAATAGTGTATAGCATGGAGAGTTGCACGAAGCTGCTGTAAAATAATTTTTTTTTTTTAAATCTAATGAGCTCTTGAAATGAAAGAGATGAATGTGTAATCTCTGTTTTTGGTCAGAAGAGACGGGCGTGTCAGTGACCTCCCAGTCTCCATTTCCCACCCTGGCTTGCCCTCACCTCTGTCATCCTTCTGCCGGGATCTGTAGCAACCAAGGTGACCTACTGCACTTAGCATATATGACCACAGAGCAGCTTAAAGATGTCGAACCTCTTCTTCTCATTCTGTTGTTCATCATATAAGAGAAAAGAGGCAGGCTTGCAAATGACATGCGAGCAGAAAACAGAAAAAGGAATAAACCCAGAACAATAAAGCTGGAAAAATAAAGCGTGTGAGCAGCGCCCGCTCTGTCTCTGCACAAGAGCAAAGTACAACATTTCCAGAAGAGGGAATGAAAAAAAAAACATAACCGAGATGTCACGTGATACACAGAGCCATGGTCCGTCGTTTTGTTTGTTGTTGTTTTTTTCCATCTGCTAGCTGAAACCCAGACACAGCAGCATCGTATATGGCGCTGCAGGGAAAAGAGCGAGGCTGAAAAACTCCTTAATGCTCACGTTTGTGCATGAGGGGAAAAGCTCCTCTCTGCAGCTGCACACGCCTCACTGAGCCAGCATCCTTCTCCTGACCAAGATTTTCTTTTTTGGGGTGGGGGAAGCGAACAACCCTTCAGTGCTTCCTGTTTCTCTTTGTCCAGCTTCAGGTTTTACTTTAAAGATTTACATTTACTTTAACAATGCCATGAAAAAAGGTCTCCTCCTGGTTTTGCTGTTCTGTAAAACTTATTAGATCACTGAACAAATTTTAATGAGGCAAAGACAACTTGAATAGATTTAAAATGCAGCTTTCAAATAAGGATTTCATTTATTAATGGTGAAAATAACTAAACAAACCTGGCCTGATGTGAAAAAGTAATAGCCTCCTAAACCAAATAACTGATTTCCAACAACAACCAGCAAAGGGATTTTGTTGTTGTAAATCACTGTGGAAAAATGTTGGACCTGGTTTTCTTTGCAGAACTTTGTACTTTTACAGTAATAATGAATAATGAATTTACAGCAATAATTGCCAATTTAAGGTCATATCATGAGTTACGTCAGGACTTTGACTAGACCTTGTGCTTTGGATAATTGTCCTGTTGAGAAACCGAAGATTTCAGCATCAAGTCAGAAATTGATGGCTTGATGTTCTCTTTGAGGATATTCTAGTAGACAGCAGGATTTGCGCTTACACTGTTTTCAGCAACAGGGAGTGCCACATCATCACTCTACCACCTCTGTGTTTCTACAGTCTGTTAGCCTTATGCAAGTCCACAGTATCTTTTTGCAAAATGTCTTGCAGATCATTGAGTTCTTTGCCCTGGAACTCTCACACTGATACAATTTTTGTCAGTCGCTCTTTTTTATCGTCAAGCTATGAACAAAGATCTTAACCAAGAAAAATGACATCTGCAGTGATTTAGATGTTCTTTGTTCTGTTAAGTTATTTCTTAATTCTGCAGGTCAGGCAGCAATATAATCAGGGTGTGACATGTGGAAGTGAATTCAGCTTTCTAAAAAGAAAATTAGATCACAAATTCACAAGTAGCAATTATGTTTTCACACAGGGTCAGACTGGTTTGGAGTGCTTTTCCCTCTTATAATTGAATTTCATTATTCAAGAACTACATTTTGTGCTTATCTGTTTGACTGTTCTCTAATTTTAAAGTTGTTTGATGATCTGTAATACTAAAAGTGTGACGAAAAAGCAAAAACAGAACAAATCCGTGTTTTTTTTTCTTTTCCTATGACATTATAAATCTTTAATTAAAACAACTCATGCAGAAGCAACTGCCTCTGAACCAACATGATGTAAAGGTTTTTTATGCATCTATAAGAAGCCCAAAGCTTTATATCCCATAGCACCAGGCTGTCCCTGCCACAACATGACAAACCTCATAAACTATTCAGCAACAATTAGGCAAAGTCCAATAGCCCAAAGCGAAACAGGAATCAGATGAACATCACAGTGCACTTAACATACGATTTGTCTCACAGCTGTTCTTAGTGGGCTTGACTCACATCTTCCCAGAGATGATGGCAAAAGCGAAACAAAACAAAGCATAACATGCCTTAGAAAGCTTTATTTGAGGGGGAATAATCAGCTGTCAGTGTTTGAAAAGGATAAAATACACAGCAAAAAAACAGCAAGGCACAATTTTGTTGACGTAAAGGAAACTAGATGTAACAAAAATCTAATGGTTTTAACTCTGTTGAATGATTGTTCTTGGTGGATAACCCTGACAGGTAATAAATTGGTTGAAATAACCAAATGTGCAGTTGTTGGTTCTCACTTTAACCGGGTTAGTCGAGCTCAAAGCTGATCGAGTTTCTAGGGTTAATCATATTTATCAAGCCGTTAAGAGTTTGATCGTCAGTTTTTCATTAATTCAGCACAACAAACACAACAAGCACACACACTACCCACCAATTTATTAAGCACCTCCATTCAATCACTTGTAAAAACAGAGTGAATCAGCCAACCACATGGCATGAACTCATCTCATTTCTCCTCAGTTTCATGCCCCCTGTTGCATTTGTCGAATGGCTTCTCTTTTAACTGGCTGGTGATGTCACAGCAGCGTTGGTGTGATTAGCGGAGCCAGGTAGGCCACGAGTGGTCGTTCAACGTTTGAATCAACCTCCTCCTTCAGCTCAAAAAATCCCCCGCTAAGCGGGTCACAGCGTAGGCTGTCTAAGCACACGCATACCCACACACCGCTCTCCCACCTCATTCTTTTCTTTCTCCTGGCCCGGTTACTTCAGCCCAACACTGTTCACCAGCATTTTAGTAGTAGGTTAATAGTGGCTCACTTTAAACCGTGCAGAACGTGAAATGAAAGCGTGACTACGGGACAAAGTGGCCAGACTCACTGCAGCGTTACTTAAAGAGCCTTTCACACCACTTGGACTTTTTCATGCTACAGAAAACCCATTATGTGATGGTCCAACACAAGGTAATGCATAAAGTGGGACATTATTTTCAACATTTTTACAACAAAAAGTCTGAAAAATGCGATTGTGTTTGTAGGATCACCTTTCACTGCGACCAGAGTTACACGTCGCTGGGGATGTGACATTTTCCCCCCTTTCTTCTTTGAGAACCAACACAAGCTCAACCACATTGGATAGATGGCAGATAAACGTCAACTTTCAGCTCTTGCCACAGATTCTCACTTAGATTTATTTTGAGTCATTCCAAAACATCAACATAGTTTGAAATAAAGATTTAAATTGCGGCTCTGGCTGCATGGTTGTTTCCTCACTGAAAAGTGATTGTTGTTTTTGCCCACTCTAACAGACCCTCCCATCAGCATGATACTGCCAGCACCATGTTTCAATTGGGGATGGTGTTTTCAAGTTGTTGATCCTTCCGCTACATCTGCATGTTGTTGTTTTGCAATAAATGCCAATAAAACAGACTGAGCTTTGAACTGCAGTCTGGAAAATATGGCAAGTTTAAACTAGTGCAAATACTTTGCATTGCATTGTGTGTCTTCTGCTGCTTTGACTGCCTTGTAAAAGTTTTTAAAGTATCAGACGGTCATGTCAATCATCTGCTTTATTGGCCCCACATGAGTGACTGACAGGTTCTCAGCCCAGGGCCTCAATCTGGCAAATTGTTTTCTTGTCATTGAGTTGTTCAGGTATGTGATAGAAATGAAAAAAAAGAAAGGGGGGCAAATGTCAGGCGATCGCAGATTACAGACATTAAAGTACCAATGGTGTCAGCGTTTATCTACATTCTACAATAATTGGGCACCTGGCAGGTAAAAAAAAGTGACTGAATTATGATCAGAAGCATGCATCTGTGTGATCTTCAACTGTGAGGAGGCTTCTCTGCAATGTCTTCTTCTAAAAACACATTTGTGTTGTGAACAGGCTGTTGTACAAGAGTGAAAAGTCTCTGTGTTGTTTGAAATGTATTGCTGATAAAAAAGAGAAACAAACATTAAGAAACTTCTCAAATATGTCTCTGATGAGTGAGGCAAGAAGACCATAAGAAGTCCAGCTTCCAGTTTGCCAAAATCGTGCTTTTAATACCAGAGCTATGAGTTTAGATAAAAACATGCACCGCCACATGCTGGACTGTCACTAAGAAATGCCCAAAAAATCCACTGAAGTTCGTGGCAAAAAGTGAACAATCTACAAATACCTCTTGATGGCTCATATTAGGGTCTGCGAAATCTGAAATCTAAGACATGCTTGTTTTCAGAATCAATAAGTGGAGAGTTTATTTCGCTGACAGGTAGCCAAGCAAGTGGGATACATTTCAGCGTGAGGCATGACTGCTCTGACATTTGCAAAGCATACTGAAGATATACTACAGCTCAGATTTGCATTTCTTTAAGTCGCTGCGTGCCGGCGCCTCGTCCGCAGACTGCTCCTGTTGTCTTGAGTTCTTCCGCTGCTTCACTCTGACCTTTAGCAAACTAGCAGACAATAAATTACCTCTACAAGAGATTTCTGAGCTCTGCTCCCCCATCAGTTTCAGATACGTTTTAATATGGTGACGTCTTAGTGGAGGAAGGATCGGGCAAACGTATCCTTCACTGTTTGCAGCATCTGGCAGCCGCCAGGAAGAAGTTTCCACCTCCTCTAAGTCTTCTGAAAAACATTCAAGGTCTTCTGAAGGTTTTAGCATAAATGTAGAACATTAATGAGAGCGAGCACATTAACATACTAAGCTGGGCCGAGCAGTTTGCATTTATTAAACATTACAAATAATGTTTAATAAATTATTATAAAACTGAGCTTTTATCCTAAAAGCTCAGTTTAGGATAAAAAAAAAATATTTTAAAAATCTCTGTACCTTATCTTACTGAATAATCCCGTAAAAACAGCAAACATGAAGTAGTTTGAATGGCTTCAGACTGGGCTCTCTGTGCCAACAAGAGGGGAAGAGCTGCTGGTGCCCAACTTTATTTATTTTGCATAGTACCATGCAAATGACTTTGAAAGGTTTAATGAGAGGAAAACAGAGGCAAATGAACAAAGATGAGTTGCCTCAAGGAAATCATTACCACACATCATTACCCTTGACTACACTCTGCAGTGAAAACTGGATACCATAAGACGCTTACTATCCAGAAAGAAGGGGCCTTTAAAAGGAGCATTTAATTTGAAATCCCATTGGTTAATTTGTCCGCATGCATCCCAGTCATCTTCAGCTCAGACGCAGCGCAGACATGCAAGAGCTTTTAAAAGCCGGAGCACTCTGGGAGAAAAAAAAACATTCAATAATGTGACTGCAGAGGGAGCTCCCAGATGAAGCAAGAGAAGTAAGTGGTTATTTGTAAAGCTAAACGAAGCCCCTTCATCCTCATCCTCATTTTGTACTGGAGATCTCTGTCTATTAAAAATTTGCCATGTTTTTTTTTAATCATATCATGCATCCAGTGCATCAGAAAAAACACAACAAAAACAATGTTGCATACGTCAGATGTATATTAAACTAATGCTAGAAGCTATGGCAACACTTTATTTGTGCATAAGACTGACGTTACACTGTCATAAACATGGCATAACACCTGTTATGACCACGAAGGGGTTTTTATGAATGAATGTGACTGTTGTCATGAAGTGTCATTTGGTCAATAATGACACTTTTAATACAAACTTGCATTAAAGCTTGTGTTTAAAGTCCAATTAAAAGTGTCAACTTTGCATTATTCGGTATTCAACGACACTTTTATTGCAAAGTTGACCATTTTGATAGACGTTTAATAGAAGTTTTAAAGCTACTGTGCATGAAAAGTGTCATTATTTACCAAATGACACTTCATGACAACAGTCATGTTCATAATGTGTTATGCCATGTTTATGATCGTGTCATGTCAGTCTTATGCACACCCCGTCAAATAAAGCATTACTGAAACTATTTGTTCTTGTAGAAAGAAAGAAAAGAAAATTGCAGTGGTTTTGATACAGTCAACTGGTCCATGTCTCCATGATTTTATCACATGTGTAAGTCAGAGTTTAGCGTTAGGCAGTGCCGGTACGGAGCGAAAAGCCAACGAAGACAGCAGACAAATGAGGAAAGTATCTCCAGGTGTCTGAGGCAGCATTTGTAACCAGGACATGGCTGGTTAAATGGCGTGCCCTTTAATCAAGGCACCATCAGGAAGAACCTTTACCTTTACACCTATTTATAATGAGCGCTGCGACCGATCTTAGAAAATGAAAAGGTAGTAGTAGTAATCTACAAAAGGTAGAGAACAGAGAACTTGATTAAAAACTGGGGCTGTTATATCACTGAGATAAAAAGAAACAATATCTGCTTCAAGATAAAATTAATATTATCAAAAGTTACTTTAAAAAATATCATAAAACCAATCCATAAAAGTTTAAATAACAACATTATTGATGCATAAAATCAAACTGCTGTAGAGTTAAATAGTGTAAGCAAACTTCGGTACAAGCATAAAACTATGCAAATTATTATTTTTTGGCTCAGCAGTAGGAAACATCGTCATTAAAAACATAAAGGCATGCATATTAAACACATCCACACTATTCTATCGGTTTTACCACTAGCAACTGGATATCATCAATAATGCATTTTCCTTTCATTATTTACTCCTTGATGAATATAAAATAGAAATAAATTGCTTCTTACTTTAAACACAACGCTGAATATTCCCGGTAGAGTTGTCAGTTCAGTTTCATCCTCTGTTATTAGGTTCTTTGCTAACTCTCCATTATGCTCTTTTCTTCCCCAATTTTGTACCTTTACGTTGCCATTTTATACCTACTTTCAATCTTTTTTTTTTGCATCAACAAAATGTTTCATATCTGCATACCTAAACATCCATTTTTTTCTTCTTACAGTTGTGTTTTTTGACAAATTAATGTCATATAATCATAAGAGGCCAAATATTTAATGTACTTGTTTTTCTGAAGACTTTCTATTTCAACTTAGATGTAACTACATATGTAACTCCAGCTGGTTTCCATAATGTCTTTGAGTCACATAACCACGTTTTACATTTTACTTTTTAAAGTAAAATAGAAATATATTCTAAGACATTTTACTTTAAATAATTGGTTGCAAATGCAGGTTGAAAATGACATAAAATGAATCCAGATCAGTGCTAAATCTAATCATCCTATCATGAACTGCTTCCTTTTCTTACCTGGGAAAGTCAGGTTAGGAGCCACAAAAACTGCAAAAATAGAAAATGATGCAGCTGCAAAATGACCAGAGCCCAATTCTTTAGAGCCCCAAATATTATTGAGAACTGACCAATTACTGTTTATAAAACTCTTTAACAGAAAATGGGAAAATCAACTTTTCTACCTTTCTTTCACATGTTTAAAAATGCAAGATTTAGTTAAATTAACAAAACAATTTATGCATAAAGATGTAAACCGATGGGTTAAATGTAAAAAGCCCAATTCCATTTGCAAATGAAGCTCTATATAATGTCTTTATAGGGAGCAGGCTGTAAAAATCACTTAAAATGACACATAAAAAGAAACTACAAAACTAGCTAAGCAGGTTCTCATGTTTTATCTTCAAACAATTGTTTGGCCTTCATTTACTTGCACTGACAAGGTTGGGATATAAAGTTCAGTTTCACAAGTTTCCACTAAATGATTAAAAGAGAAAAATCCCATTAAGGAAACAGGTGAACTTATACAACAAATCAGTTAATCAAGTCTTCTCCTGTATTTCAATCTGAACAGCATGTTGGTTAAAGGGAAGCCAAAGGTGATGGTGAGATTTACGACAACAATTTCTGGGCATACAAATCATTTCAAACAAATCACATCGAATGTGAAAACTTTTAACAATAGGTCGTTTTTAGAATCACAACAAAACAAGAATGAAGTCTCCAAAAACTAAAAAATAAAATACAATGTAGACTAAAGCCAGCGGATCCTGCAGCTGTCTTCTTTTTAAAGTGCGCCAATGGTCAACAGGAGACATGTGCCTTAGTATTACTAACCTAATGCCCTGCTGCTGCTCAAATTCCAAGGGCGCAGTCTGTTTGGGTGTTTTAGGAAATCCACAGGAAAAAAAAAAGAGAGAAAATCCTCTAATGCTCACCAGGCATGGCTATCCTGGGCTTAAAATGTCTGCATCATCACTGTCCTCCCGTCCAATCAGAGCGCTCTCGCTTCTCCAAACCGTAATCATCCTGCTTTTTTTTTTTCTTTTTTTTTTTGAAATTAAAAATTATCCACTGCAATTACAAGAATTGAATAATAAAGAGAATATGCAGATCTGCTCAAGCCTGCCTGCCCGCTCTCTCTCTCACCCAGCCTGCGTGTCTATCTGCTCGTTTTAGCGGACCGGAGGGGCTTAAATGAAACACAGAAACGACTGAAATACAAACTCAGAGCCGCTGTCCTCGGATTTAATCAAATCTCCGGAGTGAATTTTAGGATCACCAGGTGAGCACAACAGACGATGACAGGTGGTGCAGGCTCCAGTCCCCGTCCCCTCCTCCCTCTGCACCGAAGACACACTGCGTAGCGTGTATATCTCAACACACGCACTCAATGACCCCAGATTCACAGCTGCTCTCACCCATCCCTGCTCCGCTGGTTTAACCAAACCGCACGCAGAGACACATCCCGCTCCTGAACATGTGTTAGCTTAAGAATTATAAAAAGGCGTGGATAGGAGGATTTATTTTTTTCTCTAAAATCTGCATATCCAAGGTCAAAGCAGAGCTGCTGGTAGTTCACCTAAATTCAAGCTCTGAACATGAACAAACGGTAAAGATATATCTTCATGTCTTTTTTTTAACGTTCAAACAGGATGAAATTTGCTTTTAATTCTCTGTTTGGTAATAGATTCATGTGTCACATGACTGCTTAGCTTTAGATTTATAGGTTGAATTTAGGATTTTCCTTGAAAACCATGAGCCTTTTGAATGTTTCGAATGAAAAAATAAAGCTGACGCGCAAATGTAGCCACTTTGAAAGAGCTCCAGCTAATGAATATATGCATTATCTACATTTTTAACCTCTATGTTTTACACTGTAAAGAGAATTTGGGAGCTTTGGTGGGGGAAATTAAAAACTATTTTATTTTACTTTAGCTAAAAGGTTAAGTTAAAACTTTCCATTAAAATAAGTTTATTAACCTTTAAGGGACTCATTGACAATTATACAGCAGTGTCAAAAAAAAATGACTATCTCTTGGATTGAATGTTTTAATATTATTATTACAATAACATTTTATGCCTCAACAAGGTTAGTGAAACTGCTAATGCAAAACTCAAACTTACAGCCAAGCCAGATTTCTAAACTATACTTGCAGTTCCTGTGCTAAACTTGCTAGCATGTTAGCAAGTTGAACTTTGTAACCTTGAGGCAGCCATTGCTAGTAATGAGTTGCATCTTAGCTGTTTACAGGGTTCATCACCTCGTCAAAATAGATTTCAACTCTATTGCTATTTAAATTGAAAAAAAAAAAAAACAGTCCAAAAACATGACTGTCAGGTTAAGTGGCCTCTCCAAATTGTCCCTAGGTGGGAGAGTGTGTGAGTGCATGGTTGTTTGTCCTGTGTGTCTCTGTGTTGCCCTGCGACAGACGGGTGACCTGTCCAGGGTGACCCGACTCTCGACCGGAATGTTAGCTAGGGATAGGCACCAGCAGCCAATCCTGACCCCACTAAAGGACAAGGGTGTAAAGAAAATGGATGGATGGATGAATGGATGCTATTTAAGTAACATTTTGTGCTTTGACAAGTTAAAAAACGAAAACTAACTTGAAGCGAGCTGAGCTTAGCCGCTCTTTTCAAATGTTCAATGCGTCTTAGCTGTTGTTAGGGAAAGTCTTGACAAGCCACCTTGATAAAACAAAAAAGGGAGATACAAAGAACGGCAGAATTGCTTTGATTCTGCCATTTTAGAAGATTTTAGAGAGTAAACGGCCCGCTTAAGGTCACACCACAGCATCGCAATCCGATTTAAGCCACTCCAAAACCTCCCGACAGTTTTCGGTGTTCTCCTAAATCAGCAGCGCTTTTTCCCCTGAAAACTCTCTCATGGATACAAATTTTTTTTGCCCTTTCTCCATTCCTGCAGTTGAATTATGAAACCCGACCTTTACTGAGGCAAATGATGCCTGCAGTTCGAGTTTTCCTTGTTTTTGGTGAGATTGATGCAGCTTTTGAGTAATTTTGGTAGGTCGACCAGGTTCACCACTGTTCTACGTTTCGTCTGTGGATAATAATGTCTCTTGCTGTGGTTTGGTATTCTTTAACCCACTTCTTCTTGTTCTTTTTAAGTGATATTTAATGCTGGTAGTAGTCAGGGTGTGGCTAATAATACTGAATTCAACTTTTTCCTTTTTAGAAAAATGTGGTTGACTTGTTGCTTTGAATGGGGGGGGGGTCAAATATAAATGATATCAAATCAAAACAGGCATTTTAGATATGGCTTGAAGTCAACAATAAATCAGTAAAGAAGCAAATACCTTCACCCTCTTATAGCTGAGGTGGGGTTTTTCCAGTGTTGGTTCAACCGCAGCCTCTAAGAGAGACAGATTTACTAGATCAACAATGAAAGGGCCAATAAAATGAAAGGCTTTTGAAAGCAGACAATTGCTTTAAAAAAAGGGGGGTGGGGGGATTAAATTCTTACAATCCGTTTGATCAGCGCAGGGTGTGAACGCAGGGAGAAATCTCTTTGTAGGTGTGCTTTTTCATTCTGAGTGACAGTCACGCCCGTGGAAAAATGAGCGGGTTGAAACGGTGCTGAGTCGTCTAATTCTGTGGGTATTTCACCACTGATCAACGCGCCTTAATGTTAAAGGTCCACAGTGGTTTACTGCGGCATTTAATGGAGCAATAATCAAGGAATGGCTTTTCTTTCTTTCTTTCTTGCTGAAGGGGAAAGAAAAATCACCAAAAGATGTCCAGACACCTGCACCTCCCAAGACGCGCCAACACATCCTCACCTGGCTGCGCGCGCACACACACACACACACACACACACACACACACACACACACACACACACACACACCACACACACACTTACGCACATACACATCACAACGTCACTCGTATTTTCACAATCGCAGAAATACCGCCCATTCCCCCGCACACACATTCAACCTTGCTGTATTTACAGCCTCGCTCCTCTTGCCATAAGCGCAAACATGCAGATGCTTCTTTTTTTTCTTTTTTTCTTTTTTTCCTTCCTCCATCGCGCCACGGAAATGGTTCCCAAATACAGATCGCTGTCACTATTTTGGTTCGACTTTAAAATAAAAAAATAAAGAAAACAAAGCAGAGCGTGTTCATACATATCCAGTCAGCTGATGATGGCTGGTGGCTTGTTTTATGGTGAAATATTAATAAGGGCTTGTCACGACTGAACCCCCGGCTCCCTCCCAAAAAAAAAAAAAAAAAAAAAAAAAAAAAAAAAGCTCTGCGCGGGGATCATGCTGGCACATCTTCCCTCTGTTGTCAAGAAATAAAGGCCCCGTATATCTACAGAACGAGGCTTGCGAGTCCTCAAGGTTGAGAAACCCGGCTTGTGAGCGCACATCGGGCTCGCTGTCAGCCCCGGACTCTCAAATTTACGCGTACGAAAAAAAAATATTAAAAAAAAAAAAAAAAAAACACCAATTAGGCCGGACGTCTCTGCGCCATCCAGCCACGAATTCTCCTCCGCTTAACATAAACACACGGACGGCGCATTTGGACGCTGACAGCTGCCTATGTGGGTTAGGTGATGCGGTGATTTACGGAGCAAAACACGGGCCTCGGTAGTGAAATGAAGGTGTGATACATACCTGGGAGAGGACAGGATCTGGTTGGCGCAGAGGGTCTATCCAGTTGCCCAGACTCGTAAGAGTGGGGAGTTAAAAAAAAAAAAAAAAAAAAAAAATCAGACAACAACAAAACCACGCCGGTTGTTGATGACACAGCTGTCTTGGCAGACAGAAGCGACAGGCGGGGGGTGGGGGGGGGGGGAAGAGAGAGAAGGGAGAAAATCCAATCGCAGATGTGTCAATTGACGCGGAGACGAAAAAATCCGAAATTGAGACGCGGATCACCGGACTGACGCCTTTTCCTGCCGTGAAACCTCTTCCATCCTCATAACAAACAGCGCGCTGTGTGTGTTTCTACTGACGCCGAGGCGCGGCGGCGGAGGCGGCTGGCCGCTCTGCGGTCTGCGCGCTGCCCATGATGCCGCTTCAGTGCGAAGGTACACAAACAGATCCGCGGCGAGGCTCCGGCAACTCCGAGGGAACCGGAGCCATGCTTCCAGTTCAGTTCAGACGGTTCAGAGAGGAAGAGGAGGAGGAGGAGGAGGAAGATGAGAGGGGTAAAATAAAAACGTCAAAACAAAAATGCGCAGACATCAGCGCGCTGCGTTGGCTGAGGCGCTGGGCATCCTCACCGTGCATTTGCATTTATATTAATATTCATGCAGCGGGGCTGCTTCCTCAGAGCAGACCACTGCTTGTGTTTTCGGAAGGAGGGGAAGAAAGCGTCAGAGGGGGCGCTGGGTCCAGATGTGGGGAGATGCTGCTGGGTTTCCACTAATAATAGCGGCGGATTCATCCGACCTGTGTTTCTGCACTTATATTAAAATCTGTAGGGCTGCTTCGTGTAAAAACATAAATAGAATAAAGCAATGTTGTTACACATTATATTTTTGGTGGACCGTCACGGTGATGTCACGTGGTATGAAAAATAATGGTCAAACATACAGCTGTGGGGAAAAAAGTAAGAGGCCACTTAAAATGATCGGTTTCTCTGTTTTTATGTTTGAGTAAAAGGAACATTGTTCTTTTACTCTATGAACTACTGACAGCATGTTTCTGAAATTCCAAGCAAACATTTTGCATTTAAACGAGAAACAGTCAAAATAATAATTAAAAAAAATATGCAGAGTTTTCAGACCTCGAATAATGGAAAGAAGACAAGTTCATATTCATTTAGAAACAACAACACTAATGCTTTAACTCAGGACGAGTTTAGAAATCAATATCTGGTGGAATAACCAGGAGGTTTTCAGTGGTATTCAGTGGAGTGGACACTTCATTTTTTTCAGAGTTGAAATCTTGCCATAAAAGCAAAAAGGGTGCTACAAGGTGGACTAAAGCCTTATTTCAATGTAAATCAGAAATTAAGATTTGAATGAAAACGTACATTCAGAGAATATTGTCGAGTAAGTCGATTTGAGTGGCATGCATACGTGTTTAGACCCCTTTTATTCTGATATTTTTAAATACAATTCAGCACAAGTAATAGATGAAGACAGCAAAAATAACATCCTAATCATCCAAATACATCTCAGAGTTCTTCTCAATCTATACCCTGGAAATGGAAAAGTTATGGCACAAGTACAAACCTACCAAGACCTGACAGTCTGTGGTCTTCATGGTGACTCACAACTAACTATACGTCGTCGCTTTAAACTTCACGAATGCAGAAGAGGTTCAAAAACAAACCCACTGTTGAAAGAAAGTTAAAGACAGTCCCGCTTGCAGTTCACCACAAGTGCGAGGCGGTGCAGAAAAGAGCTGTGATCAGACAAGACTACAATTAAATGTTTTGGCTTAACAATAAAACTGCACATGACCCAGGCATCCGTCTATATTGACTTATGAAGTAAGATTGAACTTTGTGGTTGTAACATGATAAAATGTCAGACTGGATGTAGATAAGCTTTTCCTGAAACACGAACCAATCAATGAACTAAATTGACCCCTCAGTTGTCAGTCAGACGTTTCCAGGCTGTCATCACTATTAATGATTTATTTCAACTGTGTTTGAAATCGATCCCATATTTTTTAAAAGCAAAAAACAATACGGGATCAAAATTACACATACACCCCAACTAATTGACCCTTAGCAAGCTGAGCTGCACCAGCCGTCAACAAGCCTCAGGCTTACTTCTGGCTGTTTTACAGGTAGGAGATGCTGATGGTTGAAACTCGAACACAACAGGATGTTAAATCATTGCAAATAACGACGACTTCCTGACTGGCCTCACCAAAGACCCGCCCCAATTTCACTGAAAATGTGTGGAATATAGTCAACAGTTAGATCTAACCTACAGAAATCATTTCTGCTATTTCCTGTATGAACAATGATGGGATATTTAGCCAGAGCACAACGTGTGTATGGATGGAGGTAAATGAAAACGTGCACTTTTGAGCAAGTGAACTGCCAGGAGATTACGCATAAAATCTGAGCTTGGACCCGACCTGGTGAGAGCAGTCACTCATAAATAAAAGGACATCTGTTTACGCCTTTACAGCAGCATGTTTAATATTGTCCAGCATGATGCATAAGAATATGATTTAGACTGGATTGTAAAACATTTCTATGAATTCACACCAACTTTCTACTCTTAAGAAGTCGTCTTAAGGTGGAATTTACAGCGTTGGCGTCATCGAGAAACTGTCAAATATCAGGGATAGTTCACAAGACAAACTCATGATCACAGCCTTTTCCAGTTGAACACAAAAAGTTAAATACATTTATTTTGCACACATTGAAAGGTAAAATGAGGTACAACAGTAAAGAAAACCCCAGTGGAGGAACTAAAAGAATATTTCTGCAAAAATATTCACAGCCTTCAAATATTCACAGCCTTCAAATAATCACAGCCTTCTTTAGAGGAGAACAAAGTGATGTTAAGATATTCAGCGGCAGAGCAGAAGAACATTTCGACTTTACTTAGAGTGCAATGAAAAACAAAGTCACCCAAAGAGAACAACTCAATGAAAATATATTTTTTTAAAGCTGGAGAATGAGGGAGTTTTCTGCAGATCATACTAAGTAGTAAGGATAACAGGAAGTACATATTCATGAAACTTAACATGAGGAACAAATATCAGGAAATGTGAACAAGGAGCACATTTGCATACGCTTGCAATTTTCTACACTCATGTGTTATTCTGAAGAATAAATCTCATTGGAACATTATTAGTCTGTCTATAATGCTGGCGTAGTTTGTTTTCCTGGTGTTGGCTTCCATTTGGTTTTAAATCTCTTTCAGTAGGTGGAAAACTTTCACTTCCTGTAATTCCTGACAATTTGTGAACACACCAGCTGGATTGTCTGAGTTTCATTATATATACCTTAGAAAAAAATCAGGTAGGAGCAACCAGAAACACAAGGAAGGCACACTGGGCAAGCCTTACTTGTAACATGTTAGTAAGGACTAATGCTAAAAGAAGAGCAGGTTTAGCTTAAGATTATAGAAAAACAGTATGTCGACAGTGACAGGGATTTATTCTGATTGAATAGGTTACCATGTAATGTTTCTGATCGCCTGTTTGGTCTCTCTGGTGTTCAAACACATAAAGAACCCCTAATCTAATCATAAAATCAGCGCATGCCTCTGATGATGCTCTGAGGATCCAAAATGCAAAGTACCCAACTATAAATCCCCGCAATGTCTCTATCTCAGAAACAGCGTGCATGTCAAAGTGTCGGGGGGAGTGGATTTGTTATCAGCAGCCTCACAAGTAGGTGATCTGGTCAAAGTGCACCGTGGTGAACTGTGGTTGGAAGCAGCGCACACTCATCCATTTAAATTACCCTCGGAATAAACTCCAGTAAGGTAAAGTACCGGCTTTTATGCTATAAGCAGAATGCTCATAAAAGGTATTTTACGTTGCCACACTGGCACCTAGCCAGGGCTCCTCTGTGGTCGGACCGGCCCGACTCGTAAAAGCTTTATTTGTGAGCAAATGAATAATCGTGCGCGAGTTTGCCTGTTAGCTCATTCATGAGCGAGTCATTTGACCAGGCTGCTGAATGCCATACCCATTCAGGAGTTTATTTTGTCCCTCAAGGAGGATCGGGGTAAACAAGTTGTGCTGCTGTCTACCAAAAGAAAAAAAAAGAAAATCATTTTTCGATCATAAAGAGATCTGTTATAGTTTCTATTATCTTGAATT
The DNA here is from genome assembly GCA_033032245.1 of Poecilia picta. Lineage (NCBI taxonomy): Eukaryota > Metazoa > Chordata > Actinopteri > Cyprinodontiformes > Poeciliidae > Poecilia > Poecilia picta. The sequence continues at coordinate 17,711,240 of CM065366.1, read as the reverse complement.
AATTCCTACAAGCATAAATATGGTGTGCCAAGACCCATAAACCGTATTGAATTCATGCCAAGTTTAAAATGCTATTGATTCGTGAAAATTATTGCTCTGACCTTCTAGGTCGCAAGAATGGTGAAAGAAAAAACCCAGCTGAAGGAGTTTTTAGAGGCTGTAAGCGTCCTGCAGTGGGTGCTAAGCTTTCTGTTCTTAGGTAAGGACCTTTTAATCAATCTCTCTTTTTTTTTAACTCTTTGTTGCATCTAGCAGGAGCAGCAGCAGCACTGTGCTACTGACTCTTTATGAAGACATTCACAGAAAATGCCCAACAAGTGGAGCTAACATGGCTGGATTATTGTGCTTCTGCAGGACTGGCTTGCATTGTCTTGATGGTGTATCTTATGTTTACGTCTCTGTGGCCGCTGCCCACTCTTTACTTCATATGGATGGTGAATGACTGGCAAACTCCAGAAAGAGGTAAAAATCATAGACATGGGTTTGTGGGATTTATAAAATTTTTTGTAAAAGTCTTCTGTTTTTTTCCTCTCCTGTGGTCAAAACTAACTTTTTGCCTGATTATTGTTAATAAAAGCCACCAGGGGTGTGAAAATAGAGTAAGATACAACAACAAAGATCTGAAAACATGGCTGTCCACCTAAACTGACAGACCAGATTTATTTTTATTTGTTTTACATTTTTGCCTGTATGCTCACTTTAAATAACTTAAATTACTCTGACATATCTATTGTCATAACTCCTAGACTTCTAATGTCTCAATAACGTTGGTCCTGCCTCCATATGTCCACCAGGGGGCAGAAGAACAGCATTTGTGAGGAAGTGGAAGGTTTGGTTGCAGTTCAGAGAGTATTTTCCAGTGAAGGTGAGTTTAATTCAGCACTGCCACATTTAATACGTTCAGCATATGATTGAGATAGCTTTTCCCAAACGAAAATGTTTGGTTGACACTTGCCTGTATTCAAAATTTGTAAAATATTTTAAACGGAGTCGAGACTCCAAAGCTTTACTCTATAAGCACAAAGTGTTCAGTTTTTGAATGAGTTTCAACATGACAGGAAATGGGAATCTCTGAGGGATTTCTTTATTTCTTCAAAGAATTATTAAAATGTCAGAAATTTTTTATATCTACTGAATGGATGATAAACCCAACGGAGTTCATTTCAAAAATGTTCTCTTTAAATAAAGTATTTAGAAGAAGATACCTTCAGATCACATGGGCCAAAAATGAAAGAATCACTTGTTTTGTTTTTTTTTACGTGGAAAAAAAATCCATCCCAGATTTTCATAATGTTGGTTTGCACTTATTTAACAAAACGCCAGAACAGAGAAGTTCCCTCAAAAATCCCCTTTATGAGATGATAAATCTGCACATATTAATTATGATAACAAAGCTCCAGCCTTGCGATTATCTGCTTCTCCATCACAGCAGATATGACGATACATTTATCAGATAAAAAATCCCTATAATAAGCATTCATCCCAGTGGCCATTAATCATAATACCTTCATTAACTCTCACTGTGAAATCTCTCCACTTGGCTTGAATCATTTCCCCTAATCTCCATGCAGTCAGACATACAACTCAAGTGGTCTTGCGGAGAAACGGCGATAAAACATTTTTGTTTTTTGTTTTTTTGTTTGTTTGTTTGGTTTTCAGCTGGTAAAGACAGCAGACCTGAATCCAAATAAAAACTACATCCTCGGCAGCCATCCGCACGGCATCATGTGCACCGGAGCCTTCGCCTGCTTCAGCACCGAGAGCTGCGGCTTCGCCGAGACGTTTCCCGGAGTGAAGAGCACACTGGCAATACTGGCAGGCCTGTTCAAGATACCACTCTTCAGAGAATACCTGATGAGCGCAGGTATCTACATCTATTACACAGCAACCAGCAGCATGAAATAATGCATGGAGATGGCAGCCTCATGCTGTGTGATTTTTTTTCTTTCCCAGGATGGAGTTTGATGATTAAATTTTACTCCATCAGGGAACGTTATTCACCTTTCCACCTCCTTCTGCGTCAGCCAGAGTTACAAAGGAGTGCCTTGGATGTTCATGCATAAAGTGGCCTAGTCAAAGTCAATTGGAAATCTGTAGCAACACTTTCAAATCGATGTTCAAATTGTTGCTTGAACATCAATAATGCTTGGCACAAAGAAACGTTCTCCAGATTTACACAGCTAAAGAGAATTGCAGTAATTGTTGTAAGTAAAGTAGTTTTACGACGTATTGTCTCATTACAAATGCACACCACACTTTTCAGATTTTCCATTTTCCTTCCCTTCACAATTATAGGCTAACTTGCTTTTCTTTCGCACAAAATATCGATAAAATTCTTATTTTTAATCTTATGGTACAAAATGTCCAAGGAGGCAAGATACTCTTGCAAGAACCCGGTAGATTTTTGAGTCAGTGTGGGAAAAAAAAATATGCTGCTGAACTTTACCTTGAATCGTTCGCTACCATTAGAAGACCTGCTGACGGCCTCGCTTTGTTTTTGCATGAAGGCCTGTGTCCAGTCAGCAAGCCAAGCCTTGTCCACCTCCTCTCCAAAAGTGGGAAAGGAAACGCAGTGGTGATTGTGGTTGGAGGAGCTGCAGAGTCTTTAGCATCTTCTCCTGGGATCAACAGAGTGGTCATGAAGCAGAGGAAAGGGTTTGTGAGGACGGCTCTTGAGCATGGGTGAGAACACACAGAAAAAAAAAAAAAAAACCTGTGAAAACACAACTTCTCTAGTGGGAAAAAACATCTGTAATATGTGCTGTCTCTCCACAGAGCAGATCTGGTTCCCGTTTACTCGTTTGGGGAGAACGAACTCTTTCAGCAGGTGATTTTCTCAGACGGCAGTCTGGGCCGCCGGCTGCAGGACTTGTTTAAGAGCGTCATGGGTTTTGCTCCGTGTCTATTCGTCGGCGAGCGCTTTGCTCTGCTGCCCTTCAGGAAACCGGTCACTACTGTCGGTGAGTGTTTCACCCGTCTCCAAACTAACATGAACCGATGCCAACACAGTCTGAGCCCTTTTTGTTCCGTTTCTGTTCAGTTGGGAGTCCGATCCCGGTGCCAAAGTGCGTCACACCGACTGTGGAGCAGGTTGATCACTATCACACGCTTTACATGGAGGCCTTGGTCAAGTTATTTCATGAACACAAAGTCAGCTGTGGACTTTCTGAGAGCCACAAGCTTGAAATCATTTAGACTTTCTGCGCCAAAGCATCTTTACGTTTGCACTGCTTTTCTTAGAAAAGAGCGTGGCGTCAGATCTGGGCTGAGACCACGAATACTTCAGAGGATAATTACAAGGAAATGAGAGAAAAGGAGCTCTTAAGAGTAACATAGTGGGGTGGTGTAATCAGCCTTATTTTTTAAGTGTTGATGGACAACTGGAAGATACACACTTGGAAAGAGAACCAGGTATAATTTATTTGGCATTATGCACATGATTACAATATTTTGTTCTGATGCTGCTGTTCCAATAATCAAACATACACATTAAAACTAGTTTTGGTTTTAATGTGGGGAAATAATTCAGCTTTTATTCATGTGTAACAGTTGCCTTACATTACGCATAAATCTACCTCAAAGGCAACGAGGACGGTTCTCGGACTCGGAAATCACAAAAAATCATCTCCTTTTGTATTTGACCTGAATAAATCATAACGTTTTAAATGAATAAAGTGCGAGGATAATATGTGGCTGTGCTATTTTTAAAAAAAGATTGAAAACCACTGAGATCTACCGAAATGTCGCATAGGGCACAACATTTACTACATGATTTGACATTTGTGCTTCTTATATTTACTCCTGACCTACGTAGCTGGAATAAAATTAGCAAAAAAAAATGCCACAAGGTTCAAATGTTTTTTTTAAATTCAGTGGTTTGTGCCTTATTTTTCAATTTTATTATTTGCAGATAAAAGCAAGTTTAAGCTCAAAAATTGAAAAAGTGATTTTTATCCAATAACTACGTTGAATCAAAATGTAAACAGTAGTGGCACCATGCTGTGTTGACGCTTCTATGCACCAAAATTCAGGCAATCAAGACTAAAAATGTTTTTTTTTTTTAAAAAACAAAAAAATAATTAGTATTTTCGATTAACACAAACACAAAATAATTTGTGGCTTTCACTTGTTTCACTATGACAAGTGAAAATGTTTCACGTTACAGTTAAAACTATTGTTACAGTGAAAATTTGTATTTTTCATAACTGAACTGAAGTTTGTACATTTCTGATGTACTTATTTACAAAAGTACAACCATTCTGAACGGTTATAGTTACAATATCTGCGTCCCTTCCAGACTCATTAGATGTAATAATTCACTTATAACACGTATAAATGTTGTTTGAACACAATTTTATTGATGATCAGTTTACAGGAGTTCCATAGAGTTGCACAATGATCACAAAATGAAATATTTAAGAAAGTAATTCCTAAAAAAAACCCAAAAAAACAGGCAGAACCGAACACAAGTAAAGAGCTAAGACAAAAAAAAAAAAAAAAAAAAGTTTAACCTTCTAAAAGAAGTCCATATCATCTGGTGCGTCGAGGTCACGATATTCAATTATATTTCGTGGATCTCCCCGGGACATTCTGTGAAAGAAAAATTACATGATGTTAAATCAAAAGTTTGGAAATCCCTCACAGTTTTCTGAAAACAAAACACACATCAGCTCTGCCGTGGTCTTACCTGATGTTTCGCGGCTTCCCCAGGTAGCCACCTTGTCCTCCACGGAAGTTGTCATAGTTTCCTCTGCCTCCTCCAAACTGATTAGGAGGGTAAGGGGGAGCACCTGTCCACAACAAAAAATTTAAAGAGTAATAATAATTTTACCCTGACGGATCGTTCCCAGTGCCAGAAGACGTAACGACGTACCGCCGTAGCCCATCAGAGGTGGACGAGGCTGACCAAAGCCCATTGGACCCTGAGGGCCTTGAGGAGGAAATGGCAGCGTGGGAGAAAGCAACCCTGTTCACCAAAACCAGAACAAAATTAGAACCTCAGCTCAGTTTTCACATTTAGACCGAAATGGACCAATGTTCTAACTGTAGCAAGATGTATGCCGACCTTGGCCAGGGACAGGGAGAGGTGGAAGTTTTATCTCTGGCAGCGACGGTCTTTTAGCATCCATGAGGAAATTGTTGAAAAACACGACCTCCTTTTTAACTTCCTCAATTTTCTCCCCGTGTTTGTTCAGGATGTGCTTCCGTACAAACTCCGGACCCTGAGGCACAGTTTGCAATAAACAGGCGTCGTAAACCGATGCGGTTACACTAATTGGCGATGTGGGAAAAAAACAAACAACAAATTGCAACATTTAAGCCGTTTACTAAATCTTCCAAGCGTTCACCTTGAATTTCTTTCCGCTAAGAGGGCAGAGCCATTTGTCCTTTCCCAGCTCCTGAGTGTTGGCAGATATAAATTTCTCCACCTCGTCGTCGGGATCCTTGCGACCCATCTTCGCTGCCTCTTCCTCAGAGAGGATTTCCTTTAAACTAAATAAAGGCATCAACTTTTCCTCCGTCACTTTTTCCCACTGTTGCACTGTTTAAGGAAATAACCAGACAAAGCAGAAATGTGAGGTTAGTGAGAGCAATTTGGATTGTTTTACGCTGAAAACGTTCATTGTGGCTTTTAAAGCTCTTCATTGAGGAATGTGGCGACATCTAGTGGTTAAACGCCACATTTGTTATAAAAAGTTGTTCCAAAGCATTTATTTAAATTCATTTGTTTATTTAGCGCCGATTCACAACAGATGTCATCTCAAGGCTTTTTAGAAAAGAATCCTTTCAGTTCAATCATACATGCATTTCAATAAATCCTGGTTTCCATTGATTTAAAAATTTCACACTGTTCAAGATTCAAAATATCCTGATGTCTTGGTTAATTTTCAGCCCATTTGTATGTATAAATACAAAAATTCACAAACTCCTAATGTTTTACAGTTAGCAGGGTTGAAAATGTAAAAGTACATCTGAAAATATGGAATGAGTTTATGAGGTCAGAGTTCGTAAGTTTCTTACTTCTTCCTGTTCAAGTATGTTAAGATTTTTCTGGTACAAAAATATGCGTTTTTCATTCCTGGTTCATGTGTGATTTTATACTTCTTTCATGTTCGAAATAAATAAAAAAGGTAATATTTTGTCAGGAACAAATTTTTTTAGAAAGTATAATTATACCTCACTGTTTTCTTTATGTGTTCAGAACTGGAAAACAGTGAAATTCCATATAGGCAATAATTAATAATCAAAGATGAATTCAAATAAACTTGATAATTTCCACCCTGATGATTAATGTTTCTTGAAGGTTAGAATTTGCTTTGATTCGTTTCAGTCGTAAATGTTTATTTCCATTTAATTTGTTGTTTTTGTTTAGATATTTATTTATCTTCCAGTTCCACGGAAAACATTTATTTTTTTACACAACTAACATTAATTGGTCTTTGGGAGGAAGAACCTGCATCATCAATGTACCATTATCAATATTTGTGTAAAATGGTCTCAAAACAACAATATTAACATTTATCACAATAATCACTGGAAGAATTTATCTCACAGTTTCACAAAGAACGTGTCTCCATGCTGCTGCTCTCATTTGAGCAGCAGCATGGAGACGCACTGACCTTCTCCGTGCGTTATGCGGTTAGGAGGAACTGGGCCGCGAACATGGATCATCCCACAGCGATTAGGCATTTCATCCTCGCTGGGGTATTCGCAGGTGTTGTAATAGTCAACTGAGTGCACAATCCGCAGATATAAGAGCAACCGGTCCAAAACCTACGGGAAAAAAATAATGTAATCCATGTAAAGCTTTAAGTTGCTAACTTTGACTGTTTGAGCTAGGTATGCTCAATCAACATCAGTGTAGATAATTTTTTACCACAAAATGTGCAAAAAGAAAAAAAAGCAAACCTTGGCTAGTTTATCATCCTTCTCCACAGTTATCTCAGCAGGATTTCCCTCCTTGGCGCCCTCATCTGGATCCATCCCACTGCCAGACCCCAGGAGCTCCTCTTCCTCAGCGCTCACCTCCTCAATCAGGTAATCAGTGATATTCTTCAAGATGGGGTTCTGAGCCTGCAACTTCAAGTAAAAAAAAAGAAAAGAAGAAAATCCAAATAGCTCATCAGAGGGGAAGATCATGCATTAAACTTCGCTCGCGTGTGAAAAGAAATTTGAATCTTTGCGACAGGAACCTCGGTGCTTTGAGCGCCCTGAGCTTTGCGGCTCCATAGATTGCCCTTTTCGTCCAGAGCATGGATGAGCTTGGCAGCCAGCTTGATGTCGTTGCGGAGCACCTGCTTGTGCTGAGTGATGCCGTTCACGTTGCGGACCCTCCGAGCCAGATCCCTGTTCACGCCTGGTGCCAGTTCGCAGTCTCTGAGCTTTTCAGACAGAAGAGTGGAGCAAACTTTAGAGAAGCAATAAAGGCTTTTTGGGTAAAGGAGTTAAAAACAGCCAACACTGACATATATATCGCTTGAAAATGATATAAAAACAACTAATCTGTCATTTTATACAGTCATTTTGCTACACAAAACGATTTGAATAACTTAAGGCAACACCTACACGTATATTCTGGAGGTTCCAACAGATTTCCTTGATGTTGACGCTGCGATCAAAGGTCACCCAGCAACGCCGGAAAAACCTGAAAAACACAGATTTGATTTAAACATTGAGCATAACTGTGTCCATTTTCTCTCCTCATAAAGTGCCAGGCAACAGGAAGTTTTTCTAGATGTGTTATACTGAGATTTTATATGACAGATCAACACAAAGGAATGAATAATTACAAAGTGAAAACGTGAAACACCTACAAAGGAATTTCAACGTATTTTTCTCTGGAAAACAGCCCAAAATCAGACTTGATGAAGAGCATCTGTGAATGTCTTATCAAGTCACACAACTGATTTGATCCTTTCTCTGATATTTGCTTTGACTGGACCATTCTAACTCATGAATTTTCTGTAAACTACTCCATTGTATCCAGCTGGAAGTTTACAATCGTTGTCCTGCCTCCAGTTCTCTCCTCCGGATTTATACCGTGATAAATCACACAAAGAAGGACTCCAATTAGTATTTGACTTCTGTTCATATATTGGTATCCAAGTAAATCCACACCACACCTTTCAAATTTTGATTTATCATAAAAAAGATCAAGCAAAAATTATGCATCATATTCCAACCACATTAAAAGTAAGTCCAATACTTTAAATCCCATCAAAATACAATAAATATTGTATGTAAATTAACGAATGTGGAAAAGCTTAAGGTACACAAACAACAAATTAGGAAGGAATAGATCTTTAATCCAACCTGCGCTCTGGATGAGGGTCAGAAAGGCAAACGCGCAGAAACCCAGGATATCGTCGGCAAAGCTGTGGGTAAAAATAAAAACAGTTCATTCAACGACCAGCAATCAACAACGTCTGTGCTGTTCTGACTTACAGCGATAATCTCAGCCTTGGAGATGGAGGGAGCGATGCTCCTCATGAACAGGGAGAAAGTTTTGTGCAGCGGTCGTGGTCTGGGCGAGTCGTCTTTGGGTTTCTTCTCTTCCTTCTTCTCCTCAGAGGTTTCCTTCGGTTTGTCTTCTGTAGACATCGGAGGAAAACGTCGGATGATTTCGGGCATTCTGAAACTCAAAGTTGCATGATGCGATTTCGATTCGTCACCTTCTCCGTCCTCTTCTTCGTCATCCTTGTCTTGCACTTCTTCCTTCTTCTCTGGTTTGTCAGAGCAGTCGGAGTTGGAGTCGGAGTCGGAGTCAGACTCGCTCTCAGAGGCGCTCGCTTCGTCGTCGCTGTCTCCACTACGCTTCCTCTTTCTTCTTGCCTGACAATTAAAAAATAAAAAGGAAGAAAGTCAGAGATGTTCAGTCGATTTAGTTGTGTCGAAAATAAATATTCTAAGCAACTGAAGTCAGAACAACCTTCTTAGGTTCAGGCATTTCTTCTCTGACAGATTCTTTCTCTGCCTCCTGCTTCCTATCCTGTCTGTCTGCGGCAGCGTCTCGGTCTCCAGTGGCAGAGTCGCCGTCCTCCTGCAGCACAGTTCTCCGTCGTTACCGCCGGCTCTACGCGATCAATACCGCCGACAGAAAATATCACACACCTTCTCAGCTTTGTTTTTCTCCCCCGACGGCTTCCGCTCTCTGTCGGCTGTTTTCAGCTCTTCCCTCCTCTGAGTTTCCCCTCCAGCTAAAACAGACATGGACTTCTCCCTTTCTTCTTCTTCTTCTGGCGGCATTTCCAAAATGCGGAGGTCGTGGTCAGTGCCTCCTTCCATCTTTATCACAGCTGAAGGAGAAAAAACAAAACATTTGAGCGTTTTGTCTGAGTAGGGATGCGAGAGCTCATAAACGGCAGTAATGTTGACTTGATGCACGTCACAGTTTAGTACTTTGGTCTCTGCAGGATGGCAGCAAAATAAATATGATTACATTCCATAATCAACTGTGTTTCAAATATTTAAAATGTAAAATAGTACAGGTCACCATGATTTGACAAAAATGTATTTAGAAAGAAAGGATGGAAGGAAGAACAGAAAGCAAGAAAGAAAAAAACAAGAAAAGAAGAAAGGAAGGAAAGAAAGAAAGGAAAGAAAGGAAGAAGAAAAGGAAGGAACGAAAGGAAGGAAGGAAAGGAAGGAAAGGAAGGAAGGAAGGAAGGAAGGAAGGGAAGGAGAAAGGGAAGAAGGAAGGAAGGAAGGAAGGAAGGAAGGAAGGAAGGAAGGAAGGGAAGGAGGAAGGAAGGAAGGAAGAGGAAGGAAGGAAGGAAGGAAGGAAGGAAGGAAGGAAGGATAACTAAAGCCAAACATTCCTTCAACATTTTCCATGATCATATGAGATTTTCTTTTGAACTACTAATATAATAAAATCTGTAACTGGAGATCATCAAATGCTGATTCGGGTTTCTTTTAACATTTTAGGGGGGAAAAAAAGAAGTTCAAAACATAAACAAAACTAAAAACATGCAAGCAAACTGAAGTGTGAGCTTCTTGTAATGGTTCCACCCATAAAATAAGAAAGTTTCTGGATAAAAATTCAGTCGGTTTTCCTCTGAAGCCTCACCTGCGTCCAGCACCTTGATGATGGCAGGAGTCTGCTCAATGTCCAGGGAAACGTTCTCAAACCAGCCGTTCTCCATCAGGAACATAAAGACGTTCAGACGGTTGCACAGAGCGCTCTGAGCCTCTGCCTTCAGCCGGCTGGCCTCGTCCGGGTGGTATTTGGTTCTGAACCTGCGCGTTCAGAGTGGGGGGGGGGGGGTCCGCCGAAGAGAAGAGGGGGGGAATGACGGGGGACGGGATGAACAGGTTGGCAGAGTTACAGAAAGAAGCAGATGTTATAAATCCAAGCCCTCGCTGAAGGGTCAGAAATATTTCAAAAAGCACAGATGAGTTTAAAAGGATCTTTCGTAAGAATAGTTTAATTTCAAACTTTTTGGGGCTTTTTGGTGGAAGAGGCAAAAAGCCAAATTTAGCAACACAAAATGTAAATTGCACATACATTTACACATATTCTGCTCATTTAAGCCCAGACTGGAAATGATTTTTAGAATCGTAAAAGTAGGAAAAAACATGGAATTAACTCACCAAAAATGTTAGGAAAAAAAACAACAGATTACGAAAAATCAATCAGAATGTCACATAAAAAGTTTATCATTGAGTGATCCACAGTTACCTTTTGCTCTGCCAGTATAATAACAAATATTTACAGAGGGGGCAGAAGGGGGTCTCTTCTGTCAAAATGTGCTCCACTTCACCCCAGTGGTGTGTCTGTACACACACAAATTCGGTTTTGGGATTCGATTTGATCCAAATATAAAAGAAAACGCCGCCGAAAACAGGGGAAAAAAAAAAAAAAGAAAGAAAATCCTCCTTGTGTGGAGGACTGATTGGCTGTCTATCTAAAATCCCTGGTACTGTGTGTCTAAGAGCATCTGCATTGTGCGCAGTGCGTGCCCTCGCTATCTAAGACCGACTCTGGCAGAGGAATCCCGCAGTTTTCTTGTGGGGAGAGAGAGAAAAAAAAAATCGTCGTCAACTTGGGAGTAGAAGTGAAGGGAAGAAGAACGGGTTAGGTAAAAACAGAACAATTTTTGCATCATACCTGTGGAGTAAGCATTAACAAATATGACATTAAATAAGAACTTCATAGGACAAAGACAGCTAAAATCCTTAATACATGCTTCATATAGATGAAAATACAAATTTGATGGCAACCCTGGTGAAGATGTGTAAAATCTTAAATGCATTTTATTTTTAGCACAACCTCACACTAAAAAAATGCAGTGGAAGAATAATCCAAAAGCACCTATTTAAAATAAACCATACATTGTTTTTTTTAGACTGGATCAAAATTTCAAGGAACTTCAAATTCTTGATTTTATGTTTTCTTGGTGTATAAATATGATGTCACATTTCTTTCTCTACTGGATTTATCTGCCCACCATAAAACAATGAACAGGATTATAAGCATAACAAAAAAATCTCCAAGCTAACTGCTACAGACTTTTGTCATTTTGGCCTCACCAAGACTCCATATCAAATGTTAGCCACCATCAACATTCAACCGACTGTTTGGGAGTGTTATTCTGTCCTACCAGCACATTTAGTGGCCCGTGGGTGAATTAGAGCACTCAAAAATGGCTTATAAGATGCAAAAATCAACAATTTTCCATAGACATCTCAGGCTGCAAATCTACGTTTTATGAAAACCTATTAATTAATTATTAATCTAGGCCTGGATTATCTCAAAACATTCATTTCCTGACATTAGATTTTGTTTTTCAGGGTTAAATGTGATTGTTTTTATGCTAATGAATTAAAAGATATAAAATGTTCACATCTTTACAAGAGGTGCCATCAAATTCTTCTGATTATAGATTGAATGCGAAGCTTCATTTTATTATATTTCATGTCAATGGTCTAAAGCAAGTCTACATTATGATTAGTTAAACTAGACATCAATCGTTAGGTAAACTCAGGTCGTACCACTCCTCATCTTTATGAGCCAAAAAGAAGTCCTGCATCTGCTGCCGACGGAAGTCGATCTTGTACTCGTTGTATCGTTTAACAGCTTCAGTCTCATCCACTGAGTCGTCCAGGGACAGCAGGAACTCTTTAAAGCTTTTCATTATCGGAGGAGGTGGACCCAAATCCATGTCATGGATGTTCCCGAGTCTATTGGAAGAAAGCAGTTTGGTGGAGTGTTAGCTAGGCCGCCAGTCAATGAAGAAACTATTGTTAAACCTGTTTGCTTATTTTTAGCATAAACCTCAAAATGGCACCTTGAATAACACTAATTTTGTAAAGTCAAAGCTACAATTTGACTTTCCTCTGACATAAACCCAAATAGTTTAAATCCACAGCAATAAACAAAAATAAACCCTTGAGGCATTTCCTGATTTTCTCTTACCTAGCTTGGATGGGGATGCCCTGATGAGGCTGCATCAGGTGCAGATCAGGATGGCCCCAGTGCTGCGGTGGCCCATAGCTTGGCCCTCCTCCACCGCCGTAACCCAAGTCATATCCCCCACGGTAAGGATCTCCTCCATGATCATCCCTGCAAGTTCACAGTAAGCATCCTAAAGAAATGGCAACAAAGATGTCATGCCAACAACACGTCAATGTTCAGTCTTACCAGTCTCTTCTCATGCGTTTCTGCTGGGGGCTCATGTCGTGTCTGGGTGGGCTAAATCTCTCCCTGCGACCTCGGTCATAATCTCTGTATTCACCACGGCTCCGGCGCTCCCTGCCCCTGTCCCACTCCCTGGAATATTGAGAAGGAAAAGATGAGAAGGTAGCACTGGTTTTAAAAAGGCGTCCAAAAACAAAGCGCTCCTCATAGTATGAGGCAATCAGACGTTGATGAGGTCCACCTGCACCCTATGAAAGGCTCCTGAATCCATTCCTCTAGTGGGGCAGCTAGTTGGAAGAGGTTTTGTGAAGATGTCCCCCCTGTTTGGTATTTGCAGCTGCTTTAAGCAGGTTTTAAACTAGGTTGGTCTTGTTTGTTCCTGCTTGCTCAGTTCAGCAATTTTGACTTTGCTCTAGTTAACTACCAGTTAGAAGCTCGTGGTTGGAAGGCTTTGTGCTTCCCTTAGCATTCCCTTTGTGTGTGTGTGTGTGTGTTTTTTGTTTGTTTTTTTCCCCTTTTGGTTTATTTTGAGTTTATTTTGAATGGACTTGTTTGGACTCTTTTGTAACTGATATTCTTTAGTTTGTTAATTCTTTTTGTTTTGCATTAATTGGATGAAATTGTATTGTTTTGTGAAACTTTCTCTTGTAATAAATCATTTTACACTCCATTTGTTCCTCTGGGCACATTTTATGTTATCGCCCCAGGAGCCATAGACTTTGGGGCGTAACATCACGTTCATACCTGTCGTTCCAGTCATCCCTGCGCCGATCCTCTCTTTCTCTGGAGCGATCATAATCGCTTCTCTCCCGTCTGAATTTGTCTCTTCTCCTGCGATCGTATTCATCGTCGCTGTCTCCCATCTGGTAGGAAAGGAGTACAAATTAACCCCTCGGCACACACAGCGGCGGGAATGAATGACATTTCTGACAATAATCTCTAACGTCAGAAGCGCGCACAAGCATATCCAGCTCGATCATTTATTAACTGGGGCCTCAAATTACAAAAGAGATTTGCGAAGCGAACACTAAAACTCGTGCTGATCTCGAGTCCAACTGGTGCAAAGGAAGCTGGTTACACAAAGCCCACAGCTAAAGCTAAAGTGGCGCAAAGTTCTCCTTGATTAAATACAAGCGTATACGTTGGAAAACATATGGATAAGTCTGGATAATAATATGACACAGAATAACCGAAAATGTAGCAAATATCCTAAAAATAAAAGCTAGATAAAAGTAATTTCTTGAGGCTAACGCTATCCAGGCTACGTTAGCTTAAAATGCTAACATGCTACATGCTCAAACTTAGCTATGAAAATACAACCTTAGCTCGATTTTCAATTGAATAAACCGACAGCTTGCTGTATAACCATCATTACGATAGTTAGACAGCAATTCGTGAAAATAATCAAACACACCAAAACATAATAACATACTGCAAAGCATTTGTTTGAATGATATTCACCTCTTTTTCCTGCTCGGTCTCGCCGTCTTGTGCAACAGGAACTCACTTTCGACTATACCAGTAAAAAATATCGCCATCTAGTGTTTTGGAGTGCTACTGTTTTTTCATTCTCTTTTTTTTTCTACTTGTCTTACTTTCATTCAATCCGTTAACAATTTTATCATACCGCCCAAATCAATCAGTATAGATATTTTATACATGTCAAAAATTATGTTTCCATTTATTGTAGACAAAATGATGAAGCTTAGCTGTCACATTTTAGTTTTTAGTAGTTAAATAGGTGAAAACTGAAGTTCAAATGTCTAAAGTTAATTTTGTTTGCATAATTCACAAGCTTCAGTATGTGCAAGTTCATGTAATTCATAAAACAACTTTAAAGACTGTACAGACACATCTGCAAAAGTATCATGAAGAAGTTCAGTATTTTTTGCCACATATTTCAGAAAGTGAAATTTGTGTGTTACAGAGTCATAGGGATATTTCAAATCTTCATTTCTTTAATTTTTTTTTATTATTAATAATTTGAGTATTCACTGTCCATAAGACATTATCATCAAAATTACAAGACATACAAGCTTGAAATATTTCACTCCATGTGTGATGAAACTGAAATTGTAAAAAAATATCACAATATAAAATTTATTTTAGATTTGTTTTTAGATTTATTTTCAGATTTTGATGGTGATGCTTTTCCATTTTGCATCCTAACATTGTTGATCAATATGCCTTTTTAAAAATATCTTTTATGGTATGACATTTGTGTAAATTAAATGTTTTTGCTTCACTAAGAATGGTGGACTTAAATCAAAATGTGCTATTTTCTTAAAAATTTTAGCTTCCTGTTGTCTTATCTGAGTAATTAATAACATCCACAATTATACACCCCATCCTTTTCTTTTTTTTGCAGAAACTTAAGAGATAAATGCTTAAAGCGGGGACGCAGATAAATGAATAAATAATCTTTAGTTCCCATAACGAATCTCTTCTCATAACTAATCTCTTAAAAATAAAAGTAACTGTGGAAATTTTTAATTTATTATTATTTCTCAGAGTTTCTGGTAACATCTATGTGGCAATCAAGGATTTTCTCTTGCCCTGGGTATAAATATGACATTACACAGCCATTCATCACTGGACAAAGACCCAGGTTTAACACTCAGGTGAGTGACCAGTATGGTAAAGCTCACTGTTAGAGAACTGTAGCAAGAAGTGGCATTTTAGAGTTGGGTAAAAATAGTTTGTCAACCCACAAAGATAAACTTACAAAGTTTGTTCAAATTTACAGGGATTTTACCTGGAATCATATGCTATAATCTGGTCATGTGAGGCAAACTTGAAACTTTTGGCAACAAATTTGCTATGAAATAAATTATTAAAATGTAGCAAACCACCCAGATACATAATCTATCTAAATTAACAGTGTGAGATTGTGCTCCTGGATAGAAAGGTGAAGGTATTTTATGACATTCACTGACCCTTTGTAGTCAACCATCAATTTGTTTTCAAATAAAGGTCAAAAAAGCCAGTAGGAATATATATATTTTTAAAGCAACAGTTTAATGGGTAATCATTTCTAACCACATCACGTTCATTACACATTAAATTGCTAAATATCCTGTTTCTTTGTCCTTCCTCGGAACCTCAGCTGCTGCCTCATGTGGTCCTGCAAAGTGCGTGGCCACACTTGGGTCGCCTGTGCGTCATCGTCCAGGAAGAATTCAAGTTTCATGTCTGGGAAATCCTGCCCATCTTTCGAGCCAATTGTGAAGTCGTCTCCGACTGCCAGGTTAGGGAGCCAGGGAGTGGAGCTCATTTGCTTAGGGTCAGCACTATCCAAATAACCCTGTAAAAATGCAGCACATCAATGGTGAAGTGCAGCAGTAGTTCATATCTTCTCATTTATCTTTTGGAGATAGAAATTCTGCTTTTAACCGAGTTGCACATTTGAAGAAATGTCAAAACAATAAGCAGGGAAATCTGTAATTTATGCAAAATCAATGCCAGATTGAGATGTTCACTTTATAATACAAATTGTAATTAGAGCAAGGCCATGTGAAAGAACACAAACACTAAAATCAAATCAATAAAAAAAAATCTTATTTACCTTATGTTGTAGAGGAATTGCTCTTGAACCCCATGGCAGAAATGACATTACAGTAAAGAGCAGACAGAAAAATGTCATCGAGGAGGTCAAATATGAAGACATTGCATCTGGTGTTAGCAGGAGAAAATTCTAAAAACACAATGGTGAGATGTCCTCTCAAAGCGTTACTTTATAGGCTTTTATGGTTTAGTAGCATGACGACACAGTCCACTGTGCTGCTGTGCTTTTGTTTCTAAGTTCACATGGAACAAAACTCGGAAAAACCAACCAGGGGGTCATAAAGCTAGAATGCTATACTTAGCTGCTTGATATGAGAAGTATTACGAGTATTAACACATTTATTCAGGTTTAATATGAATTATCTTTTCTTCAACGCAACAGGAGGTCATTAAAGGTGCAGGAAATGTTAGAATGAAAAAGGATTAAAATGAGTTGGCTCTTGAGTGCAGAAAGTCTTGATTAATTTCAATTTCTGTAAAGCAAGAAACTTTGTACATCTCTTTAAAGCAAAAATATATTAATAACAGGCAGCCTTAATACCAAAATATAGCTGAGATAACATTCACAAAATAAAATTGTTTTGCAAAAGCATTGAACCTTTTCACATTTTGTCACTCTACAATGAACTTCAATGCATTTTGCTGCAATTTAAAGGCAAATACAAAGTATGAGCTTTCCATTAGTAAAGATTCAATTAGTAATTTTTACTAATGGAAATCTAAAAAGTGACTGAAATCCATCTTGTTTTTCTTTGAAAAATAGTTCAAGCTAATTCAGATTGTATTGGTCTTCTGTCACAACAGCAATTTTCACACTTTGCCTAGAGACCTTCTGGCTACTCTTCCCTAAAGGTCACATTACACATTAGTAAAGTAAATAGTTTTCCTTTTGATAGATACTCATGTGAGCTGTGAATATTTGAAGCTTTCCAAAATTATCAGAATCCTGTTTCTCATTACTGCTTTTCTGAATAAAGCTCTCTCTGCCTACCCTGTAAGCTAGGCGGAGAGTTAGCTTACAGGCTAGCCTGGTGGGGAGGGGAATCCTTTCTTTTAAAAAGGTACAACCAAGTGTTGCTCTACCATAGGACTATTTGAACTATTTGCAAAAACCACAACAATAAACCTGATATTCAGTCTTTTTAAACCCCGATAAATATGTAAATTACTTGTAATCACAATATGACAAATTCAATAACATGTATGCCAATACAATATGTTTTTCACTCACACATATTTTTAGCTCCCATGGTTTGATATAGTTTCTGTTTGTCCGGTGTTCACAGGTGAGAATTTCATAACTTGGAGCATACTTCATTCAGCTGGGTGCCAAGCTCTAATTAGTTCCTCTCAAAGGCCATGAATTAATTGGAATATTCTCTTAGGTGAGCTGTACTTTACAAAGCTTTAGCGTTTCATTACTTTTCTTGAAGCCACCCTTGACTCATTCAGCTGATTCAGACCTGGACAAGGATAATGAAAATGTTTTAATTTGCAGCATGGTATCGAGTCAATGCATGCTACTGTTACTCATTACCGTTTTTCACGATGTCAGGCTGGTTTGTTGATCTGTGGCTCCTGTTTTGCTGCTGAAAGTTTCTTGGTTAAGCACTGTAGTTACTTTTACTTGTTGCAAATCAGCAGCAACTAAAAGGTAGCAAATGTAGAAGACGGAGAAGTGCTTTTTAGGCAGGAAACAAGAAGTGAAAAAGCTCTAGACTACCAAAGTCGTACTTTGGCTTTACGACTTTAGTATGAACTCACCAGCTCCACTGCCTGTATAATAACACTCTCCAAAGAATTATTTTTCAAAGTGGCTTTATTATCAAGAATTGTGTCAATGTGCATTTGTAAAGAAAAATTACTCAACCTTCCTTATTACAACAAATTATGGCAGCAGTCCCATCTCTATTCCTTTTACTCCATCATAAACATTTAATGTTTCGTCTCACAGACCTTTAGAGAAATTATGGATTCTCCTTCTTATTTTGTACACCGTGCATGTACAGTCTGACAACCTAGGCACATTCTAAAATAAAACAAGTGTATTAGTGTAATAATTAACATTTGAAGATCAGCCATTTCCATTTGTTTCCATTAACAGACATAGAAAAAAAAAAGTACAGTACAAAAGAAAATTTGAAGCATACTTTGATTCTTAAAACAGATCCAAGTCAATCCTTAACAGTGCAGGATCATTGGGCAGTACAATGTGAAGGAATGTTAATAATCCACATTTCTGTTGTTGCCCCTTCATGCTCTACCCACTGAAAGCTAATCCCCACAATTTATGTCCATCATATGTAGCGTTTCCTCTGCCTTAAGATTGATGGACTTGCAGTATCAAACGATACAATAATTGCACAAATTCTTTATTGAAAAATCTAAACTTGTACAGCATATCTGTGCGCCTATGTTAGAAATAAAGCAAAAGATAATCACAAAAACCTTGTTTACATGTTTTTAGAGTCATAAAGAGCTACTTATTATAACAGTACTCAATAGTTTTAACTTTAGAGCTAATCTTGATTTTCTTATTTTAGGAATTAAAAACACTATGGCCAAAATCACTTAAGACTTCCACTTGTGAGGCGTTTTACATAAATGAGCAGTAAAAACCCCAAAAAGGCCGTCTTTCACCAACTTGAATTTGATTAGTCCTGTCCTGATGTTAGGCTACAAGTAAAGATACACAAAGGTAGAGAACAACATATTAGATTACAGAACAAGACACAAGAATGAAATAAAAACTGAGAAAGGAGTGTCTATCTCGACCACTCGGGTTAGAAAAAACACACACATGAACATCAAGGCTGATGAAAGGCAATGCACTTTTTCCCTAAGACGCTTTTCAATATCACAAATCTTAATTTGTAATTATTTAAAAATAAGTTTGAAAAAAAAGTTAATTGGCTTTTAAGATTTTTCAAAGCTTAAAAGTGAAGCAAAAACCTAACATTTACAAGACCAAACCCAATTGTATTTTTTTTGCACTTGCTTTTTCACTTACAAATCCAACTGACCTTTAATTGTGAAAAAAAACCTGAGTTCACTCAACTGAATAAATGGGATAAAGCTAAAAATCTTAACTGCCCACATAGCTATGTGAGCAACAATGTAAAAGCAGCAGAGCGATATTAAAGTGTTTCCAATGTTATAATATAGTATAATCCATCATCAAAACAGAAAAATCCAGTCCTCTGAAAAAAAAAGTAAAATTAAAAAGATAAACAACCCTCTACACCCACCTCCTAATAGAACAACCATCTAGAGGAGATGATTTAAAATGGGGGAACTTTTCTTCATAAACCACTTCAACCAAAGTTACTTTGACCACATAGATTTCTGTTACACTGTGGCGTCACCAGAGTTTAGGTCATGTGTGATAAAGTCACAGAATACAACATGTGACAAGCAATAGTTCAGCGAGAGCTATTGAGTGCATCGAAGGGGAGCGGCTCCTAACATTTGACTTTGGTGAAACAGATTTGTGCTTTGACACTTAAAAAGGTTCCTGTCGACGTTTGGATAAAAGATTTGCTGGAAATCGACAAATGTGGAAATAATACTACAGTTTTAGCCGACTATAAATCTTCCTGCTAACTACGCATGCTGAAGCAGAATGCTCAGGCGAAACTTTCCTCCCCGTTCGCTTTTCGTCTGTTGGGTTTAAAATTAGGCCAACAATCTGGCGGGTAAGTTCAGACCACCACTTCGTTCCTACCAATGAGCCGAGCTGTGTCGTCCTCTACTCCGTCACCACTTTCTGAGTCAGTGTCCTCCTGTGGGGAGTAGTAGCCATCATAGCCCAGGACAGGGGAGTCGCGTTGGGTTGGAGAGACGAGGCACTGGGCAGTAGTGGTGGTGGTGGCCGAGTAGGCCGACGGAGACGCGGGGTTGGACGGGCGCAGCAGAGGGGTGCGCTCGGAGTCTCTTTCGCCCTGTGCTGCCTCCTCCTCTCCCCGGCCTCCGGCTTCCTCCTCAGAGTCGGACTCGGAATGCTCCGGGTTGTTTCGGGTCACGCGTTGTTTGCACACGGGACAGGTCTTCTTGGTCAGGGTGAGCCACGGGTCGACGCACTTGCAGTGATACGCTAAGAAAAAAAAAAAGAAGGAAGATTCAAGAAAGAATGAATCAATAAAATTTCAAGCTAATAAAAGAACTTTAAGAGGATTTCTTGGTAATCTCTTAAACAACATGATGGTTAATATAACGTCACACAAATTATTTACCATGGGAGCAAGGTAAAACTCTCAGCTTGTCTCCTTCTTCATACTCATCAAGACAGATGGCACACAAATCATAGTCATCTCCTGAAATTAAAGGAAAGCAAGGAGCTGATAAATGGACTTGCACCTTGAAAAGACAAAATTAATAACATCACTGATTTTAAGAACTTTTCTCAAAGAAAATATCAATGAAAAAGTAGCTATCTGAGGTAGAAATGTAACTTTAATTAAACAGCACTGACAAAGTCCAATTAAATTGATTTGTCAGACTTAGAATAAATAAATAACATCTTTAAAAAGGCCCAAAGGATAAAGTTTCTTATATTAAAGTTGCACAAAATGTACATAATACACACAAAAAAAGATCGATGCATCTCAGTGACGGTACAAAGACTACAGCGGAAAGTTACCTTTCCTGAACTTGTGAGTTGGAATGCGCTTCAATTGCTCCTTGGTCAAACGATTTTTCCTCAGACGTTTTCTGTACTGCACACACCGTATAACCTGAGCAACACAGACAGGAGACATTATTACACACACTAAAATTTGACAACCTAACGGTTACCCGACTTATACCGAACTCGTACCTCATTCACAAAAGCTTATTAAGGCAGCAAAAAAAAAAATAAAAAAATTAGTAATTTTAAGTACATTTTTGAGCTTAAAGAAACAAGATGCAGGTCAGCAGCATCTGGCCTGATTTACCAAACATCTATTAATGCATTAAATCAGGAAAATTATTGAACAGTCTATGAGACGTATTTTCCACTGATATTGACCAAACGTCTATCGTGTTATATAATGTTATTGATTTATTGCTCAGTCCTGAAACATGAAGCCTTTGTCAATAAATCGCAAAGCTTGAAGTGACTGAACATGACTTTCAGAGAGAAAATGTGGTGAAAGATTAATCAGTCACAGTGTAATTGCTTTTACGGGGGAAGTGTTTCTTTTATGTCCGAGACACTAAACATTATTCATCAGTAAGCAGTGGGTGGAGAAACAAGTATGAGATGCATTTCACATAAACAACACCAACAGCCAAACTCTGTTCAATAAGAGAAACATGCTTTAAGACCTGTAAGGTAACCTGTTTCAAAGAAGGAACCGTGCATACTTACCAGGACTACACACATCACAATAATAATCATCCCAAGTACCCCAGTGAATGGAATAAGGTAGTACGAAAGGGGAAAAACTAACTCCGGCTTGAGTATCACATAGGCCCTGTTGAGAAACAAGAGAAAAAATAATCTGTTAAATACAACATGACCACAGTCTGTAACTGTTATCATGTCTAAATCTAATGCTGGCTATTATGCGCCTGCTTTGGCATTTTTCTGATTACCTAGAGAACGTTTTAAAGGTTTTATTTTTTTTCCCCTCACCCGTGTTCTGGAATTACTTCCTCCTTAAGCCTCCTTGCAGCGTAGGAGCTGGTGAACACAGAGGGAATTTCAATCTGATCTGCAATAGACTCTTAAAAGGGAAAAAAAGAAAAAAGATTTAATCACTTAGAATAATGCAAGTGTGGTAAAATTGTGATTGCACATATTTTTAAATGAAGTCAGAGAATCAACTTGACTTGAAATTAAACACTTGTTTCCTTGCTTATTATTAAATCAGTCACAAAATAAAGTGTGAGATTCATTTGTTGGTATGTTTCTTTTGCTTTTAAATCAAAGAGTTAATAGAGATCAACTGTTATCATATCCAGGTTTCCAGGGTAAGAGGGAACACAGCGGGATAAACACTTACCATTGCTAAACTTCATGTTGAGAAGCAGGTCAGAGTTCAAGTTGTGAACGATTGCCGCACTGTATCCAGCCTGCTGTGCATTTAAAACCTGGAACGATATCACCAATACGTAGGATCAGATTCCATCACAAACATCACTAATCGTTCTTTGTCGAACGTGGCTCACCTTTATGTCAAAATTGCAATCAAAGCGCCTGATGAGAGCAATAAATGTAGTGTTGGCGTCGTAGTTCGGAGGAGGAGGATCCATTGTTGTACAACCATTGAGTGGATGGGAGACCACCAAAACTCCCTTTTTAGGATCAAAGGAACAGGAAGTCAGGAAAAAAAAAACAACAAAAAACATCAACAATATTAATCTGGAAGCAGTAATAAACAAAATCTCTCCCCTCACCATCAATCCCTGGTTAGGAAGAGAAGGTCCAAATAAAGCAGGTAGGTCCTCAAACATCAGAGCAGTCTGGTTTTTATAATGCTGCCAAGCGAACACAGAACATTAGTGGAATACAAACACGTCATTGCAGGAAGTGAAATGCAAAGCTTTAATTTTACTTACAACAAATATATATGCATGTGTAGGTGAGGGGAAACACATGCAGCTGAAGGCGAGTAAAAAGACACTCAGCTGAGTGCGTCTCCACCACACAGCAAGGTGGGCCATCCTCAGTAGTTTTCAGTGGCACTAAAATGCAAGAAATAAGAACAACAGGATCATAAACAAATATTTTTACATTTACTAAGCAAAAGAGAATGAAATAAAACATCTGGCATCGAATAACTTGAGTGGAACTAAGTTCCACTCTTGGTTTGAGAAACCAAGAGTGGAAGATATTTAGTGCCAAGAGATTATCTTCTTCTTGTGCATTTGTTTTTCACTTGTACAAGCTGTGACATAGATTAAAATGATTCTATCAAATCCAAAGCAAAATCCAACACAGGATAAAAACCTTTAAGGATTCTTCTGCTGGAAGGAAGGAGACTGAAGTGCTTATAGTCAACATTAACATCTGAAGGCAAACAGATAATTCAGGTTGATTAGCAATGGAAAAAAACACAGATAAGCAAACAATGTACTGTGAAGTGGGTGGACAGCAGGCCTTAATAATAATTGGTTTGAACCAACTGTCATTTAGACAGTATTGTCATTCTGCTTTTCAGTATGTAAACATATTCTCTAGATGTTTTTTGTTTCAAATTAAATGACAAATGACTGTTTTGCACAAAAAAAAAACACTTCTGAGACGATTGTTGCAGTGAGATCAGGTACTTATATCTTAAAGGACAACTTATGGAGACAACCTACTACATTACATTTTTAACATGCCCACCTAAAAGTATTTTATAGTCCAATAGAAAATACTCCATATTAGTGGTAGGGCATTTAGAGCACTTTACAAACACAATATCTGAGTGGTTTGCTCATTCTTGAGCAAAAACTATACAGGAGAAAGAGCTAAAGTGTGGATCACAGTGATCACTTTGACCAAAATGTGGACTTCTACTGCACATCTCCTTGAACACACAGTTACATGGCCATGGGGATGTGCAGAAACAGGACAGTTGGTCTGAAC